>BSBK01007361.1:0-370000 GCA_027943335.1 Chamaecyparis obtusa
ATATATATACTATATATATATATATATATATATATATATATATATATATATATATATATATATATATATATATATATATATATATATATATATATATATATATATATATATATATATATATATATATATATATATATATATATATATATATATATATATATATATATATATATATATATATATATTTGTACACTCACTTCTTCATACCATATTTATATTCAAGTTTCCACATATACTTATATACATAATTCCTCGCCCATCTGTATTATATTGACAATACTAGACAATGAGTAATGTCAAGGCAATTATGAAGAATGTTTAAAGTTATTGATTCAAAATGGTGACGATCTCTAGAAAGTCAAACTGGTCAACTTGAGGTCATGAAACTAGGAACATCTAGACGCTAACACTACTTATTGACACTGGACCAACACCAAACCCTAACTAGGTCAACTTATCTCACAAGGCATGAATTAGGTGTCAATGACAATTTTGACCTCTTCTTATTGTCTGCATCCCTCTCCCTAATAATATTCTCCCTCTTCTTCTAGAGGGTGTTAAAGTTTCTTGCATCCACTTAGAGTCATACATGTAGTTAGACTAATCATGGATCTTCTCAATCATTCATATATAACAAAATATCAATTACACTTTCAATCTTGTGTCATATGTACATTCATAACATTATAACTCAATAAAGCATTGTCTCTACTGTACACACAACTATACATGCATTCATCAATGTGCAAGAGAAGTGCAAGAAAATAAGACTGCAATTGTTCCGCAAGACATGGTCGTAATAAGTTTTTAGTAAGTTTCCATAGTAAAATATCATATCTATCCTTTTTTATATGTAGAATGCTTGGAAAAGTGGTTTGATATAAGCTTAAAAAACATGTTTAGAAGTTAATGGGATGCTACAAAAACCCTACCAAGAGTAGCACATGGTAAATATTTAGTATTGTTAAAAAATTTTATTGATCTATAAGCATATTTAGCATTTGTAAGAAAATTTAATGTTAATAAACACATTTTTGACTCATTTTTCTCTTTGAGGACTTTTTTAAGGATACAGGTATGGTATTTTTTTTTAATATGAATGAGTTGTTTTATTTTTGATATGTTAGATTTCTTAAGTTAGTTTAGATTACTTGTAATTTTTTTTTATATCAATCTTAAGTTTCATTAAATAGATTATTCTTACGAATCTTCTAAGACAATTATTTGCAATTCCTAATGATGAACAAAGTTGTCAACCCTATTATGTGAATTATAAGTAGTTGGTCCTTGTTAAGGATATCATTTGGAGGGACACTTAGGTTGTGGATGATCAAAATGACTAAAAATAGATAGAGACAAGGCAACAAGAGCAATATAAATAAAAGTGCATTGTTTCTTCTACTTATTTTTTGTTTAGGCAATAGCTTAGATTTTTTAAGGATTATGTAATTGCTTTTATCTTTAATTTGACTTGTAAGAGTTGATTACTGCTCTTCCAATATGAGTTTTAGGCACTCTCCACTCTTGCAACATTAATTTCATTGTTGATACTCCCATAATGATATTCTCATCCCCAACATTTGCCATACCACCGTTTCTTTACACAATCTTTAAACTCTTAATGTTTTCTACCATAAAATATAGTATATTTGCTTTAGAACTACTAGATCTAGTGTGTAGCTATTATTGTAAAATGAGTCTAACTAATTCTTATAACAACCAAAATGTTTCCTAACCTCTCTCTATTCAATATAATTTTGTATAAAAGATTTCATTTGTAAGAAGGAATTTCATATATAAGTTAAGAAAATTGAATAAAAAGAATACCAAAATTAGGTATATTATATAATTATCATTATTTAGGTATTTATAAGATTGAATTGAAATTCTTTTGAAAGTAAAAATAATGTTTTCCATTTCTAACCTCACTCATTCCTAGCAATAAATTGCTCACTCCCCAATCATTAGTATGAATTCTCAAAAAATTGAAATCAAGAGAGTACTTGATCTAAACCATTAATTGCCTTTGTATGAGTTCTCAAAGAGAAAAATTTAAAAGCAAGAGAAATTATTATTACATCAATGAAGAAAATGATTATAAAACAATAAAATTTATAAAAGAAAATGTGCATCTTGAATTTCTATGGTTGACATTTATAGAGTAAACTTCTAACACTTTTGCTTTCATTTAAGAAACTCCTATCCATATTTGAACATGGATAATGTTGGGGTAGTCTGACCTATCCTAAGGCCTGTGAGAAACTGCAATTAAGAAGCCGCTAGCAGCTAGGTAGACCCATTAATTAACTCATATCATATTGTAGAATATTGGGAAAACACCCACTAAACATTCTGTCTTGAACTGTACCCATCTTGTAGAGTCGAGACTGAATTGTTCCTCAATAAATTGTCTCTGAACATCTAGAATCCCTGTCTTGTCTGGCCCTGGATACACCAGAGCGCCACGTAAGAAATTTACACCTCCATTCAGGGGTACACCTCACAAGGCCATATTATTAGATTTCACTTTTCCCAACACTGGTTTCAGTAAAAACAGCCCAGAAAAAGAGCGGTTTTGTGAAACGTCCTGCCTATCTACTGCCTAGACAGAGAGAGGCTTGACACATTTCTCCCTATTATTATGCCTAGTGGTAGGTGAGTGCCCAGCCATGGAATGCGCCTGCAAAACTCCATATACCATTTCATAAACAGAGAATATTCCCCCTCCTTACACAGCTCTCTCATAGTCTCTTGGCCTTTTCTCACCTGCCTCCTGCTCTGGAAAATCGGCCCTTTTGTCTCTGAGAAACCCACTTGTTCGTTGTGCATTTCATGAATGTATGCATTTCGCTTATGCCCTCAAGTAAAATGCCGCTTCCAACGTGATGCTTGCACAGAAAAGGAAGCATGAGCACAGACTATGCACCCATTTGCCCAAATCATCCGTATAAATCCCATGTTAGTAGGAAATGAATGTGTGTTATGAGTTGAGGACAATCCCACTTGCTGTCCTGCTCTGCTGCCCATTTGTCCACTCTCGTTGTACAGCAAACACACAAGGAGAGAGAAAACAAACAGAAAAATACAACGAAGAATGAAAAAAAATTAAGTGTTGGGCTGACTTTTGGAGTAAATTAAATGGAGGAGAGGGAGGGGATGTGCAGTAATGTGGAAGCAATGCTGGGTGTTGGTTTATGTTGTTGTCTCCGAGTTTGCGTATTTATGTTCTGCTAAGTTGGCAGTGGTTCAGCTGGCTGACTGATTCTCCGCACTCTGTGGGACTCTGTTTTGGCACTGGGAAACAAGCCCATTAAAACAACACTCAGTAAATTCACCATTGTTCCAGGGGAGGGAGAATGGTATTATAAAATGCATATGATCCGTTATTTGTTATTTTTTTAAGTCAAAGTTCAGACTTTCTTCCTTCCCAGCTCTTTTCATATCTACCCATCTCAGCTTTTTTCTCTGAGAGAGTTAAATTCATGTTTGACCTCTAAATCTGAAATTTTTATGTCTGTTCAGCTTCTGGGCTGGGAAGAGTCTTGTTCGTGATACAAGGACTGCATTCTTGGGGATTTTATTGTGGTGAGCGCAGTGTTCAGAAAGTCAAAGCAGACATCTTTCAAAATGAAGTTTATGAAGCTGGGATCCAAACCAGACATATTTCAGGCAGAGGGTAATATCAGGTTAGCAATTATCATACTAAAGCTTCAAAAATAAATTTTGGCTTCACAGACTGTACTCCATATTGGCTCAGAACCAATATGGAGGAGAAAAATTGCTCAGCTGTTTATATTGTGGAGCACTTCTGGTAGAGGAGAATGTGGTGTACTGCATTCTGCTAAGTAAAGATTCTTCCAGAATAGCAATGTTATGACTGATGTTGAAAGCATGCACTTTTCTCTTGCTTTTGAATATGGAAATTAGCTACAAGGTTCTGTGTAGTTACTTCTTGTACAAAATTTTGGAAAGATGGGCTGATTGTTGGTAAATTTGATAATGCAATGTTTAAGGTTTTTTTCTTTTTAAAAGTTTGTTCATTAGTTTTAGGTCAGTGATACAGATTGATGGCCTCTTTCTTTCTGTGCTTATTCGCCGTCTCAACCTCTGTAGTTTTAAGCTAAAACGGTGAGAAATTTTGTATTCTTCATTGCATATGCTTCTAAATGGATCTCAAAACCAGTCCCTTGTTTTGCTTGCATGTCTGCAAAAGGCACACTTTTCAAAGGTTTCATCTCTAATAATATTGAACCTTTTTAAATTACAACTGTACTAAGCATATCTGGAATTGGTAATTTTTGCTATGGTCTTCATGGTATTCAAGGGATAAAATAGCGTTTACGATGGAGATTTTTGACAGGCAAAGACGTTTGTTTCTCGTTGAGAAGAGCATACGGTCGGCATAGTTTTACCAGCTAGCTTTACATATGTTTTTCATTCTAGAAAGATCACACGTATGGTTACAAGCCTCATGGGAATATAATTTAGAGAATGAAGCACTAGCGCTCTGTTTAAAAAACGTGAATTCCTCTCTGGTTGCTAAATGAAAGGCTGGCTTAATTTCATCGGCAGTTTTGTCAGCCAGAAAACTTAGGAAGAACTCTGACAGAGAATGGTCTGACGAATCTATGATATCAGCTCCGCAACATCTTTTTACCTGGAAATTTCATCGGAGAAACAGTAAATATATAAACAAGGTCTCCTTGGATTTCAACCAACTAGGAACTGCATTTCTTAACAGACTTGGTAAGTGGGTAGGGATGCTCAAGCCCCCCCACCCTATAGCGCCCTGTGAAAGTCTTGCCGCACATTCCTATTTTTCCAGAGGACGTTTCAAATTTACCTGTAACAGAAACTACAATATTACCGGGAGCTGCCTGCATTAGGAAAATTAGAGCGGCATTCCCCTCCAATATCCGTGGAACCACATCCTAAGCAGAAGTATAAACTTGTAGCAAGTTCTCTTTGAAGGGGCAAAATCTGGGTTTCTATCCCCAAAGACGTTCCATATTGAGGGCATAAATTCCAGTTCATTACTTGTAACTTGAAACTGCATACAGAAATGCACCGCACCAACTCATGTTTTGAGCCCAGCTCTAAGTATCGGCGTTTTTTTTGTTTTATGTTGATCACTCAGTATTCCACTCAGATGTTTATTCACACAGACCTTCCTATATCAGCATAAATCGAAATGTGTGTGCTGCCATTTTTGTTGCCTTCTTTCAATATAATTATTATATAAATATATTTATATGGATCTGTATTTATATCTAGCTTCAAATATTAATAACATTGAGTGTTACTGTTAAACGGTTAATTTTTGGGACACAGGAATCCAATCATGGAAATAATGTGTTGATATAAAAAGGTCTGGTGACAACTGACAAGAGATTGTTTTAATAAACAAATCCACTTGCCTTCATCTATATCAAGGTTCTTACTTAACTGTTATTCAACCTATGTCAATGGTGAACAAAGGCCATCTCATCTTTTTTTTCCAATTCTTAATATTAATGTTTGGTGTTTTAGTTGTCCCGTACATTGCATATCTTCTTCAGTGGATCTGTTGCAAAATTTCCTTACAACTTCCCTTGCAACTTGCAAGTATCCCTGGGCATTGAGAAACATTCTTAATAACCAACTCTGGAATATTTTTAGCATTCAGAGACCTTGTTTTGGGAGCACCGAAAAGAACATTTGATCATTAGAATGTGTGGAAATACACGACAAATTCATAAGAGTTTTCAATGCTTACATAAAGACAATGGATAAAAATGATAAATCTTAAATTTTTTTCTGTGGAAATCTGAAATCTACAAAAATCTTGATAGTTTACTAAAAGATGTGTCATTTCAGAAGATGCTAATGGAGTTGATCCCTTGCAACAACCACATAAAATGGCAAATCACGTTGTCGAATATTTAATGCAAATTGTTTAACACTCACTGTATTGATTTGATTGTGGTTCTAAACTTTAACCTTTCTTTTAAAGCTTGTACAATGCTATTTTCTTCATGTATTTGAATTCAGTATGTGATTTTGATTTTCTGTCATGGAAACTCAGCACCTGAATCTAAATCCCTGTATTCCAGTTAACTAGTCTCAACAAAGTGATTGCAGTAACAATTGAATGTGCAAATTTCAGGCATCACGGTTAGACTCTTAATATCTTTTGAAATGTCACCATATAAAATATATACACAAGCAATAACATGTGTTGCTTGAGATAGTTATCCACAAAAATTATTAAATAGACAGTGGTTGTAAATTGAGAATCATTGGGTAGTTGTGACATACAGCCTAGTCCTAAGTAGGTTTTAGGTGATTGTAACGACTGTAGTTATCTTATTGTGCATAATGTGTGTATTTGTCCACTCCACCTAACTTGGGACAATGAAGGACCACATTTTGCTACAAGGTATTCTTTCATTCTTAGAAATTACAATAATATCAAGCTCAAGAGACCTATATCAAATGAATATGCATTTGATGACCTCAGCAGATGCTCTATCCTTCTTTGTTGGGGTGGAGGCATTTAAATATCAATAAGAGCCAAAATGTGCATGCCTATCTAACTCTCTTGCTAAAATTTGTCAGTAGCAGAAGGTTGTTTGTGTACAACTATAATGCTTTTTGGAAGTTACTGATTGATCTGTTTAGTTTTGTTTCTGACATTTTTCCCATTTTGTCTTCTTGTTGCCTGTAGTTTCCTGTTGTTTAGACTATAGTCTGTAGCAGCCCAGATTTTTGACATGGTCTTAAGTTATTACTTTGAAAGATGACGATGCAGTATTAGTCCATAAGAGGTGAAGAGGCTAAATAACGTGTCTTCAGAGGATAATCCTTTATGTCAGGGCCATGAAGCTCTCAAGTGGTGTGCCTATCTGGTGCTTGTGGATGATGTGGAATTGCATTTTTTGATGTAGAACATGTGCAGACTGCAACAAATTCAGTGTAGATTATGGTCAAACTGTGTTTTTAGATGATTGACCTTTCAGCCGGGGATGCAAAACTTGAAGCAGTGTTTATTCAAGGTCTGCTGCGGAGGCTGAAGATCAACAGAATATATAAAATATTTGTAAAAGCCAATAAAAATCGGTGTTGAAATATAGTGGTAAAGTGACTCCAGTGTCTTCAACTAATTGCAGGTTTTGAAAGATGACTTGTAGACATGGATGTGCAGTTATATGGGCTTGAGAATCTGCAAGGATGCTGGGGTTGCAGTCTTTATGTAAAATTTTCATTTTGTGATAAATAGAATAGCCACAAAACCAGATCAAAGAATAATGCTATTCTATATTCAATATATTGGAGTGTAGTTGCAAATACAAAGAACTATCAGTCAGATCCATGAATGAAGTAGATGAAATGGCTAAGAGGTTAGAGTTTAACTCCCATCACTCCAAATCAGGAGGTGATTAAAGTTCAAATATATAGAACTGTTAGATCCATGAATCAAGGAGATGAGATGGTGAAGAGGTAAGAGCTTAACTCTTAATTGCTTCCAATCACCTGTGTAAATTACAAATATATAGAACTCTAAGATCCATGATCAAGGAGATGAGATGTGGCTAGGAGGTAAGATTTAACTCCTAATCTCTACCAATCAGGAGGTAAGTTAACTCAGCTTAATTGAGACAGAGCTGGCCTTGATGAATTAGAGGTGGCACATAACTGCCATCAGTCAAAGATTGACAAGGCAATGGTGGCACTTGTGTACGTCAAGTCAAGTTAAACACATCATTATTGGCTACCTAGGTGAGAATAATTAAATATTCCAAATATTTTAATTAAACATAATAACTAGCTGCAATATCTCAGTGTCAGGATAAACTCTATCCTAGGTGAAGTGAAATATTTACGCCAACATTTTACAATGTGAGTTTGCTGATAAGACAACACAAAGGAGATGGGAACATTGTGAGATATAGTGTACAATATGCTTGTTGATGGATGAGTGACCACGGCAGAAGCTGACCAGTGGACTGTTTGTTGATGAAAGCTTGTAGATAGAAATTTGGACTGAGGGTTTGTCAATTCAACATTGTCAATATTGGATGCAATCAGGCATCCTTCCCTGAAGAGCATGTTTTGCCTTGCTCATCCTTCCCTGAAGAGCATGTTTTGCCTTGCTCTTTTTGATGAAAATTAGATATTATGATGGGGCTACTAGCTTAAGAAACATGGAAAAAGGGACCATTTGGTAGTAGTGATGACTTGATCTACAAAGAGTGGGTACTATACCCAAGATCCAAGTCAAGAGGTTATTATAAACAAGAGCAAGGTCTAAGGCTTGAGAATATTAGCAATAAAAATTCCATGGATTCCAAGTCTGGAGTAATGTTGGGTAGGAATGCATCATCTTTGAATTTTTAAGTATGGTGCATGGTTGTTGCTGAGTGGTTTAAGTTTTCAATGAAGGCGTTTTTGTCTTTGAGCTTGGTCACCAATTTGAAATGTTTGAGGAATTTGATATTCACCTTGTCAAGATTTATATTTATTCTGTTATCATGATGAAACATATAGTTACAGGTAAAAAACATGGAACTTATATAAAAAATTAAAAATGCATAGGTAATATGTATTCAAAGAAAACATATATAACAAGAAAAATTGAAAGAGAATCTTCTCAGCCAACTTTTTCCAGGTACGAGCATAAAGATGAGTTCACTGAGTGAAAAGAGATCTGTTTTACCTCTTTTTTCATGTTGCACATAGTTTTCAAATATTCTGCTCATATGAGCATCAACATGAGATTAAGACAAGCTCTTGCAAGCACTTAGTAACTACTACGAGCTCTTTATGAGAAACCATACTAGAATTCACCTTGAAGGCCAGGAATCGCTACAGAGAAATCCACTTTATTAGAGACCATATCTACGTTAGTAGCTAACTATGGATTACCAAGAGTCACAACTTAGAATTCCACATTAGATGTCGCCATGGGTATTTGAACTTGGGTCTCCATAATGAGAACCAAACATTCTTAAGCTCAACCCCTTAGACTTGCTTTGCTTCTCTTTGTAATAGGTAAGCATTTTTATTCCATTTCTGTTTTATTTGTTTTTCTGGTTATGGATGATGTATTTGAGTTGTATGTGATGTATCATAGATCTAAATGGTCCATATAGGATGATACCAGCCCCGGGGAAGAGAAAAATCGTATAACATGGAAAATTAGTTGATGTGAAGTAGATGCATATAAACCTAGACAATGCTAGTATTACTTCGAGTGTTAATTTTTTTGGCTGAATTTACAGCTTGTCCATGTAGGCTATAGCCTATAAAAAATGGATCTAAACGACATTAAGAGAAGATTAGGACTAATCTTTTAATTATTGCATAGATACTTTGCAGTTCATTGCATTGCTGAGAGTTTTTTTAAGAGAGCTATGCTTTAATTAGAGAGCTTCCTGTAATAAGATGTAAGTTTTTGTATTAATATTTTGGATCAAACTAGAAGAGACAAAATAAAAATAAATAAATATAATGTTAAGATATAATATCCAAGGGAAATATAAATGAGAGGATGGCAGATGTTGCTAAATTTGGAATATTAAGATATTATAAACCATAACATTATTAATATTGCTCTAAATATTAAATTTGTGATATTAGAGAGTTTTAATTATAATTGATGTAATTATTAATATAAGGAAATAAATAGGCTATTATTATAAAAATCAAGATTATTAAAGGTTGAAAATATTAAATAACCTAAATTTTAACAAAATGACAAATAATTAAAAAAGGTAGTTTTTTTCATGTGAGAAATGACAAAAGGTAGTTAGTATGAGAAGCAAACAAAAAATTGACCTAGGTGAGAAAATAAGAAATTTTGGATACAAAACTGACAGACGCAAGGAGAGTTAAGAACAGATGATGAAGATGAAAAGGAAGGGAGATTAACAAGACGAAAGGCAAAAAAAACAAGAGAGCAAATACAACAAAAAGGAAGAAAAAAGGAGGGAAATTGGCGATGGAAAGCCAACATAAGATTAGGGAAAAGGAAAGGGATTGAAAACAAAATATTAGAAAAAAAAAGGAGAGATGGATGATGAGTTGGGAGAAATTGTAGAGAAAAAGAGGGCCTATAACAGTTAGGCAATACGAGTTCAGGGATTGTGATGGGGGGCCAAAAAGGGTTTTAGATGGGGTTGGCAAAAGAGGGGGGAAGAGGGAGGGGAAGAAAGGAAAACATGAGGAGAGAGGTCAGGATTAAGGAGGTTGGAAAAGAGGGGGAAGGCCAATGAAGGGTGGGGTTGGGCTTGAGGGCAATTAACAAAGGCTACCAAGTAAAACGTAAGCACCAACTTCCATCACAATTGACATTGGAGGGATCATGATTGTGATTGGAGGGATAGTTTTTTGGTTTAAATAAGAAGCTTTAAGCTTCCTCTTGAAAAAAATTGTCTTCATTGACCATGGCTTGTATGGGCTTCAAGAAAATGTGGTTTTTGATGTGTGAATGTTTGCAAGGGTAGACTTCAAGTCCAATGTGAGCAATATGTTCCTTGATTTTAGTTCCGATGGAGTGACCAGTGTCACTAATTTATGGGGTCCCACAAGAACAATCAACTTTGTAGATCTTAGAGTTAAGTAATTGTTTGAGGTTATTGATTTGTAGTATAAGGTTTAAAGACACAATTGGGACCGTAATTTGTGAATTTTTTGGAGATCTTATTAAAGATTCCTTTAATTATAAAAGGGTAGGGCTGAAGACATTCCTAGAGCTATCCTTTGGTTTAGAGTCGTTGTGTGCCTTGGCTTGTTTAAAAGCTCTAGCGAGGTGTTTGTTTGGGTACCATTGAATTTGAACACTTTAGATAGGTGGGACAGCTCTTGATTGATGTGATCCTCATCACATATGTGGAATGCCCTAGTGGTGAGGGTCCTTAAGACGCCAATATTTTGGACAGGATGGTGATGAGAGGATGTGTGGAGGGAGAGGTTGGTGTGGGTGCCTTTTTTGTAGACCCAACAAGTTAGAGAAACATTCACATTCTTGATGAGAGGGATGTCGTGTAATGTTAGTTTCAAGCTCTTTAGAAATTTTGATGCAATTAGCGACATTGTTTGAGTGAGTGTGGAAGTACTCTAATTGCTTAAGGCTATGAGGCGGACATATGTTAATGTAGTCAACATAGTGCTTCCACTATATAGGCATTAGAGGAAAGGAATTAAGGATGAGATCTTTGAAGTTTTAAGTACTATGCTTTTTTCAAATGTCTTTGTGGTTCATGGTTCACCATGGTTACTCGGATGAGTGGTCATGTGAGAGAGTTTAGGAAAAGGTTTGGGTGCAATGACAAGTTTCAAACCATCGATAGATTTAATAATTCTTGTCTTAGATATCCTAGGTTAAAGTAACTTGCACTCAAATACTGTAGAGTTTTCAATGGATTTACTACTTATCTATTGTTTTGGTGTTGCTGCTCTTTTCAGACATACTCATCTCTCTGCCAAACTAGTAGGTCTTAAGTGGATTTTTGAGTTGTGCAAGATTAGGGTCTTTGACCAATAATTTGGTTTTGATAATCCAAGCAGAATGTGATGCTGTCAGAAATGTTTGTCCACAATTTATTGTTTGGACAAGTCTTGGGTGCAAAATGAAAACATCAAAATTGTAATTAAAATTATGGCACAATCTTGAATTCAATTTCTTATTTGAGATTCTGTATAAATTTTGAATTTTGAGAGAATTGTTAGGTGGCGGTTAAAATTTCTTACTACTAATTGTAAATTTCTTGAAAGCAGCATTTGCTTCTGTTGTAATTTTTTTTATGAGGATAAACTCATGGAGTGGGGTCTCACAGTTTATTCTCAAAACTTACTTTATAAATCCAAAAAAAATCAATGATAAATATGGTAAAACTCTAAGAAGTACTTCATTTGGAAGTAAATTAATTATATTTGGAAAAACATATATGTTAGAAGTTCAACAGACCAAGGATAGTATTTCTGAATTGAAGAGTATGGAAGTGCTTATTAGTCTTATGGTTAAAAATATATTGATATATCCACTAAATTAAACATGGACGATCGCTTAGATGGTGCAACAAAACGTAAACTGGGTCTAGCTAGTGCAGAAAAGTGTAATGAGTCTTCAAGGATTGGCAAGGTGGACCAATAATATCCAATTTACCATGCTCAATATTGATGTGAATAGGCAAACAGAGGCCTTAATCACACTCATTGCTAATGGGTTAGAGATTGGCAAAGGAGCAAGATTGGACATAAATCATGGCAGAAGGAGACTTGAAAGTCTTATCCAACAGATAACATTTCAGCTCTTAAGAGACTTGATGCTGTTATCTTTAGAGGTCCATATGGATTTTAAAAGGTTTTGACACATTATCTGTTGTTGGATCAAATTAAAAGGCAAAAAGTTGTTAAACAATTTAAATTTAATTGTAAATTCACATACAATTTTACCAGGATACAATGGGGTCTGAGAGAAGTATAAGATTTTTATACGGTTGAAAGGATTGACAATTTGATGAAGATTGAAAAAGAACACAGAAAAAAGGAACAGAGAAATCAAGTGAAAGAAAAGAAAAAGAAAAAGAATGAGGAAAATGGAATTCAGCTTGTCTTAGTAGGGCATAGCCGATTATTCCTATCTCCTAGGATCCATAAACCCCATGGCCATTCTCATTAATCATCCTCTTTCCTAATAATTATCTCACACATGAAACAAAGGTGCTCATTGTTTTCTAACGAGGGGGTTCCTTTGTTTCTCTTCATCAGCCCATTTTCAGGTTGCTGAATGGTTAGGAAGTTGGTTTGTATATGAGGAGTCATCTTTGGCTGGTTTTGTTTGGGGCTCTCTCAGGTATGTCTTTCTTTTCACTCTCTGAGGGATGGGTGAGCTTGTGGTATGATGGAAATATGTGTGATACAAGGGATGATGTAGTTCTGCATCTGCTTTTTGCATGAAAATTTTTTGCTGGATAGGTGAGCTTGTGATATGATGGAAATATGGGGGTGAGATGAGGGATAATTTAGGTCTGCATCTACTGTTTGCCAGACAAATGTTTGCTATCTACTCATCTCTGCTACTGTGATTGCTTGTGACTCTGGTCTTTGTTGTTTGATATTCTTTGAACTATTGGTGCAAGCTGTGGTTTATCTAATGCTTCTTCCCTGAAATTTCCTCTGCTTAAAAAAAAGGATTGTTTGGAAAATATCTATTGTGGATTTAGGTGCGAGAAAATAAGAATTTTTGGCTCAAGTCTAAGGAAAATTTGTTCTGACTTTTCTCTTTTTCTCAGTGGTTTATATTTTTCCTCACGCTGCATCTCTCCTCTCAACATGGTCAAGTATGATTTACATCTTTACTTCAGTTTGGCTTGAGCATGTAGGTCGGATTTTTTTTTTTTCCCAGCTCTTGCATCATGTAATGTTAAATAGGTGCAGGAGTTGACCTTCAGGAAATGGAGGCGGTGGTGAGAAAAATCAAGTTGCTAAAGCCCCCACAGAAAAAGATACCCCTAAAATATATAATCCTGATCATCAGAAAAAAGCAGCTATTGATGCAGCAAGGGGATTTAGCTCTTTAATTGCTGAAATTTTAACATAGAGCTGAATACCCTTACAAATATGCTGGAAGAAAAGTTGGCAGCTATATCTATATCATTGCTCAATATCTAAGCATAGGAGCATGGCTATAGCATTGTATCATTGTGGGTATTCAACAAGACATACAAGTGCATGCCAATAATAATGCAGTCATCAATAATCTGATGCTAGACATGGAAAAAAATCTCAGGGATAAATTTAAATTAATGACTGTAAGAAATTATTTAAAATTTTTACCATTGTTATAATTTTCCATCCCAGGAAGCTCATACACAAACCCTTTAAGAATCTGGTGACAACTGACACGGCAAGAATGAAGGACCTAAATCATGGGACAATTCACAGGGGTTGTAAAGATATTTTCATATTCGGCCTCTCACGAGGGTCTCAATTCTCAATGGTAGTATTTGGAGAAGATTGCCAACAAACTTGGCATTGTTGTACCAGTGGTTGAAGGTGTGGTCCTCAATCCCACACATATTTCCCAAATATTCAGAATTTAGAGTGATTTCCTTGTTGATCTGGATGCAAATGAGACCATCCCTAACGGCAAGGACTTAACAAGGAAAATCCCTTAAAGTGAAACGAGAAGAAGATAAAACATGGATTTAAAAACTGTTTTACTTTCTTTCAATTCAGCAATGGTGCTGGTCTCATGTCCATATAAGCAGCAGCAAATAATGAATTATTTCACCCTGATGGTTGTCTGATGCAAACTTGTGAATATTCCATACTAGTTTTACATCTATAAAGCTTTTCAAGAGCTTGAACCTTATATTGATGTGTCATGGGCATTGTCACAGAGATTTTTTGGAGCCCTGTGGATAGATGTTTTATATCAGTTGTTTTGAATGGCAGTAAGAATGGGCCGAAGTCTGTTGTTTTGAATGGCTGCGAGAAAGAGCTGAAGTCTGTCGAAAGAAATGGAGATGGGAGAAGAGCAGTGCACACAGAATTTTTGGAGCCCTGTGGGTGGATGTTCCATATCATTTGTTTGGAATGGCTGGTGTGTGTGTGTGTGTGTGTGTGTGAGAGAGAGAGAGAGAGAGAGAGAGATGGTTTGTTGAAAGAAATGAAGATGAAAGAAGAGTTTGTACCGTGCTGTGCGATTTCCTTTCAAAGTGTGGACTGTAATTGAGAGAGATGGTTGTTTATTCCCTTGTTCGTGTTCTTAACTGTGAGAGGATATGAGAGAGTGGAGAGTACCAAAGAGAATGCATTTCAGGTTAATTAATCGCAGTTACAAAATCTATTTTATTCTACTCTAGATAAAATAGAAGGTTATGGGGTCAAAAGAATAAATCTGTTTGTTTTGTGAGTTGAGTTCATAAGGAATTTCCAAATCTGACCTTAGATTTACATTGTTTTTCTCCCCACATTTGGAATAGTGTGGAGACAATTTGGTGAGGATTTCCTTTGCGAGAGTTCCTGAAGGGAGATTGGAGCCCAGTTTTACAGTGTTTTTGTTTATGATTTTATTGAAGGACAAGCACTGATTTCAAATAAGTAGATTCAGTTGGTTTACAGTATAGTATGGCTTTTCTTTTCTCTTCTGCAGTTTGAAAAAGCAGCGTATTGATGGCTATTTTGAGGCTCACTGGATCTTCTGAACTTAATTTATTAGTTTATGCTTTGGATTTTTGTTTTTACAAGGCATGGCATAAATCCTGTCAGGTTCTAGGTTTGGTTGGTGTATGCCAACCCTTTTCCTATGGTGTGGAATCCCTCAAATTCAGGTATTCTGAGCAAAATAAACATAGGTGCCATAGAAACTGATTGCACAGATTTTGAGAAAATATGGAGGTCGTTAGTATGTTTGGGAAGTACCTTGCCAAGCTGCCCTAGAGTTTATAAACCATCATGTATTACTACTTGGCCACAAGACATAAGTGAGACGAGATTCTGTTTGTAAAAGATAGAGAATAAGTCATGATAAAATTTATTGTTTTTATTTACATTGGGGTAGAATGTTTATCAATATATATCATTTAAGCGAATGATCTTTTTGTGTAGGCGTGTGGCAACAGAGCTGTCAAGTGACATTGTCATAAACATTGAAGGAGCAAAGTTCTATCTGCACAAGGTAATTATTTGTTTGCTTTGTTCCTCAAGCGTTTGTTCTATGCGATAAACTTATTGACTATTTTTCTGTTTGATATATAATATAATAATCTTTTTAGTGCTCATATCCGATTGAACTTTGTTTTAGGGTTTATTACTTATTTCAAATTATAGGGAAAAATATCATTATTGACTTTTATGCACATCCCCAATAGTAAATTTCTGGTAAGACTCAGTCTTTAGTCTATTTGAAATATAAATTCCATATTTGGTTTTCATTTATGCTTTGGGCCCTGTAAATGGATTGAAGGGATGGTTTTTTTAAAGTAGGGTTCATTACAGAGATCTGATCTTATTGTCTGCTAAGTGCTGTGGTTGGTGCCAGTTCTTTAATGACCTCATATGTGCCTTTTGACTTAACATCTTTGAGATGGTCATTTGTCTTTCAAATTATTTGTAGATAGGAAATGTCAATAAAATGAATGAAAGTTCCAAACTTCCGACAACTTTTCATTTCAATACTGAAACTCCTGAAATTTGGCAAAGCTGACAACTTATATACCAGTTTCTCAAATTATGCTCTTCCAAACACTCTTGCGCTGGTCCATTCTATTCATTTTAGACACGTTGTTTCTTAAAACCATTTAGATATCAATGATGTAACTTTCTTAGCATGTTTTACTATTCAAAAGAAACATACTATCATCACATCCCATAAAGAGCTCTCAGCTCAGAATAATAATTAAATAGTTAAACTTTCAGCCGTAAATGGACAACAGCTATTTTAATCATCTCAGGTACAGGTAATGAAAAATCCATTTTCCAATATGATTTGCTGATATAACATTGTTTTTAAATATCTCTCCTCGTAAAGTTGTTTCCTAGCACTTATTCAAAATCAGTTTTTCTTCGAACTTGTTTGCCAATTTTACAAGTTTACTCACAGGAGACTTGTTCAGTGAGTTTTGTGTTCTGTCAGGCTAATTTATTCACATACTACAAAATCTTTTATATTCCCATCTTTTATTCTGTTAGATGATCTGCTAATTATTTTTTCATCTTTTATGTATCTGGTGGTCTAAAGTTTCATATTGTTGTAGCTTTCATTAGGGGTAAAACTAAAGTTGGCATTTTAAAATGGTTTATGCTAGATAGCTTTTTGATGTTGGCTCCAATTGAAGCAGATTAGTCTATATTATTACAAGATCCGGAGAACCTTAGTGTTGGTAGAACTTTCTTTCAAAATGAATATTTTCCTTCTCACCAAAGTAGCTTGATTGCATCACCTAATTAATCAACTGAAGTTGCAACATTGTTTGTGCAGTTCCCTCTCTTGTCAAAGAGCATCTGCTTACAGGGTTTGGTAGCAAAATCCCGTGAGACAGAGGATGATGAATTGGATCTTCCTGATTTTCCTGGAGGGCCAGCAGCTTTTGAGATCTGTGCCAAATTCTGCTATGGAATTGTTGTTACTTTGAATGCCTACAATGTTCTTGCCATTCGTTGTGCTGCAGAGTATCTTGGGATGACAGAAGCAATAGAGAAGGGTAATTTAATATATAAAATTGAGGTGTTTTTTAGCTCAAGTATTTTTCGCAGCTGGAAAGATTCCATTATTGTCCTGCAGACCACTAAACTGCTATCACCCTGGTCAGAGGACCTAAAGGTGGTTGGAAGATGTATTGATTCAATAGCTGCCAAGACATCAGTTGATCCTGCAAAGGTTGATTGGTCCTTCACTTACACAAGAGGCAAATTGGCAAGTGATCAACCTTGCATGGCAAAAGGTAATAGTCCCGTGTGGAATGGAAATCAAAGTCGCAAACATCGTTATATTCCAAAGGACTGGTGGATCGAGGACATTTGTGAACTGGATATTGATTTGTACCAGCGAGTAATGGTTGCCATTAAGACCAAGGGAAGAATGTCACATGAACTAATAGGAGAAGCACTGAAGGTTTACACTCTTCGATGGTTACCTGGAGTTTCAAAAGACAGTGAAATCAAAGATGCTGTTAAAAATGGAAATGGATCAGTTTCAGATGACTATATGGAGACAGCAGCAAAGCACAGGGTTCTCTTGGAAGCCATTGTAAATTTGTTACCTTCAGAAAAAGGAACAACTTCTTGTAGCTTTTTGCTTAAGTTATTGAAAGCTGCTACTATACTGGGTGCAGAAACCTCCTCCAAAATGGAACTTGTAACAAGAATAGGGCTTCAACTGGAAGAAGCTTCCCTCAGTGACTTGTTGATTCCATCTTTATCATACTCAAATGACTCTTTGTATGATGTGGACCTTGTGCAATGCATACTGGAGCATTTTCTGATGCAGGACCAGAGTCCTCGAGCCAGTCCAGAAAAATCAAAGCTACCATATGAGAGGAGAACAAGATCTTCTGAAAATGTGGAACTCGCTGAAGGCAGAATATCAGCTTCTGCGACTCATAGTTCCAAGTTGAGTGTTGCAAAACTTATTGATGGATACCTTGCAGAAATTGCTCGTGATGCACACCTACCTCTTTCCAAGTTTATCCATCTTGCCGAATCTATATCTAGTTTTGCAAGACCTGTTCATGATGGGTTGTATAGGGCCATTGACATATATTTGAAGGTAAGTTTCTACTTTTGCAAGGATTTAATTGGTTCATTAAATGCTGTCAGTGCAATTACATCTTTGTGTTTGATTAATCTTCTGCGTTCAATGTGAAAAATATTGAATATTTGTTTCTGTTTCTACTCAAACTTATGCATCATTCTTGAATGTGCAGGAGCATCCTGGGCTGACAAAGAGTGAAAAGAAAAAGATATGCAGTTTGATGGATTGTAAGAAGTTGTCCATGGATGCTTGCATGCATGCTGCACAGAATGAACGTTTACCTCTGCGCATAGTTGTGCAGGTGCTTTTCTTTGAGCAAGTGAGAACTGCCATGACAGGCGGATTCTTGCTGAATGACTTACCAAACAGTGTCAAAGCATTAGTACCTCAAGAAAATGGATCTCAAGGAAGCTTTCAGTCAGCCACTAATCCTGAAGATGAGTGGGATGCAGTTCATGACGACATAAAAAATTTAAGAGGAGATCTAGGTTCTATGAAGATCAGAATAGCTGAACCTGAAACAGAACAAACTAACATGCATCAAACAGCAGTTAAAAATATAAAATCAAGAGGCTTATTTATGTTGCCATCAAGATCAAAGAAGATTCTCCAAAAGTTATGGACAAACAAAGCACATTCCGAAATCAGGAGCTCCGAAACATCTGGAAGTTCTGCAAGTCCTATTTCTGTAAATCCTGTTGATACAAAATCAACAGCTTCAAGACACAGACGACACTCGATATCATAGGGCCTTACTTTGGAGTATAATATTGGCGGTATTTTCTTTGACCCAGGCGGAGAACATGTTGCATCAAAATATACTCGAGACTGTAACCCTCGTCTCATAATTTCCTCTCCAAGGCTGAGGGGTCCTCCATGGATATAATTTATATCAACGTTGTTCTAACATCTTTAATGGGCAGTATCAGGTTAGCTACTGTTTGCATATTGTCATGTCCACGTACAAGTGACAGGGTTAAAGAGATCAGTTTTGTTTAATGCTTGTTGCGGGGCACTAATTTTTAGCTGCTGTACCATTACATACCAAATTAGAATTTTGTTCAGGCTTTTAACAGTCCCATCTATTCTCTATGGGGAATACCTGGATCTTATTTTCCTTGTAAACTGTTGTGATAATATATAGAATTTACCTATTGTGTTAAGATTCAGACTCTGCAGTGTATCTCTTGGGCACGATTCAAAGCCCGTTTATAAGACATTTCTTCAATGATTTCATCAATGTTAGTCGTTAAAACTTTGTGATAAGCTTCACATTTTATTAATGTAGGCCGCAATCAGTTTTGCCCGTGTTCCCATTGTCATCAAATATTCCTCTGTTTTTTTTGTAGTAGTTTCTACTATTTCTTATTTTCCTTCAAAATTATACATACAATTAACTTCGCTTCGGGCTTTCCTGAAGGCGCTTTGTATTTCTCTTTCCTACAACTGACCTAAATGAAATCAGATTATTTGAGTTACAATAATTAATCAGGTACTTCCATCAGACCAACAGTTTTGAACTCGAGACTGATTTAAATGCATTCGATCGGATATGAGAGCAGATTTCAACTCTAAAAAGGCAATAAACATCAATCTTAATCAATCTTAATGCCTCTCAATATTCACAACAGCAAACTCCAATGCCACGAGTATTATTTGTCGTTCTTCACACTTCCATTTTCTTTACCGGGTACATCTGCAGGAGCCAGAGATCACTAGATAGCTGATTATTCTTCTTTTCTTGCCGCTCTTTTTAAGAGGTTTTTTAAAAAATAAAATAAAATTATTATTATTGTAATATTTGCTTTGTTCAATAAAAAAATGTTAAAACAATAATGGAAATTATATTTGCAACCATTTTTTAAACCATCAAACGCTTCAAACCTGAAACAATAAATTATTGGGTCTAAGA
This sequence comes from Chamaecyparis obtusa, assembly GCA_027943335.1. NCBI lineage: Eukaryota > Viridiplantae > Streptophyta > Pinopsida > Cupressales > Cupressaceae > Chamaecyparis > Chamaecyparis obtusa. The sequence goes on from BSBK01007361.1 coordinate 20,151, forward strand.
AAACATATGAAAACTTTAATGCATAACTGCAATTTAACCATATAATGCAATATTTCTAAAATTTATTCTCATAATTATATCATACGAAAACTAGACTGGGATAATCAGAGAATTCAAACTACCTCTTACCGGAAGGATATATTGATATATTGGAATGGGGTTGGATCCAACAGGTAAGTACTCAATGGCTTCAGGGTACTTGGAGCTTGGGACAGCAGGGGTTTCATGGTGACAATTTATTTATTTTGTTTGAAATGTAATTTTTTCTCGTGGTTGGTTGTTCAAAATCGATGTCTTCTGAGGGATAATATATGCAAACAAGGTTTTCAGCAACCCTCTCTTTGTGTGTTGTCATAATAGTGAGGAATGCACTTCTCATCTTTTCTTTAAGTGTTCTTTCTCTAGGGAGCTTTGGCATCTCTGGTGGAGAGCTTGGAATCAGGCTTGTCCGCGTGCTTCTTTGTACGCTAAGTTTTGGTATCGTTTTGGTAAGCCTCCAGTTAAGACATTTCTTGAAGTGAAAGGGATTGAAAATGCGAGAAACAAACAGTAGATAATTAAACTAATTGACAAAACACATGCAAGATTTATCTTGGTTCACCACAAATTGTGGCTATGTCCAGACTGCAGAGTATTGTATTAATTCACAAAAAGTTATTTACAAATGAGCAGGGGCAGCAAATATAAAGGCTCCAGATTATTACATAATGAAGAAGAGTCATAACAAAAGGCATAATAAAACTAATAATGTCTGTTGGCCTTCACTTCTTAACAAACTCCCACTTGAAGGACAACCATGCTACAACTGATCACCCAATACCCTGTTGAAGAGCTCACTTATATTTTCTTCACAAGGCCAAGAAAAGTCCTTGCACAATCAAACTTCTCTTTGGCGACTACCTTGGTGAATATATCTGCTAGATTGATCTTAGTATCGATCTTGACAACTTCCAACTTTCCTTCTTCAACTGCATGATGAACAAAATGAGCATGTGCGTCAACGTGCTTAGAGCGACGTTGTGAAGAGTGATTATGAGCCATGAAGATAGCGCTGCGACTGTCACAAAACAGTTTATACTCTTTTTGATGCACTTTCAAGTCACCAAACAATTGCTGAAGCCAAATCATTTCCTTTGCACCTTCGGAAAGAGCTAAGTATTCAACCTCAGCTGAAGAAATAGCAATGCAATGCTGCAACCTTGAAGCCCAACTGATGGCGGCTCCAACAAATGTGAAGGTATATCCAGTGGTAGACCTTCGTTTGTCCAAGTCTCCGGCATGATCATAATCGGTGTAACTTTGCAGCTGAATCTGATTTCCTCCAAAACATAATACATAATCTGAAGTTCCTTTTAGATACCTTAGTATCCACTTAACAGCTTCCCAATGAGCTTTCCCGGGATTGCTCATGAATCTGCTCACAACTCCCATCGCATGAGCAATGTCAGGGCAAGTAGAAACCATCGCATACATGATGCTTCCAACTGCAGATTTATATGGAATTTTCTCCATGAAATCTTTTTCTTCTTGTGTTTTAGGACACAATTCGGAACTTAAGCGGAAGTGACCAGCAAGAGGAAGAGGAGCAACTTTAGCATCAGCCATGCCAAACCTCTCAACAACTTTGTCAATGTATTGTTGTTGAGATAATGCAATTTCCTTCTTCTTCTTGTCTCTTGTGATCATCATGCCAAGAATCTTCTTGGCTGCCCTTAAGTCCTTCATGTCAAACTTTCTTGCCAATTTCTCCTTTAACTCATTGACTATTCTTTTGTTTGTGCCAGCCACTAACATATCATCAACATAAAGAAGGAGAATGACGAATTCACCATTAGGAAGTCTCTTGAAGTAGACACATGGGTCTGATTCACATCTTGTGAAGTTGTTCTCAGCCATGAAGCGATCAAATTTTATGTACCACTGTCTTGGAGCTTGTTTGAGGCCATACAAACTCCGATTTAGCTTGCAATAAAGGTGCTTTTGTCCCTTCTTGACGAATCCTTAAGGCTGCTCCATATATAGCTCTTCTTCTACATCACCGTGTAGGAAAGCGGTCTTCACATCAAGCTGTTCCAACTCAAGATCCCATGCTGCTGCTAATCCCAAGACTGTTCGAATAGTTGTCATTTTGACAACTAGTGAGAAGATCTCATTAAAATCTATCCCCTTTTCTTGATCAAACCCCTTTACCACCAATCTGGCCTTGAAGTGTTTTCTACCTTCATCTTCTTCTTTTATCTAGTATACCCACTTGTTTCTAAGTGGTCTTCGATCTAGTGGAAGAGATACCAATTCCCAGGTTTGATTTTTGAGTAAGGAGTCCATCTCCTCATGCATCGTTGTTTGCCATTTTTCACTGTTAACGTCTTTGAGAGCAGCTTTAAATGTTGAAGGTTCTGCAAATTCAGAGACAAGAATAGAAGGTTCTGCTTCTTCAATGAACAATAGCTCATAATTCAAGTATTTGGCTGACATTTTTCTCTCTGGTGGATCTTCTTAATTCAGGTTCAATGCCTTTTGTTTGATCTGGACTAGCTCAAATGGAGAGCCAGAAGTGGTGGCTCTTGGATGTTTGATACCTTGTTTAAGGCCCTATTTATCTCCTTGCATAAGAGGTAGAGAAGGCTTGATGCCTTCATCAAAGGCTCTTCCTGTAACTCCCTTGATTCCTTCCTTAACATTTCTCCCCTGTTGTAAACTATCGTCAGTGATTTGCTTGTTCGCAGCAGGTGGAGATTGTTCACTGGTGTCGACGTTTTCTTCTCTGTGAATTGGATTGTCCCTGTTGTCGTGAGAGAATTCCTTGCCGTGACTTGGCAAGAGGTCTTCAAACCTGCGGCAATTTGTATTATCCCTCCCGTGTTGTGTAATATCCCTGTCGCATGGTGAAGGACTTTCACCCCTGTCGTGACTTTGATTGTCTGCTCTGCGGTGTGATTGCTGGAGACTGGCGTATGCTCTATCATCACTGTCGTGGCTAGTCTCCTGAGAGATCTCCGTGCTATGAACTTGTTGATTGCCGTGTGGTGATAGCAGACTGTCGTGAGGTAGTAAACATTGTTATAACATGCTCTGTCATTCTTGCCATCTCTAGTCTCCTGAGAGATCTCCCTGCCGTATTGTGGATCTTCCCTGCCGTGGATGACTTTATGTTTGCCAAAAGCATGTTCTTCACTGTAGTGTAGAGGCAGGGGACTCCCGCGGGTTTCATGAAGACCACCGTGCATTGAATCTCCTCTGCTATGAAGTCGTTCACTCTTGCCGTGTGGTGAAGGACTTTCGCTCCTACTGCGAAGTCTTTCACACCTGTTATGTGTATATTGCCGTGAGGGGTCACATGACTGCCGTGACCAATTTCTTCGAAACCATATGGTAGTAGAACATGGTCATAATGTGCTCCTAGCCATGAGTGCTCCCTGTTGAGTATATGTTCTTCACAACTGCCATGAGTGCCAAGAAAATTTTCCCTACTGCCGTGAACAGGGGATGTAGGGAAACAAGCTGCGATGGAGTATGGATTCCAATCATGAAGATTTTCGTTCATCAAGTTTTCGAATGAAGAACTTTGAGATTGCTGAGGCATAGAGGGCAGAACAGAAATTGGAGAGTTTGCTGTAGGATTAACATGTGAGTGGATGGAAGGATTTTGATTACCATTATTCATCATGTCAAATAGGGGAATGTATTCTTTTGTAGGAGTTTCGTCTTTAGAATGAGGAAAAATGTTCTCATTAAAGACTACATCTCTACTCCTAATAATTTTCTTATCGGTTAAGCTCCAAAGTCTGAAGCCAAATTGTTCTTCCCCATATCCAACAAATATGCAGGGCTGTGATTTAGGATCCAGCTTGCTCTGCTTCTCCTTAGGGACATGTACAAAAGCCTGACAGCCAAAGACTTTAAGATGAGAGTATGAAACTCTTTTTCCTTTCCATTCCTTTTCTGAAATTTTGAAGTTCAACCTTGACGAGGGACTTCAATTTATCAAATAAACCGCTGTATTGCATGCTTCAGCCCAAAACTCTTTTCCCAAACCTGCATTGGAAAGCATACAACGAGCTTTCTCAAGGATTGTTCTATTAAGCCTTTCCGCTGCCCCATTTTCTTGAGGGGTGTAGGGGACAACTTTCACCCTATGAATACCATTATCTACACAATAGTTATCAAATTCCAGTGAACAAAACTCCCCTCCATTATCCGTTTTCAAGCATTTAATCTTGTGGCCTCTTTGGTTTTCAACAAGAGCTTTGAAAACTTTAAATTTAGAAAAGACTTCTGATTTATTTGCCATCATATATATCCAAACTTTCCTAGTGCAATCATCAAGGAAAGTAACAAAATATTTAGCACCTCCTAAAGAGCTTACCTCGGTAGGACCAAAGACATCCGAGTGCACAAGCTCCAATGGTTTTTCCTTCATGTCATGCCCATCTTTCAAGAAGCTGACCCGCTTTTGCTTGCCGTAGAGACAATGTTCACAAAACTCCAAGTTTGCTGATAGGAGACCCGGTAGTTGATCCTTCTTGAGTAGTGCCTCTAGGCCTTTCTTGCTCATGTGGCCTAATCTTTGATGCCAAAGTGCCGCATTGCTTCCTATGATTGTCATAGCAGCTCCCACCTCATTGATTGGTTTCACAATGTAGAGGCTACCGGTCTTTTCTCCTTTTGCAATAGCCAATGAACCTTTGACTATTTTCCATGTATCCGTGAGTTCTATTTTAAATCCTTGGATATATAGTTGACTGACTGAAATTAGATTCCTCTTTAATTGAGGAACACGTCTAACATACTTGAGTGGCAATTTGGATCCACCTTCTAGATGCAAGACAACATCACCTTTTCCAATGATTTTACATGCCTTGTTGTCACCCAAAAATACTTCTCCAAATTTGCCTTCTTGATAATTTTGAAAATAATCCGTACATGAAGTGGCATGGAAGGAGGCTCCGCAATTTATCACCCAAGAATCTGATTTTGAGTCACTTGTAGAAAGAACTAGAGCAGCTTCATCTGCTCCATAGGCTGTATTAGCTTCACTATTCCTCACTTTTTCTTGTGCTTTCTTGTAAAATCTGCAATTTCATTTTGAGTGGCCTGGTTTGCCACAAAACCAGCACTCTCCATTTCTTCCTCTTGACTTTGATCGATTGGGTGATCTTGATTTCCTTTGATTGTAATTGTGATTATTATTATTGCTTCTATGCTGGCTTCTTCCCCTTCTTTCGGTGCTGACCATGGTAAGGGCATCACCGGATGGGGTGTCTTTGTTACTTCTTCTCATATCTTCACTAAGTAAAGTAGCAACCACTTCATCGTAGACCAGCTTCTTCTTTGAAGAATTAGAAGTGCTAACAGCTGTAACTACGGGATCCCAACTATTGGGTAAAGAACATAACAAGATGATGGCTTTGGCTTCGTCATCTTGAGCCATACCAATTGAGGTTGCTTGACATAATAAAGTATTCAAATCATTTATATGATTTGACATCGCAGTCCCTTCATTTTCAGCTTGTAGAGTTTCTTCATAATGAAGATTTTATTTGCAGCCGATGCCATCTCATACATGCTCTGAAGTTTATCCCAAACTCCTTTTGTTGTCTTTTCGTTGAAGACATTAAACAAGACATTTTGTGACAGCGAAAGGAAAATTGATGCCGTTGCTTTTTCATCAATCTTATTCCAATCTTCATCTATCATTCCAGTGGGTTTTTTGGTTTTTCCATCTATTGCGATTGCAAGTTCTTGCTTGATCAGCAAAGAACGCATCTGCACTTTCTACAGGCTGAAGTTCTTGCCTGTGAATTTCTCCACTTTCGAATCCTCCATCTCTTCAAAAATTCAACCCAGATTTCCAATCTGCACAACCTGTGCTCTGATACCAATTGAAAGGGATTGAAAATGCGAGAAACAAACAACGGATAATTAAACTAATTGACAACACAAATGCAAGATTTATCCTAGTTCACCACAAATTGTGGCTACGTCCAGATTGCAAAGTATTGTATTAACTCACAAAAAAATATTTACAAATGAGCAGGAGCAGCAAATATAAAGGCTCCAGATTATTGCATAATGAAGAGTCATAATAAAAGGCATAATAAAACTAATAATGTCTGTTGGCCTTCACTTCTTAACATGAAGTAGCTTGGATTCTAGGTCTACATTCATTATAGGACATCATTGACATCATTGGTTAGAAGGGAATTGTCAGATATTGTAGGATGCAAAATTGGAGGTTCAATAATTGTGGTTGAGCATTGTTTGTTTAATTCAGGAGATTATTTTGGTTAAGTGTGTTGTTTCTGACGCAGTGTATCTTACTCTACTAATGTGGATAGTTTTAGAAGGTTCGATATTTCTACTCACAGGATTGCTATTGCTAATGCTACTGTTGCAAGACATAGATAGGCTAAGAGGCAGATTGGTTGTGTTGGGTGGTGGCTTCCTCTTTGATTTCTGAAGATAAATACTTGATGAATCTTTAGAGGGAATCATGGACATTCTGGTATAGGTGGAATTGGGAGATATAGCTCTAGTGATGTTCAAATTTACCTATTGTGTTAAGATTCAGACTCTGCAGTGTATCTCTTGGGCACAATTCAAAGCCGTTTATAAGACATTTCTTCAATGATTTCATCAATGTTAGTCGTTAAAACTTTGTGATAAACTTCACATTTTATTAATGTAGGCCGCAATCAGTTTTGCTTGTGTTCCCATTGTCATCAAATATTCCTCTGTTTTTTTTGTAGTAGTTTCTACTATTTCTTATTTTCCTTCGAAATTATACATACAATTAACTTCGCTTCGGGCTTTCCTGAAGGCGCTTTGTATTTCTCTTTCCTACAACTGACCTAAATGAAATCAAATTATTTGAGTTACAATAATTAATCAGGTACTTCCATCAGACCAACAGTTTTGAACTCGAGACTAATTTAAATGCATTTGATCGGATATGAGAGCAGATTTCAACTCTAAAAAGGCAATAAACATCAATCTTAACGCCTCTCAATATTCACAACAACAAACTCCAGTGCCACAAGTATTATTTTTCGTTCTTCACACTTCCCATTTTCTTTACCGGGTACATCTGCAGGAGCCAGAGATCACTAGATAGCTGATTATTCTTCTTTTCTTGCCGCTCTTTTTAAGAGGTTTTTTTTAAAAATAAAATAAAATTATTATTATTGTAATACTTGCTTTGTTCAATAAAAAAATGTTAAAACAATAATGGAAATTATATTTGCAACCATTTTTTAAACCATCAAACGCTTCAAACCTGAAACAATAAATTATTGGGTCTAAGAAAACATATGAAAACTTTAATGCATAACTGCAATTTAACCATATAATGCAATATTTCTAAAATTTATTCTCATAATTATATCATACGAAAAACTAGACTGGGATAATCAGAGAATTCAAACTACCTCTTACCGGAAGGATATATTGATATATTGGAATGGGGTTGGATCCAACAGGTAAGTACTCAATGGCTTCAGGGTACTTGGAGCTTGGGACAACAGGGGTTTCATGGTGACAATTTATTTATTTTGTCCGAAATGTAATTTTTTCTCGTGGTTGGTTGTTCAAAATCGATGTCTTCTGAGGGATAATATATGCAAACAAGGGTTTCAACAACCCTCTATGTGTGTGTTGTCATAATAGTGAGGAATGCACTTCTCATCTTTTCTTTAAGTGTTCTTTCTCTAGGGAGCTTTGGCATCTCTGGTGGAGAGCTTGGAATCAGGCGTGTCCGCGTGCTTCCTTGTAGGCTAAGTTTTGGCATCGTTTGGGTAAGCCTCCAGTTAAGACCTTTCTTGAAGTAGCTTGGATTCTAGGTCTACATTCATTATAGGACATCATTGGTTAGAAGGGAATTGTCAGATATTGTAGGATGCAAAATTGGAGGTTCAACAATTGTGGTTGAGCATTGTTTGTTTAATTGAGGAGATTATTTTGGCTAAGTGTGTTGTTTCTGACGCAGTGTATCTTACTCTACTAACGTGGATAGTTTTAGAAGGTTCAATATTTCTACTCACGGGACTGCTATTGCTGATGCTATTCTTGCAAGACATAGATAGGCTAAGAGGCAGATTGGTTGTGTTGGATGGTGGCTTCCTCCTTGAGTTCTGAAGATAAATACTTGATGACTCTTTTAGAGGGAATCTTGGACGAAGACAAATACTTGATGACTCTTTTAGAGGGAATCTTGGACATGTTGGTATAGGTGGAATTGGGAGATATAGCTCTAGTGATGTTCAAATTTTCTTTTCCATTTATAAAAGGCTTCACACGAATAACTTCATGGAGTCCCTTGCCATCTTGTATGCTATAGAGTGGGGTTGTGCTTTTGGTTGCAAACAGATTATTTGTGAATATGGTTTACAGGTGTTTGTGAATATGTTGAATGAGTATCATCTAGATGATGCTAATTGGCATTTAAATGATGCTAATTGGTATTCCTTGGGAGTGGAATATAGTAGCAGATTGCTTGGCTAAATAGGCATCTTAACGAATGTAGCGTTGAAATGTTGTCCATAGGGGAAATTTATTGTTGAATTTATCTAATTTGTTAAAGTAATTAATTGTGGAAGATAGGAATATTTGATTGGGTGTTTTTTGTTGGGCCTTTGGCCATTCTTGCTTTGTAGTTTTCTTTGTGTTGAATAAATTTTTTCTGTTTTTTTGGAAAAGAAAATGGATTACAACTATCAATATTTTTGGTTAAGAATCAAGGATTGAGGGGTATTTATTCCATCAAAATTGTTGAAAGCCCAATATGGACCTTATACGAGTGCTTAGTGATTCTATCTATGATAAAGAGTTCCATGCCCCTTGTGTGATCATCCAGAAAGAAAAAATGGTTGGCCCTTGGTTAGTCATTCAACCAATAAATAAAAAGGGCACTTCGCTCATGTTTAATATTAGAGGCCCAATACACCCCAACTATTTGTGTCTTTAATCCTTGGTGATTTGTGTCAACTATCAACCTCTTTTCATAACAACAAAACACATCGAAGCCACAAATTTATAGTTGTTAAAGGTGATATATCTCAAGGTCATTCTGCCACAAGATTTTACTTTCATTGTATCCAACTTTTAGCATGTAAAATACCTTTCCCCAATCACTTATTGCTAGGCAGGTCACAACAATAGTCTTTGTGATATTTAGATTACAGTTGAAAAACTTGCCAACAACAAAAATTCACCAAGGCCCAAAAACAAAAACTTAACAACTTAAAAATTTGCTTAAATTTCATTAGAAATGCACTTTTTTTTCCAAATTTAATGATGAGATGCATTTAATGAGTCAATAAATGAGCACATGAAAGAAACAAGCCGAGTATAGTTATATTTGATTGATTTAAATGCAAAATGGGTACAAAATGGCAATTGACAACAAAATTAAAATAACAAATTATTTTTGTAAAACTAAAAGTAAATACTACATCAAAATACTTTACGTCTTCCTCAATTTCTAATAAAACTAGGGGAGAGATAGAACTAGAGGGTCTAGTTCTAGGATTCCATTGTGGCTGCACTGCCTCACTTGGCATGACAAGCTATGACTTGACCTCCATCCTCAATGTAGATGCTGCTGATACTAGCAACGACTTCTCATCATCCTCAACCTCCTCATTCTCCTCAATGTCATCCAATGTGAATCTAAATCTACCCCTCCCTTCCTCCATCATCCGCCTCTCCAAGTCATAGATGTCATCCTTGGTAAACAATGGAGGTTGGTTTTGCACTGTCCAATAATTGTAAGGATATATATCATCCAAATCAATTGGACCACTTGATATTTCCTCTATCTTGTGTCCAGTCGAAGATTATATTATGCTTAAACAAGGTCATTGAGTCATTTTTGAGCTAACTTATTTATCTTCTTCATGTGGATAGTCTCAAACAAGCTTCAATTGCACTCACAATTGGATGTCCGATGGACTACAAATTTTTACTCCTTAGCACAAAATTGTTATAGATGACCTTTTGAAAAGTTGGGAGGTGTTTTTTCATTGGAAGAGCAAAAGCAATCAGCTAAAACGAAATTAGAATGAGATTTCTTGTACCCTATGCATCATATTCTTCTCAAACTGAGTTTAAAAAATAAATAAATTGTAGATGATGAAAAATTGGTATGTCTGTAGAAATATTCACCATACGAATTAACTCCCATAATAATTCAACTATGATTTAGAAATTCCCTACAACGCCCTTAGATGCCTACTTACTAAACTCTATTTGTAAATGATAACATTATTTGGGCACGTGGGCATCTAAGGATGTCCACACTTCCTTTGATGACAAGGACATCCAAAGTGCATCCTTTCACCAGATACTCAAATTGCTTTATGATGCCATAAAAATAGTCAAGTGTATGTCATAACTAGTGTTTTATTAATTCTGTTCACTAAACTTATCTCTGTATACATTCGCGTGGAGAGACTTAAACATATAATTCAAGAAATCAGCATGTTGACAAGCTTACGAACATGTAAACATAGTGAATCATACTACAAAATTGAGGAATCTGACAAGGCAACTTCATTTTAACTTGATTATCCATTCCATAAATGGGAAATGTTCATGTTTTACCTTTTACAGTTCAAACTATGATAACGTTGTTCTCATTGGCATAGGAACTCGCATCATAAACTACATAACATATATTAGCAATGACATCACCATAATAACTCATTTTTGGTAAGCAGAGAAGCAACACCACCTTTGAAGAAATCAACTCATGCTAGGAACACCAAATGATTTCAATGTAGCACATATGTCAAATCAACATGTTCATATAATGTAGATTCCAATAAATAAAAATATAAATCCGTGCGACAATAATGAAATAATTTGTATTAGTTTATCGTTTACCATATGCCATGTTTACCATTATTGATGTCATCATTTGTAAAAAGAGGAATGAGTATTATTAAGAAATTTGAATGCTCTAATTCAGTACAGTAAGATAATAATATTATTATATGGATTATACACTGATACTATTATATACCTCATTTTATTAGAGTTCTTGGTTTAATCTTCTATATTATAAGATCAAGTAACAATTCAAATGTTTACAATCACTTTTGATCAAAAGTCTATTTGGTTAGATAGTCTTCTACTCCATTCCATTCTCTAGGAATGTGAATAAAAGAAAGAGATTCTAAAGAGCTGAACAACCTAAGAATTTATCTAATAACCAAAGCTAAGTGCCAACTGACATCACTCAACCTCCGTTCATTCAATAGTCACCACCCCCTGAGAATTAGATTCACAAATAATCTATTTCCAACTAAGAACACAACTTTGCTCTACAACATACAAAATAGCCAGAGCTTCCATATAATTATCTATAAAAAGACCCTTATAAATTGAAAAAATAAACTGAACATCACCAGAACTATTACACCCTACTCCACCAATGCCAGCATGACTAGGATTCCCCTAAAAAGAACCATTAATGCTAATTTTCAAAACTTCTTAGGTGGAGGGATCCAACGATCTTCCCAAAATATCTTCCACAAATGATGTCTACATCTATTCCTCATGACTTGCCTACTCCTCGCCTCAAGAGAATAATCAAATATCTACAAACACACATACACATGATATCATGTGAGGACTAATTCCTAGACCCACCCTTAAGTGTAAACATGGAGTGAAAGTACAACATGAATTTGAAAGCATATCGTACGCCTATGCATACTTATAGGTTTGGATCTTGCTACACATAATCACCTACATATGAGAATTTATCTCGTTTTCATTTCATGTGAACTAGTCAACGTTACTTTCAAAAAAAATTGATAGTCAGAAGATTTATATAGCCAACTGCTCTCCTATACACAACTCGATGTTCTCAATTGTAACCACAATTGTTGACCATTATCACTCGATCTCTAATAACATAGGAAATAGCCATTGCCACTAATAGTTATCCTTGACTTCAGTGTATTTGACACATAATGAAAATGGAATACTACCATTATATTTCCTCCCACATTATGAAATTTCTACTCATTTAAAAACGGACAAAATTTTGAAATAAAATGCTACCATGTCCCCCATCTTTTGTCCCACACTCAACTTCAGCTGCGACTTTTGAACCTATGATTTGCAAACAAATCTTTCTTGATGTAGAAGGCAATGAAAATGAACAAATATTGCTACTTGTGAAATAAATTGAACAATCTTTAGGTCATCTAAATCTTCTATTGGCGTTGTTGCCTCTAAAAGAGGCATGTTTAAATAAATGTTTTTTTGAATTGAGGCACCTCCAACTTTCCTTGTTCCATATTGTCCTTCATAAATAAATATAGCTCTAAAATGCTAAATGCAGTGGTTGCACTTCAAATTACTTCAGTGGTCTTTGATGAGACAACACTATCCCAACTCCATTCAACGAATGAAAATTTTGAATGCTATAATTCAGTTACACAATAATACTATTCTATTAGTGTATTTGTTTGTTTCATTCAATACACATTATGTTGGAAAATTGTTTGAAAAATTCGATCTCTAATTTAATATAATAAAGATATTGACGAGATTCAATTTTTGAAATATATTTAATGAAAATCTGTGATTATATACAAATTTAAGAATTAAGTTGTCTTAATTTCTAATTTAATAAAGGTATTGACAAAAATTAATTTTAGATCGACTATATCTAATGGAAATTTGTGATTATATACAAATTTAAAAACTAAGTTGTCTTAATATGAAAAATTATAAATATATTTATCTTCTTTATTATGTCAGAAAATACCACTTTAACATGCTTTACTAACCTATCTTTGATAAGCATAAAATATCACATAAATAAACATTATTTCACCATAAGATAACAACAATAAAGAAGCATAAATTAGCAACAAAAGAAGAACATCTCACAACATATTTTTTTATGTGGAGAAACCTTTTTGGGGAAAAATTACACGCCTAAACAGATCAAAGATCTATATTAATCCTTCAAATGAGTTACATAAATACAACTTCTCCCTCCGAATCACTCCAACATTGCTTCCATAACTTGCGAATTAACTTGTTTTCCCTTCAACTCAAGCACCAAATATATAGGCATGAGTGAAACTACAAATCACAAATGATTTTTAAAACCATTCAGACATAAATCACAAAAACATGAAACTTTCTCAAATCCAACTTGTGATCTGTATTTTAAAAGATCTTCCTTATCTTCTTCAAGCTTTCATTTAGCTTCCTTTTTTCACGGTCTTTTTATTTTGACAACTAAAATACATCTTATAAGATACATAATAATTGCATTTAGCAACTTCTATGACAACTAAAAGATAATTATAAATTGTTAATAGTAATTAAATTTATTTATGATAAAAATAAGGTTGAGATATTTTTCGATGTTCTCCCACTTGTCGAACACCTTGCAAAGAGTATAAAGGTCAAAGCTTATGAATACTCAAAACCAAAGAGAAGCAACAAGACCACTACCAAAGTTTCAATTGTAAAAACATGAAACATATCATGACATCATGATATATCATCTCCTTAAGGGTCTATTTGGTTGCTGGAATTAAATAATGCTGGAATTGTCAAATTCTAGTATTTGACAATTCTAGAAGTTTTAAATCCGAAAAATGGTTTTTGGAATATGGCTGGAACCATTTGGTTCACCTAGAATTCACTTGGAATTCATAATGAGAAGTGTGTGTGTGAATTTTGTAACTAGCTGTAGACACAACACTTCAGTAAAACATTAAAGGTTAGCAAAAAACTCAAAATTTGTAAGTAATTGAAACTATGCTAACCAGACGATTTACTGCCTTCTAGTAGGTGCGAGTATGATGTTCTTAGATTAGAATCGAGATAAGTGACAATGCAACACCTAAACAAAGGATTTAAAATGATGAAAGCAATGAAATATGAATGCTAATTAATCTATTTTTTTTTTGTATTTTAGATGCAATAGGATGAAAAACTGTATGAATCTAAGCTAGAATGTATGAAATTGATATGTAAAAGCATCTAACAATAATATGCTAAATGATATGAAAAACTATGCAAAAACTATGAAAATTTTGAATGATCTCACAAATTCACCTATCACAAGTGCTTGATTCTTCAGATGTCAATTCATTAGAGTAATTGTGCAAATTTGAGAGATGTTGAGATTGAAAGCTTGAGAGATTTTGATGCAAATTTGAGGTCTTGATTGTGAAGAGCTGAGCCTTGATTTTATAGAAATCCAAGGCTTTGAGGATGCAAGAGAAAAGCCATAAATCACTCTTGATAAACTCAGGTTGATTTTTGAGTTAACAAGAAATTAAGAATATTTAATTCATAAAATCATGCAAAAGCAGTTTTTATCTCAAAATAGAGCTTTAGTTTTTTTTTTTGTTTTTTTTCAACTCATCATCAGATGTTGAGTTTTAATTTTAAAATTGATTGTTAATTTCTAGTTGCCTGCTTTTTTGATTGTGCATGATTTAATATGAGTAAATTTAATAAATAAAGTGATTTATTTTCCACTTAACTGATTTTGAATTAAAATAATTGATTTATGGGTTAATCTATTATTAAATCAAACTTTTATTCCAATTAGATCATTAAATTTAACAACTTTGATTTTAAATCAATTAAATAAATATCTAATTGATTGTTTGTAGGAATTTTGATTTATTGTCAAAATAAAAACAATATTAATTAGGAATAAATGCAATTAAATCTAATTAAATAATTAAGTGGCAGAATTAAATTAATTAATTAAATATTAATCATATTAAATTAATCAACTTTAGGATAAATAGGATTTATCACCAAATAATTATTAAATTAAAGATAATTAGGATAAATAAGAATATTGCTAGGAATATTCCCCGATGCAGAATTTAGGATAAAATCAATTAGGATTCGATGATGTGCAGATGTGCCTTAGGTTAGAACTTCTGTACCGATTTCGTTTGATTTTGAAGATGTAGGAGGTTAATGAACTTATAGCTCATTTTTGGGGTATTACAAGAAGATGGAAAACTTTGTGTGCATATGGATTTCAAAATATTATAATTTTCCTTTACCCCCAATTCCCATTAAGTGGAATTGGAATTGATTCTCCAATTCTATCTATTTAGATGGAAGATTCAAATGTTGGTTTTGGGGGTAAATGAGAATTGACAAATCCCTATTCCAGTTTCATGTTTTGATCACAAACATAAAAAATGTCACTTCCGGGATTTGACAATCCCAAAATTCCAGTCTAATTCCAACAAACAAACAAGACCTAAAGGAAGATCACATGCTCCATAGAATATATCATGGTCTCAAGAGAACCTTCCAACACTCTAATCCAAAGTTATGACATAATACAAATAACATTCTAAACCAAAAAAAATACCACCAAGCATATGAAGATAATCATCCATCATCAAATGATGAATCTACAACATTGACAAAGCTACCACTTAACCACATGTAATCAAGCTCTCCAAGCATCATGATAACCATCTCCTAACTGAAGATTGACATGACCACAACACAATCAAATAACTCAACACAAGAGCTCCCAAAGGGAAGAATCAAAACACAATCTCCAAAACAAGTAGATATAATACTACACATCCTTTGTCAATAGAACCAAATATATCAAACTCTTATTACAATATAAAGATAGAATCCAAAAGCTTCGCATGACACCAACAACCATTGCAAAAGATTATCCATCTTTTATTCAAATATTATCCATGACTCATTACACGCTACATTGTCATCAACTTAAAACCAAAGTATTGAAACAAAGAAGATAAAACATATAATGTAACTATATAAAGCTCCCACTAAAAATGCTATTGATTTATACTCGACATCATGACCAAAAATCCACTAAAAATGAACAAAGATTCTCATTTACCATAATCTATTGCTAAGATTAAAATGAACAACTATATCACACACTCCAATCAACATACCAATGTGATAAGATGACCACAAAAATGCCTACCAAACCAAATCCTCATCAAATAATTTACAAGATTAGAAAATATGCTCTCAAAGGAGAAATACATGGTAAGTGCTATAATATTCATAACTGAAAGATTCAACCACACATCAGTATCAATTAGAATAATTAGGTGTAGAAAGTGGATTTCCAAGAATCAAATATCAAAATCATTAATGGCTTTGATTCGCCAGACATAGGAGTAACCATAGGTCAATAAGAACCCTCCAAGAAACCATGTAAATTTGTACTTATCTTCATCTAACATACTGAGAATACATATTACCACATATCTAAATCGCACAAATTTTAGTTAACATGCAAAACCCGTAAAATCATTTTTGTATTAAACTTGAAATATAGTTCAACATCTAGATTTTCACATCAAATATGTCATATGAACAATGGAATAAACATAGACCCATAACTTTTAGAAATAGGAAAACTACAAGACCTTATCAAGTTATCTAGGAGCATTTAGGTCATAAAATAACCAAATCCACAATTCATAGGAAACCAATGACTAGTTATTATACTTTCATGTAACGAAGGGGTGAACCCACAAACCCAATACAAGCACTCCATATTGTAGGCCAAAACATAGGTGTTTTCACATGTGATTTCAAAGCACATAACCAACATGTACACCTTTTCACTACACATGACCACATAGAAAAGTAAAATAACCACCATTCAAAATAAGAGTAACATATTGCAAAACCAGAGCTCTAGATCACTACTATGAAAGTATAAAATACATGATCAACTCCATAAAACACCAAATCCTCCATGAGCTTCCAAAAATCAACATAAATCCTTTTGACAATATTCATTTTAGGTGCCATGGATACCAATCTCACAGGTATGAAAAATAAAGTTAACACATAAAACATCCTCTGTAATCCAAAAGCCACCAATAATTTACAATTCCATCTACCTAATTCCCATAAGCTTTCCAGAAAAAGAAATCAAGATGGAGGAATACCTTGAATCAAAACACACACAAACCATGGAACTGTTGAAGCTCTAATACCAAATGCTGAGAAATTGTTGAAAATTAATGCAATCTCTAGTTCAATAACAATATTGATGAGATCAATCTTTAGACTATACCCAATAAAAATCCGTGATTGTATGCAAATTTGAAAACTAAGTTGTCTTCATTAGTGTGCGTACTTCTTGGTGTGCTCACACAAGTGCTATGAAGACCTTGCTTGTCTTCTTCCAAGGATCCTACTCTCCTCTAGGATCTTAATAGTCTTAGGTGACCAACCTAAAACACTACCAAACTCTTACTCTAAGAGTTAATCTCCTTGTGTGTTTAGCCTTGAAGGACATTCACCTTTAAGTTTTGTTTCAATGCTTTCCAACACTTAGAAGACTCTAAGTGCCTTTCTCACACAAACTACCAAAGTGGTTGCAGGGGTACCAAATACCTTGAAAACATTCCTTATGTTCCCTTTTGAATCCATTTTGATGGATCTCAAATCTCTTTTCAATCGGGTCCAAGAACTAGTCTTGTGGAGGCCTAATTAGGCCTAGTTTCCTTGTAGCCCTTGACAGGGTCTTTTTCCAATTTCTTGAAAAATCTTCCCAAATAACCTGCAAAAAAAACTTTACATTTGAGTACCCTTTTGGGAATTATAAATGATTCAAGAGGATTTAGAGTTCCAGGGCCTCCATACACAGGATTCCTACAAAGTAGGGCTAATATGGCTAATAGGCCTAATTTCTAGGACTATACTGATTTCTTGCTTGAAACTCAACCAAATTGATTGATCAATCCTCAATCTTACTAACATGAAATGATAACTTCATATACTATCTGGGACCATACTTGTTCCGTACAGTCTTCCTTTCCTCTGCATGCAAACACTCATTTTCTCATTTTCTCACTGTCACACCTCTAACCGGGCACACTAGTCTCACCTAGGGCATGACTATAAAATTAGAAGATTGACTCTTCAGGAATCCTACCTAGGGATAACTTTAAGGAACCCCCCCCTCTCGAAAAGTATAAAATTGTGGCGAATCACATGTGATTTGGGTGAAAAAAATTTAATAGTGTTGGGGAATTATGCGTCAATCTATGGATATTTGGTGGTGAATTTTTTAATAGTTTACACAATTTTTATAAAAAAATGGCGAATTATGTTTTGAAATATGGGTATTGGTTGGCGAATATTTTAATAACCGATACCATTTTTATCAAAAAATGGTGAAATTATTTTCCAAATAGTTGAATTAATTTATTTGTTATTGGAAATTTGAATACTGACACGTTGCATCGGGTCCCACAGTCCCAGTCCCATCACCCATGACTATGATAATGACGTCAGACTCAAATGAAAAACATCCGTTGGATTTAATACGTATCAATGGCCAAAGATGAATTTCGGGCATATTGCTGATCCTTATAACATTTACTGAAAACTATCGGCGGAAACATGACACGTGTCATGTTTCCACCGATAGTTTTCAGTAAATGTTATAAGGACCATCAATATGCCCGAAAAGTATCATTCTTAATTTGGCATTTATTATATAGAAATAAAGTAAAGTTTTAAGTAATGTACTGAGTATATTACCATTTACCATAGGCGATGTGTAGAATTAAAGCAATGTACTAAGTATATTTATTATCATATCGATTTGAAATTTGAATTAATTGTAGAATTAAAGCAATGTACTGACAGATACGTGTAATCTATTCATTACCTCGATAGAATAATTGGTTAGAGTTAAGGCTTGAATGAAAAGTAAAACGTCATCTCATCTTAGAGTTAAGGCTTGAACAATTGTCGCATGATCACATAGCCAGGAAATGGGCTATGCGAACATGCGACATACCTCCACGTCACCCTTCTACCTTGCCGTATGACTGCCATCGCCAAAACATAGGGTTTGTCGCATGATCGCAAAGCATGAAATTGGTTCATGCGAACATGCGACAAACTGTCACGCCAGCCATAAATCTTGAAACACGCTGGCCAACCCGCAAGCCCCTCTGACCATGGCCCCATCGATAATTTCCATGTCTCCGCCACATCGACCAATCAAAAAATGCTACATCGCCATCTACCACCAGGCTGAGGAATAGGTGTCAACCAGTCGCATGATCGCATGTCAGAAAACTCTAACATGTGATCATGCGACAACCACCCACAGGATGCCACATAACTGCCAGCGGGACCATTGCCCTCCCCTCCAACGGACCCAGCACAAGAAGTAACTGGTCGCTTGGTCGCATGTTAGAAATTTTTGACATGCAATCATGCGACAACTGAACATTTTACCAGCTCAGCCAATCACAACCTAACACCTCAAAATGAATCATCACGTGGTCCCATTGCAGAAAAACCAACGACATCTAATCAGATGGTGGGTGCATGATCGCATGGGGAGAGAATATTCCATGCGATCACACATCGACCATCAATCAAAATCTCTAGCCCAAGCCTTGCTGACCACACTCCATCTCTTTATTTCCTTCGGCCAATAGGGGAGCACCATTTGTGCATACATGTCACAATGGCCCACAGTTTGAAACCCTACACCGTAAAGAAGAATCAACGGCCGGCATGATTTCACATATCTTTGGCAACTCCCTTGCGCTTTAGCGACCACTGTTGATGCTCTGACATGACAAGACCATCTGACTCATCCGAAAACCAGGCCCCACCATTGAGATTTAGCAATAAAGGAAAACTCCCATTCGCTGGAGACTTTCTCCATTCCCTGACCTAGCGATGACTAACATGATGAAGAATTGGGCCCCTCAAAATCGTAGCAGTGCACATACTCAATGATGAATCATCACGTGGTCCCACTGCATACAAACCAATGGCATCTAATCAGACGGTGGGTGCATGATCGCATGGGGAGAGAATATTCCATGCGATCACACGCCGCCCATCGATCAAAATCTCTAGCCCAAGCCAATCATGACAATCATTAGATTACGACATATGAATGGCTGAGTTGTATTTCAAAAGTTCTATGGGTTTCAAAAAGCTTTTCTGAAAACTCGCTCCGAAAACGTGACACGTTGAAAGTTGACGTGTAATGTTTTAGAAAGATTATGAACATTTACGTTACACGTGTATGATGTAGAAAGATTACTTTACCATTTAATGAAAGGTTTTTAACATTTACTTTTTTAAAACCTATCAACTTGTACTCGTAGCAGCAAAGTTAAAAAGAACTGTTGAACGGGAACCGTCACCGGAGATTTGGAAATTGAGACTGTAATTTGTGAGAGCCTTAGCCGTTCGAACTTATATCTATCCTGATTTCAAAATTCAAAGTTTAATTTCGGGTAAGTACTAAGTGTAACTTGATTTTGAAATTTTAATTCTTGCATGTTCTATTGGGGTTTTCTTCAATTGGGGTTTTCTTAATTAGTTAGTTAATATCTGTGATATTATTACTATTAGTAAATATCTGTGAATCTTTGTTTTTTAATTTTTCCGAAGAACAATGGGGAAAGTGAAAACTCAAGGCCTAGGGCAAGCAGAAGGGAAAACTGTAATGGACTTTAGAAAACTAGTACAAATCCCTGGTTTCACTGATGAGTATCACGATGTTTATGATCCTGTTATCGAAGGTGAAAAGAGAGTTATAGCAATTAAATATACATTGTGCAGTAAGGCAACTGGGCCAAGGAGGTCTGAATTTATAAAATTTAATGCAGTGGTAGGTGCAATAACCAATAAAGTTGCTTCCTGGGATGTTGGTCTTGGACATCTCCACCTTCATTAGTCCTCTTCCTATTTAAATTTGACCGTGACATCTCCATCAAATTAAGGCTACAATAAAATACTATGAACTCGTAGTCGTAGTTGTTTCGGTTCGCTACCGATCACAATTGTGAGCTCTAAGCTCAGAATCAACTGAATTATTATGCTACTAAGTACTAAATGAAAATCTCTCAAAGGTTCCTTCTTTCCGGCATGTTTCAATAATGAAACTCATATATCTTAAATAGACAACTACAAATAAACCATTTTCATACCAGCCATCAGATTTTGCCTCATAATCGGCATCGTCCATTTTGGCGAATGGGCCGACTGTTACATATGATAAGAACTAATATTTGGCGAACCCCGTGTAATTTCAAGTAATCGAGTGGGCGAATAGAGCGGGAACTTGGGACCCCATTGCGTGTGATGCATGGCGAATTGGGTCCTAGGACAAATAAAAATTTCACATAGGAAAATGGGAATTTGGCGAATGATGATCCTCGAAAGAGACACTCAATTTAATCCGTGGCGAATAAGAGTAAACAGTAAAGAGAAATATGGGCGAAGAACCCAACTACCAAACTAAAATTACATAATAATAGTGGCAAACATTTCGACCACTATATGACCATTTTATAAAATCTGGGCGAATGATCCGACCTGTATTTGATTGTTTAATTCACCAATTTCTATCACCCGATCGTGACATATTCGCCAATTGGCAAATATTCACCACTAAAAAATCCCTGATGCTACCTCTATATTCCTACTATACAATGGCTCCCTTAAAACATTCATCAACTTTAGGAAGATCCTGTGGTTAGATTTCATGGGGGAGCCATAAAAACACAAACAGGCCTGGACCGAACCAGTAGAATCTCTAAACACTAAACAATTTATTGAAGTCACTAAACTATCTCTAAAATACTTGCACAAAGAAAGAAAAAAAATCTTAAAACTATCCTATCTATATAGATCCAAAGCTAAATCAAAGAGTTAAATCCATATGAGTGCAGTGTCACACAAGAATGCTCAGATATCCTCTAAAACCAGTATTGCAGAGATTCTATTCAACTCAAAAAAATTATTTACAATCACATATACCTCAAAACATGAGCCATTCGGTATCATAAGATACTTTCTCCATCTTTTTAGGCCTTGGCATTCAATTCCCATTCCTAGAATGGTGGGGATCCAATGTGGTCGAGTTGCATGCAACATTTGCACAAAGTTGCAAATGTTGTCATGACAAATTTTAACATCTTTTGCAATAATGAGGTAACCTATATTCTTGGGCCTCTATCCCACTTAGTTCGAAGAAATAACCTCATTTAAGCCTAATAAGGCATCTTCTTTACTATGCCAAGGTTTAAGACACATTTAGAATCATTTCCCTAATCAAGCCAAAATTTAGCAATAAAGGAACCTAACTAGACTAGGTTGGATTAGATACTAACTATCAATCCACCTAGTCACAAACATGCAAGACCTTCTAAGGTCCAAATTAAACACACTTCTGACTTGGCAAAGGTTAGATACAAGCCAAAATTACAAAGGACTAGGAGGCTAGCCTAGGTGCTCCTGCACTATCCTCCCCAAGTGAAAGCTTTCAATCCATCCTTGGATTGAGTAAGTTGAGGTCAATGCCCAAATTTTTAATCTCTGATTCTTTGATCCATGCTGCATCTGCATCTATTTTCCCTTTCCATTTGACTAAATGTTCCTTATACTCCTTGGTTCTAGTCTTCTTATAAACTCTGGAATCCAGTATACAGTCTGCCTTCTTGACTGGTGTAGATGGTAAATGAAGTTCATCTACATCTTGAATGACTTCAATTAAGCTTTGTTCAAGATCAGGGGTTGGTCCCTTATAAGGAACCAGGTTTGCAATATTGAAGACATGGGACAGTCCACTATCTTCTGGTAACTCCACCTTAGAAGAATTGGCTCCATATTTTGCTAATATAGGATAGGGGCCAATCCTTCTCATTTGCAATTTGTGAGGGACTCCTTTTTGTAGCCTAGCTTTATTAAGATGCACCATTACTAAATCTCCAATATTGAATTGGATTTCCCTTCTACCCTCATCAACCTTACCCTTGTGTTTCATAGTGTTGTCAGCTAATGTTTTCCTAACTATATCATGAATCTCTTGCATAGCATAAGAAAAATCTTCAGCATAGCTACTCCCTTTAACTCCATCCTGTAAGTCTCTTAGTTCATAGACTCCTCTAGGATGTAGGCCATAAACAATTTCAAAGGGACTCTTACCTATGGACCTGTTCACAGTGTCATTGTATGCATACTCAGCTTGTCCAATAAGTTGATCCCATTGTTGACCATATTCTTTGGTCAAGCATCTTAGGAGATTTCCAAGACTCCTATTTACCACCTCGGTTTGACCATCTGTCTAAGGATGGTATGTAGATCCAAAGGAAAAATTGGTGCCTAGTCTTTGCCAAAGAGTCTTCCAAAAGTGACTCATAAACTTGGTGTCTCTATCTAACACTATAATCAAGGGTAACCCATGTATCTTGACTATCTCTTTGAAGAATAGAGAAGCTATTTGGCTGGAATCATTGGTTGTCTTACATGGCACAAAATGAGCCATCTTACTAAATCTATCCACAATTACATAGACACTATCCATTCCTTGCCTTGTCTTGGGTAACCCAACTACAAAGTCCAAGCTCAAGCATTCCCATGGCCTGGTGGGAATAGGTAGTGGTTGATATAGGCCTACATTAGAAGAAGTTCCTTTGGCCTTTTGATACACAATACAACTCTCAACATACTTCCTAACATCAATGTTCATTATTGGCCAAAGTAGAACCTTTGAACAAGTTATTGTGTTTTAGTGATCCCAACATGACCACTCAATGCACCATTGTGATTTTCCTAAATCAAGTTCTCCCTTATAGACCCTCTAGGGACACATAGCTGACTTCCCTTAAATAAGAGGTTACTTTGCAAAGTATATTCAACATATTTACTATGGAAGTGATTTTTATGTTCAACACATACCTTATAAATGTCTACAAAGTCTTCATCATCACCATATAGATCCTTGAAGTGATCTATTCCCATGCTCTTCAATTGTATCTCTTGGATAGTGAGAGCTCTTCTACTCAAGGCATCTGCCACCTTGTTTTTTACTCCCTTTTTGTGCTTGATGTTGAATTTGTATGCTTGTAGGTATTCAACCCACTTCATGCGCTTATGACTGAGTTTCTCTCGAGAGTTCAAGAAACTTAGAGTTTGGTTGTCTGAATAGACTATGAATTCTTTTGGAAGAAAATAATGCCTCCATTTCCTTAAGGCCTGAACTAGAGCATACATCTCAAGGTCATAAGAAGAATATTTCCTCTTAGCTTCACTCAACTTATTTTAATGGAAAGCCACAAGTCTCCCCTCTTGGCTTAGGAAAGCTCTAGTAGCCACATTGCTTGCATCACATTCTATGGTGAATAATTTCTCAAAGCTTGGTAAAACCAAAATAGGTTGAGTAGCAATCTTCTTCTTCAAAAACTCAAAACTTTTGTTAGCTTGTTCATTCCACAAAAACTTAGTTTTCATGCCTCTCTTTATGGTGTCCAACATTGGAGCACAAATAGCACTGAATTGTCTAATAAATTTTCTATAGTATGGGGCAAGGCCATGAAAACTTCTTACCTCTATTTCTATCTTTGGAGTAGGCCAATTTAGGATGGCTTCCACTTTGCTAGTGTCCATTTTCAGATTTCCATGAGATAGTACAAACCCAAGGTATACCAACTCCTGCTTTATGAATTCACATTTCTCCAAGTTTATCATCAGCCTTTCATCATGCAACCTCTTGATAATAGTCTCTAAGTGTTGGAGATGTTCATCCTTTATCCTACTATAGATAAGTATATCATCAAGATATACCACTACAAATTTTCCAATGTAGTCCTTAAGAACTTCATTCACGAGCCTCATGAATGTGGAGGGGGCATTAGATAGTCCAAATGGCATGACAAGCCATTCATACAAACCCTCATTGGTTTTGAAGCCTATTTTCCACTCATCTCCCTCATGAATCCTAATTTGGTGATAACAACTCTTTAAGTCTATCTTGGTAAAGTACTTGGCTTCTCCTAGACAATCCATTAGGTCTTCTATCCTAGAGATAGGGAACCTGTACCTAATGGTTATCCTATTTATGGCCCTTGAATCAGTACATAGTCTCCAAGTTCCTCCCTTTTTAGGTGCTAGGACAATGGGTATGACACATGGGCTGATCCTCTTTCTAATAAGACCTTGGCTTAGGAGTTCTTGGATTTGTCTAGAAATTTCCTCATTTTGTTGAGGGGTCATCTTGTAGGTTGCCTTATTGGGAAGGGTAGATCCTGGTACGAAGTCTATCCTATGGCTCACAACTCTTTTAGGGGGTAATACTGATGGTTTTCCATCACTTACAATGCCTTCATAGGTTTGCAACATATCTTGTATCTCTTTAGGTAGCTTTGGCTTCTTGGTTTCCTTATCACTACTTACCTCCTTTGGTCTTAGCACTAGGGAAAAGCCAACTCCTTCCCCTTCTTCAAGGACTTATAATAACTCTTTGTCACTCACCATGAGTACATTGGGGCCTGCTGACTTTACCTCTGCATCTTCTAACATCAACTGAATCTTGAATGTCACATTATCCTTCTTGAAGTTGTATGAGTTCTTCACTCCATCATGCATAGCTTGGGGGTCAAATTTCCATGGTCTACTTAGGAGCAAGTGACATGCATCCATAGGAAACACATCACATAGAACCTTGTCCTTATATCTCCCAACTGAGAATTCAACCCAAGCCTACTCATTCACTAAGACATGCTATCCTTTATTAAGCCATGTGACCTTGTAAGGATTAGTGTGGGGTATCCTTTCCATTTTTAACTTGCTGACTGCTTCCTCTAACACAATGTTGTCAGTAGACCCTAAGTCTATGATGACTCTAAATACCTTACACATCATTTTACACTTGATCCTAAATAGGGATCTCCTCTGGCTTGGCTCCTCCTTATTCAGTTCTTTAATCAATGTTCTCCTCATCATGAGATTCTCACCTTCCTTTGATGCTATTGGTACCTCAGGGGGTTTGACTCCTACATTTGTCTCTTCTTGAACAAAATTAATTCTCTTGTCACCTCCTTGAGAAGTACTACCCTTCTCTGGACACCTATAGGTAGGGTGTCCCATTTGGTTACAATGGTAACACTTCATGTTGGCAAAATAGTTACCTCTTCCTCTAAAATTTGAGCTCCTTCCTCTACTGCCCCTACTAGAGCCTCCTTCTTATTGTTTAGTGTATTTAATTTCTCCTTGAGTCCTTGGTTCTGAACTCCTTCCACCATATCCACTTCTTTCCCCTCTAATATCTCTTCCTCTACCTCTGCCTCTTGAGGTACTAGAGTCTTGCTTCTTTCTCAATCTCTCCTCTACCTTGACAACAATCTAATGACACTTTTGAATGGTGTCTAGAGTCAAGAGACTCATCTCATCCTGAATATTCCATTTTAGCCCATTAAGGTATCTTGCTACCTTTACCTTCTCATCCTCTACAACTTGGGACCTCATGCAAAGTCTTTGGAATTCTTCGGTATATGAGTTCACATCCAAGTCTTTTTGCCTAAGACCTTGTCTTTTCTTATGGAGTTGGATTTCATAATCCTTTGGCACATATGCATCCCTGATTTTGGCTACCATTGCCTTCCATGTAGCAATTGGGTTCTTACCTTCTTTCACCCTCTCATCTTGGATGAATTTCCACCAAGTGAGTGTAGGGCCTCTCAATCTTCCTTTGGCCACTTTCACCTTTTTAGCCTCAGTGATTCCATCACACTCAAAGTGATTCTCTATTCCTTCTATCCAATCTAGGACTGCCTCTGGTTCCATCCTCCCATTGAAGATTGAAATGCCTTCTAATGCTTTCCCACTCCAGGCCTTCAATGCCTTTAAGAATGGTTCTTCAGCCAGAACTGGATCTAGTTTAGGGACTTCATCCTCCAAAAGGATTTCCTTTTTCCTCCCATCTACTTTGTCTTTGGCTTCCTTAGCCTTCTCATCTACTTCTTCTATCTTGAGTTCCAATTGTTCCAATCTTTCTCTAAGCAATCTATTTTCTTCTCCTGGTCTTCCACTTTCTTTTCTAACTCAATATTAGTCACCATTGTATTGTCTCCTACTGAATCAAATGATGTATTATCTCCTACTGACTCAGCAAGTTGCAACATTAACCACAAGCTTGATCAAAGTAAGCTCTGATACCAATCTAGTGTATGTACTTCTTGGTGTGCTCACACAAGTGCTATGAAGACCTTGCTTGTCTTCTTCCAAGGATCCTACTCTCCTCTAGGATCTTAATAGTCTTAGGTGACCAAACTAAAACACTACCAAACTCTTACTCTAAGAGTTAATCTCCTTGTGCTTAGCCTTGAAGGACATTCACCTTTAAATTTTTTTTCAATGCTTTCCAACACTTAGAAGACTCTAAGTGCCTTTCTCACACAAACTACCAAAGTGGTTGTAGGAGTACCAAATACCTTCAAAAAATTCCTTATGTTCCCTTTTGAATCCATTTTGATGGATATCAAAGCTCTTTTCAATCAGGTCCAAGAACTAGTCTTATGGAGGCCTAATTAGGCCTAGTTTCCTTGTAGCCCTTGACAGGGTCTTTTTCCAATTTCTTGACAAATCTTACCAAATAACCTGCAAAAAAAACTTTACATTCAAGTACCCTTTTGGGAATTATAAAATATTCAGGAGGATTTAGAGTTCCAGGGCCTTCGTACACAGGCTTTCTACAAAGTAGGGCTAATATGGCTAATAGGCCTAATTTCTAGGACTATACTGATTTCTTGCTTGAAACTCAACCAAATGGATTGATAAATCCTCAATCTTACTAACATGAAATTATAAATTAATATACTATTTGGAACCATATTTTTTTCGTACAGTCTTCTTTTCCCCTGCATGCAAACACTCATTTTCTCACTGTCGCACCTCTAACCGAGCACACTAGTCTCACCTAGGGCATGACTATAAAATTAGAAGCTTGACTCTTCAGGACTCCTACCTCTATATTCCTACTATACATTGTATCCCCTAAAACATTCATCCAACTTTAGGAAGATCTTGTGGTTAGATTTCGTGGGGGAGCCATAAAAACACAAACATGCATGGACTGGACTAGTAGATTCTCTAAACACTAAATAATTTATTGAAGTCACTAAAATATCTCTAAAATACTTGCACAAAGAAAGAAAAAAAAATCTTAAAACTATCCTATCTATACATATCCAAAGCTAAATCAAAGAGTTAAATCCATATGAGTGCACTGTCACACAAGAATGCTCGAATATCCTCTAAAACTAGTATTGCAGAGCTTCTATTCAACTCAAAAAAATTCTTTACAATCACATCTACTACCTTGAAACATGAGCCATTTGGTATCATAAGATACTTTCTCCATCTTTTTAGGCCTTGGCATTCAATTCCCACTCCTAGAATGGCGGGGATCCAATGTGGTCGAGTTGCATGCAACATTTGCACAAAGTTGCAAATGTTGTCATGACAACTTTTAGCATCTTTTGTAATAATGAGGTAACCTATATTCTTGGGCCTCTATCCCACTTAGTTCAAAGAACTAACCTTATTTAAGCCTAATAAGGCATCTTCTTTACTATGCCAAGGTTTAAGACACATTTAGACTCATTTCCCTAATCAAGCCAAAATTTAGCAATAAAGGAACCTAACTAGACTAGATTGGATTAGATACTAACTATCAATCCACCTAGTCACACACATGCAAGACCTTCTAAGGTCCAAATTAAACACACTTCTGACTTGGCTAAGGTAAGATACAAGCCAAAATTACAAAGGACTAGGAGGCTAGCCTAGGTTCTCCTGCACCATTCATATGGAAATCTATGAAGATATTAATATTCTTTGTTATGCTAGAAAATACTATTTTGTATGCTTTATTAACCTATAGATTAGATGAACATAAAATATCACATCAATGATTTTTTTTTATTAAAGAAAAAATAGGTTTTGAAACAAGACCGTGATGAGGGTTTTACCAGCAAGCTCCCTCAATGTGAGGCCTGTTAGCCTATTTTCCTGTCATAGCAAAAATCCTAACAAAATGGTCCATTCCTACAAAAAACCCTATGAAAATTGCCATGTCCTGTTGCAAACTTGTTTTGACTAGCGAAGAAGATATTTGATGTTTTATGGCTTGTGCCCTGAGCCAGGGATAGTTCAAGATGTGTACAAGATTTAATTAAGAGCGCATGTGCTCAAGTGTAAAAACTAGAGAGAAATTGCAATTTTAAGGTCTGAGAATATAGGTCTTTTCCATGTCCTAGGGTTTCATAAATTTGTCTAAGTCCAAAACCCTAGCCAATCCTATTTCCTCTTTACCTTTTTGGGCCACTTAAGTCTCATTTCTACACATGCCTTTTCTCTTTCTTTGTTAACTGAATCTCTAAGTTCATGGGTGGCTAGTCTTTTTATTTGGCGATCTAGCGACTATGTATTCACGTAATCTCTCAATCTGGGCGATTAAGTTCCTAACATTTATTGACCTAGCAGGCGGTTATTTATTCCTTTAGTTGTTGATTCGCGTAATGATCCGGTCAAGGTGAGACACATTTTGAGATAAAAAATGGACCGTAGACATAGATTGGGATCGACGGTAGTTGCTAATTCTCCTGATGTAACCCATAGTAAAGAAAATATCCAGTGACTCTGAGTTTTCTTCAATCGCGCAATCTCCAGATGGCTTGAGTTAGATCAAAGTTAACATGAAGTCTGGGCATGATGGTTAAGTGTTTTATTTAGTGATTGGGCAACTGAGTGGTCTTGTGTTCTCTTTATTCTGGCAGTTAGTATCTTAACATTCAATGTAATGAGCGCAATGGTTATCTCTAGGTCGCCAAATGAAATAGTTAAGTTTGGAGACATTCCGAGATTCAGTGATGACCATCGATTTATGTCTTGATCGATGGATGATGTTTATTCTCATGATTTTACCTTGAGTTAAGAATTGATCCAACGATTCTATGAAAGCCTTTGTTCTCTTGTTCCCCAGATAAAGCCCTGATTAATTGATATATTCAGTGAATGGGAGAAATATTTATTCACGTAGTCACTGGATAGGCATGGTTAAGTCAAAGGGTTATGGCTATTCGGTGAAATAATTATGGACTGTAGGATGAAGTCTTGATGTACAACAGATGCTAATTCTCTTAATGGAACGCAGAGTAAAGGTAGGTCTTGGCGATTCAACGAATATAATGTTTGCGTGATCTCTAAACCAAAGATGAGTTAAGTCAAACCTTCAGTGAATTGGAATTTCCTTTAGTCGTTGAATCACTAGATTGAGGCTGGGTTAAGGATAAAGAGCATTCTGAGAATGATTATGAGCCATTGATGTAAGTGAGATCGAATGGTGGTCGCATATTCTCTAAATGATACTCAGGGTTAAAGAAATATTTAGTGATCACGAGAATACCTTTGTTCACCCAATCTCCAGATGGGACCCGAGTTAAGATAAATATTCCGCGACTTAGAGAAAGCCTTTAGTCATGTATTTGCTAGATGACTTAGAGTTAAGGAGCTTGCCGTGGTTAAAGAGTAAAGTGCAGAAAGATCTGATAGTGGTCGTGTTGCTGCAAAGGAAATATGCTCAAAAGATAGTCATCATGGGATTGCGACAACCGTCTGATCTTCCAATAGATAAAGACAGATGAAGAAGGTGGGTCCAGTTTCTAGGTCATGCACATTTTCCTGTTCCTGATTGATCACCAAAGATAGATGATGTGGCCAAAATTTTCAAAGCTCAGTTGACTATTATGATGATTTATGAGAATTGTTTGATGTGTCGGGAAGGAATAAGATCGAAGACCATGTTTTAAACCTGACAAACTATTCATTGTTGATCATATTTTAAATTTTAAATTAAGGGTTTCCACAAGGAAAGAGGTGTCGGCGTGCTAGATAAACATAAAATCAAATCTGTTTCTTTCCGAGCTATAAAGGGGTAAGGTTTATAGTTGAGAATTGAATGAGCTCTGAGGTGGTTGAGCTGAATATGGTCAGATTTTGTGGCCGCCTTGAAGCTTGATATTTTGCAGATAGTTTCTTTTGGATGCAGCATTAATGTTCTGGACCAAGTTATCAAAGAATTCATTTCCTGGTACGTAGAGGTAGCTGAGATATTTGCAGTGATGTTGCTTACCACAGAGATAAAGAAATCATCCCTGATTGCAGTTTGCCTGCTAAGGTTTTCAATGTAAAGATATCAGATTTGTCTTTGATATTTCTTGATTATTATTAGGGTCTTTCTCCCTGTCACTTCTATAATAAATTAGATCTTGATTTCATGTTGCAGTAGTTGACAATGTTTCCCTATTGTGCCCTAAATGACCCTAAGCTTGTAGCAATCCTTGTTCATATAAAAGGATTCCCAAGGTCATTTAGAAGGAGTTCTTTTCCGAGGTTGAGAAAAAGGATCATTTGCAAGAGACCAAATATAGACTCTTTTATATAGGCTTGCATCCAAGGATTGGTAGAAGAGGTTTGCAACCTCTCTGTTTTACAAAGATCTTAATGAATCTATAGTTTTCTTGTTTATTTTGTGGAATATTCTATGCTCAATAAATCACTCTTGTATTAGTTTGTGGAAACTTATATAAGGATTTCAAGAATTGATTTGAATCCCATATCTTGTTTAATGGTTTGTTATTTCCTATTATCTTGTCAGTTGATAACCTCAAGATCAATAGTTGCGGACATAGTCTGTATGTTTTGTTGTTAACTTGAAAAGTAGAGTAAATGCTTAATATAACCTAATAGAATAG
The DNA here is from genome assembly GCA_027943335.1 of Chamaecyparis obtusa. Taxonomy (NCBI): domain Eukaryota; kingdom Viridiplantae; phylum Streptophyta; class Pinopsida; order Cupressales; family Cupressaceae; genus Chamaecyparis; species Chamaecyparis obtusa. The sequence goes on from BSBK01007361.1 coordinate 51,749, forward strand.
TAGGGTATTAAGGAGGATATTTGTAAGTAGTGAGATTCTCATTTGATTTTCATTTGCAAGGTGAATGATAAGAATCAAGAAACACAGTGAGGATTTGTTCTGAATATGACCAATGGATAAGGGACTGGTCACAGACATTTTGTCAAAATAGATGTTCTTTGTTGTCTAACAGTTCTACCCCAAGACAAACAAATCAAATTCTAAATCTTTAAGTCAGTAGTTGTGGACTTAATAGAAAAATCCCCTGCTTTATTGGGGAGTAACTTGATAGTGTGCTTAGCTTCACATCCTATCCCTTTATGTCATAGATAACAAGAAATATTATGGCCACATATCTTCTTTGTGAGGATTAGTGAAAAGACTGAGATTAAGTGATCCTAATCCTAGGTGCACCCGCCTAAATTTTGTAGAGTTCAAAGTGTAGAAAGCCTTAGTGCTTTGTTCATTGGTCCTTGTTCTTGTATGAATGTACTGATTTTGGGAAGTAAGCTACCCCATAGGTGCATCTGTGCACTAATAAAGTTAGTTAAAATCTTGCTAAACCAAGAGCAAACAAAATGGTGACTCTATTGGGGAATAGAGATGATATAGTCATGATGAATCTAGATTGAAGATCTCAAGTATTATGAATTTGTGCTAAAATAACACGGGTACGAGTAGAGCTAGACTCCTGGATATCTTATTTATCTTATTCAGTAGTTATCATTGAAAGAGTAGAGTCAAAATCTAAAAGTTTTACATCTTCTCACTAAGTGTGAGTGGTGACTTTGAGAAATCTTTGCAGCAATGCTAAGATAATAAAAATATCAAAATATGAATCAAAGAATTACTTGGGCCAGAAGGAAGGATCATCCTAAAGATAGGTTAGAAGGTGAACTCCCAATTACTTCTAGGGCTCGTCTGCCAAGAGCTAATAGGAATACTAAAAACATGCCTCATGCATGGAGAAAAAAAAATACAAATGAAGATGATCAGGTCCACACTAGTCAAGATGGTAATATGTTAGAATATGAAGAGGCTGTGGATTTGGGAGTAGGTCAGTATGAGGATTATGATTTTCCTTCAAAGAAAGGGGAAAGAAGATCACAATACAATAAAGGCATGATCCCAAATAAAACTCTTGAAAATGATAGAAGGTCAAGAAGTAAAAGTAGGAGTAGACAAGATTTTTATCCTCCTTTTTCCCTTGGTACTTCTGTACCCCAAGGCCTTCATATCTTAGAAGAAAAACAAGATGAAGTTCATGATGAAGATTTAGACTTTGAAACAACTCTCCCAGAATCTAAAGAAATCTTTGAAGAAGTTTATGAGTTGGAGAGAAGAATCTAGGAACAAGCTTCCATTAGACAACTAAGGGAAAAAGAAAAAGAAGATAAAATAACTAGACAAGCTATGATAAGAGGAGAATAGTTAAAAAGGCACTTGTTAGATTTAGAAGTAGTAAATTATATTCCAATACCTGAAAAAACAAAAGAACAACCTATTATCCAAGAAGTATGTGAGGTAAGAAAACCCAGGGATGGAGGCAAACAAAAGGCTACTGGGATTACAATCAATGAACCTGTAAATGATAAAGATCCTTTGGATCGAGTATTAAGGTTAGAGGTTGACTGAGTATTGAGTATGCGACTACATATAAGTTCTATGAATCCAAATGGATTAAGATCCTATTGAGTAGAATTCATGATGACCTATTTTGGATAGGAGAAGTTCCAGTTCGCATTACCTTAGATCTCATTTATGAGATGACAGGACCATCCAAGATTGACGCCATTCTTCCTATTGGTAAGGATGTTAAGAAACAAGTGGAATAAGCTTGTAGTCCCATAGTGATAAGCGTGGCATGACCATTGAGCCGATAGAAGAGAAGGATATAAAGCTAATATCTATGATACTTGGTTATAAGTTCCAACATACAAATAGAGTGAATAGTTGTTAGGATTAACAAGGCAAAAATAACAATTACATGCAAAAATAACCAATATTAGAAAAAACATAAACCACATAGAAGAGAACAGAAGACACAAAGATTTAACGTGGTTCACCCAATCCTTGGGCTACGTCCACCAACATCGAGTCCAATATTATTATTATCCAGTGATTACAACCTGATTACAATCTATAATCCCTTATAGCTTGATTCTGTTGTAAGTACTAAAACCATACATTATGAAATCCCTAACCCTAAGCCATATTATAAAATATTTTTCCGCTTTAGGGTTAGAATGAGTTACAACATGTTGGCCCAAAAATATGTTGGCCCCAAAAAAATTCGCGAGGGTAGGAGGAAAAGTGTACAATAGTTTCCTGATCAGTCACCACAAGCTAACAATCTCCCACTTGGTGACTGATCAGTATCCACACTTAAAAACCTCTCACTTGGAGACTGATCCTGTAGCAATACTGCTACAATATGAGGCTCCCACTGGATCATACCACCCTAGACTCAATTGTTCCTTTATTCTATTCAGTCTAGAAGACCAAATGAAGCTGAACATGAGTTCAACTTCTCCCTTGTTACTACCTTTGTAAACATATCTGTAGGATTATCATCTGTATGAATATTTTCCAACTTTAACTTCCCATCATCCAAAATTGACCGAATGAAATGGTACCACAATTGTATGTGTTTTCTCTTTGAGTGCAAAGTAGAATTCTTCACAAGATGAATGACACTTTGGCTATAGGTATGTAGAACATTATCCATCTGTGGATGTCCCAATTCTTCCATGAAGAATTGAAGCCATATCATCTCCTTGACTACCTTTGTAGCAACAATATACTCTGCCTCTGTAGTGGATAAAGCAACCACCTTTTGTAGTCGATAAATGCAACTCACTGCTGTCCCACCAATAGTAAATACATAGCCTATAGTACTCCACCTACTATCTATATCTCCTACCAAATTTGAGTCAACATAGCCTTGTACAGTAGTAGTAGATCCCCCAAAGTGTAAACACTTACTGGATGTACCTCTCAAATATATGAGAATCCATTTGACTGCATTCCAATGCTCAATACCAAGGTGACTCATATATCGGCTAACGAATTCCATTGCATGTGCAATATCTAACCTAGTACATACCATAGCATACATTAAGCTCCCTACAACTAAAGCATAAGGTACCTTAGACATTTTAGCCTCCTCTTCTGATGTCTTAGGACACATCTCCTTAGTTAATTTCAAATGACCAAGCAAAGGTGTGCTGACAGCTTTGGCATTCTCCATAGAGAAACATTGCAACACCTTCTCAATATAATAAACCTTAGATAAAGTCAAATTCCTATTTTTCCTATCTCTGCAAATTTTCATACCAAGGATTTATTTTTCTGCCCCCAAATCCTTCATAGAAAAAGAATGTGCTAACTGTTGTTTCAATCCCTTAATGTGATTCATGTTAGACCCAACTACAAGCATATCATTAACATATATGCATAAAATAATGTAGCTATCATCATCCAACCTCTTAAAGTAAACACAATGGTCAAAATGACACCGAGTGTATCCATGCTCATTCATAAAAGTGTCAAATTTAATATACCATTGCCGAGGTGCTTGCTTCAAGCCATATAAAATTTTCTGCAATCTGCACACCAAATTATCCTTACCCTTGACCTCAAATCCTTGTGGTTGTACCATATATATTTCTTCATCCAAATCACCATGAAGAAAAGTTGTTTTAACATCAAGCTACTCTAAATACAAATCTTTAGCAGCCACACTACTTAAAATAGTACGAATAGAAGTCATTTTAACAACTGGAGAAAATATCTCATCAAAACCAATGCCCTTTTTCTCTACAAATCCTTTTACAACTAACCTGGCTTTAAATCTTTTCTTACCTCGATCCTCTTCTTTCAGCCTGTAAACCCATTTTTTTTGTAAAGCCCATTTACCTACAGGTAACTTGCATAATTCCTGAGTTTGATTTTTGAGCAAAAAATCCATTTCCTCTATCATTGTAGACTCCCACTAAATCTTTGTATCCACCTACACAGCTTCATTATAACATTCAAGTTCACTAGCATCTCTTAACAAAATAGAATACAAAAAGGGAGAGAATCTTTTTGGAGGTCTACTTAGCCTTTTTGACCATCTAACATTCATTGGGGTGTGTGGTATATGTTGTTGCTGTTGTTGTGGAGCATAAGGAACTACTAAAACATCATCTTTAGGAGTATCATCTTGTACTACATAATCATTTTCTTTCTTCTCATGCTACTGCAACAGATCTTTGTACAACACTTTCTCATTGAATGACATTCCTGCTTCTTACAATTTTATGATTTTCAAAATCCCAAAGCCTATAACCAAATTCATCAATGCCATATCCAAAAAATACACATTTCTTTGACTTAGCTTCCAACTTGGTTCTATTTTCAGAATCTATATGTGCAAAAGCTTCACAACCGAAGGTTTTGAGAAAAGAATAACTCACCTTCTTACCACTCCATGCTTCCTCTAGAATACCATAGTCCAAAGGAGTAGAGGGGCCTCTATTGATTAAATAAACAATAGTGTTTATAGCCTCTTCCCAAATGTTTAAGGGTAGCCTATAATGCAACCTCATACTCCTTGCATGCTCCATTATTGTCTCATTCATGCGTTCAGCCACTCTGTTTTCTTGTGGAGTCCTTGGTATAGTTTTCTGCCTATGAATAACATTAGAGGAACAATAATCTTCAAATTCTATGCTGCAATACTCACCACCATTATTAGATTTGAGACATTTTAGCTTTTTACCAGTCTCATTCTCAACCAAGCATTTCTATTTCTTAAAAGTTTGAAATACATCAGATTTCTTTCTAAGGAAATAAATCCATACTTTTCTTGTCACATCATCTATAAATGTAACATAATGCAGAGAGCCACCAAGGGAAGATACTTGAGATGGTACCCATACATCTGTATGCACAAGCTCTAATCTCTCATTTTTCTTTTCCTTCCCACTCTTTACAAAACTAACTCTCCTTTGTTTTTCATAAACATAACTTTCACAGAAATCCATATTGAAACATTTCAAACTAGGTAAAAATTTCTTTGAATTAAGTAATTTCATACCTTTTTCACTCATGTGCCCAAGTCTGTTGTGCCAGAGTGCTGTGTCAGAACCTACAACAACAGTTTGATGTTCTTCCTGCTCAACTGCGACCACTGTTCCTGAACATTCATTATCTTCTAAAACAATTAAAGTAGAAGGAACAATATGACCCATACAAAGATATAAGGTTCCTATTTTTACACCTTTTTCTAAGACTAAGGAACCTTTTGAAACCTTCCAATTTCTATCATTAAAAGTAACTGTGCAACCCTCATCACCCAATTGCCCTGCCGAAATTAAATTCCTACTTAGCCTTGGAACAAGTCTTACCTCTTATAGTAGCCAATGATTCCCATTGTGAAACTTAATCTTAATTTTTCCCTTTCCAACTATCTGACATGGTTCATTATCTCCCAAATAAACTTTCCCAAAATCCCCTTGGACATAATCAAGAAAGTAACCTCTATGAGGTGTAGCATGAAATGAAGCCCCAAAATGTAAAACCCATGAATCATCAATACTTTCTAAAGAAAGAAGCAAGGAATCCTCTTTGGGTTTATTACTTACCATATTTTCCTCCTTGTTACCTTCTTGTTTGTCTCCTTCTTTATTCTTCTGAGACCAACAATCTTTCTTCTTATGACTTGGTTTTCCACAGTACCAACAATCATTTGGCCCTTTGGATTCAGACCTCTTTCCCTTTGATTTTCCTCTTGATTTCCCACAATTTCTAGAGTTGTTTCCTCTCTCATTGGTTCTACCTCTAATTTGTGCATTTAAGACACTACTTGATGTGGACCCACCTGAGCTTTTCCTATGAATTTCCTCACTTAGAATAACACCAATAACATCATCAAATTTTAGGGTATTAGAACTAGAAACAGAGTTACTAACAACCATTACCAAGCCATTCCAGCTTTCAGGCAAAGAACTTTCATCAAAAATAACATTGACAAAATTTAATTGACTGGTAACTATATTAAACTCATTTAAATGATCAGCAACTGACCCACCTTCCACCATTTTCATATTAAACAAACACTTCATGAGACATACCTTATTTAAAGCGGAGGGCTTTTCACACAACTTCGCTAGGGCTTTTATCAAATCTTTTGTTGTCGTTGCTTGTGTAATATTGAATGCCACCGATTCTGCCAGGCATAATCAAATACTACCAAGAGCCTTTCTATCAAGAATTGTCCAGTCCTCATCAGAAATACTTGTCGATTTATTGGCTTTTCCTTCCAATGACTGCCATAGATCCTTCTGATGGAGATATTCCTCCATTTGCATATTCCATAACTGAAAGTTCTACCCATTAAACTTGTCAACCTTCAGCCTACCCTCATCTACCATTTCTCCCACTCAACTATGAGACTCCCACTAAATCGTGAGATCTTCATGCAGAGGATAACTGAAAACAACCTCACTCTGATACCACTTGTTAGGATTAACAAGGAAGAAATAACAATTACATGAAAAAATAACCAATATCAGAAAAAACATAAACCACACAGAAGAGAACAAAAGACACAAAGATTTAACGTGGTTCACCCAATCCTTGGTCTACATCCACCAACAGTGAGTCTAATATTATTATTATCTAGTGATTACAACCTAATTACTGTAATACCCCAAAAATGGGCTATAGGTTCATTAACCTCCTACATCTTCAAATCGAATGAAATCGACATCAAAGTCCTAACCTAAGGCACATCTGTACATTATTGATTACTAATTGATTATCCTAAATTTTGCATCAGGGAATATTCCTAGCAATATTCCTATTTATCCTAATTATCTTTAATTTCATAATTATTTGGCGATAAATCCTATTTATCCTAAAGTTTGATTAATTGAATATTCTGAATATTTAATTAATCAGATTTAATACTACCACTTAATTGCTTAATTAAAATTAATTAAATTATTCCTAAATTGTATTATTTAATTTTGACAACAAATCAAAAATCTTATGACTAATTGATTGAATTCCTATTTAATTAATTAAAGTCAATTTTCAATATTTAATAATATAGTTTTTGAATAAAGTTTGATTTAATAATTGATTAACCCATAAATCAATTGTTTTTAATTCAAAAATCAGTTAAGTTGAGAATAAATCACTTTATTTATTTAATTAATTCATAATTAATTGTGCACATTCAAAAAGCAGTTAAACTCAAAATCAGGAAAACAATGCAAGTTAACTTTTGGAAACTCAACATTCTATTTTGAGTTCAAAGCTGATCTAAACTTTTGATTTGAGTTAAAAAGCTATTCTTGCATGCTTTTGCATGATTTTATGAGTTAATTATCTCTAATTTTCTGATAAATCAAAAATCAACCTGAGTTTATCAAGAGTGATTTATGGCTTTTCTCTTGCATCCTCAAAGCCCTGGATTTCTATAAAACAAAGGCTCAGCTCTTCATAATTAACAACACTCGAATTTGCATAATTACTCTGGTGAATTGGCGATTGAAGGATTGAGCATTTGCGATAGGCAATTTGTGAGATCTTTCATAGTTGATCATTTATATTTTACATAGTTTCTTATTCATTGTTTCATACTCATTCATAGCATTTTTAGATCAAATTTACATTCCAATTTCATTCATTCTAGATTAATTTCATACAGTTTTCCATATTATTGGACCGAAAATCCAAAAATATAGCTTAATCTGCATTCATAATCTTTCATTCTTTGCATTCAAATCCTTCGTTTAGGTGTTGCATTGTCACTGGTTTTGGTCTGATCTAAGAGTATCATACTCACACCTACTAGAAGGTAGTAAATCACCTGGTTAGTTTAGTTTCCATTTCATTGCATGATTTTGGTTTTTTTGCTAACCTCTAATGTTTTACTGAAGTGTTGTGTCTACAGCTAGGTGCAAAATTCACACACACATTTCTGGCACCCACTGTGAGTCATCCTAACTCCTTGAGTCATCCGCATAACCAGCCGTTGCATATTGAAGTCTTGATCCAAAACCATCATGTCAAACATGTGTTGATAGATGGGGGCGCTGACCTAAACATTTGTTCTTTCAGCTTGATTACACAATTGGGATTTTTAGAAATGGCCATTGATCCCAGGAAGAAGATAACTATCAAAGCATATGATGAGCAAGAAAGATCTTCTAAAGGAACTATTGTCTTACCTATCAGAGCAGGTCCTATCATCAGAGATACTACATGTCAAGTTCTTGATCTACCTTTGGCTTACAATATCCTTCTAGGGAGACCCTGGATACATGAAATGAAATCCATTCCCTCTACAAACCATCAGTGTTTGAAATTTCCTTATGAAGGAGTAGAAGTGACGATTCCAGCTGATCTGCATACAACTTGCAATACCTTGAAAGAGAATGCTGATAAACTTGTTCCCAATAATAGAGAATCTTCCACTAAGCAAACAGATGTAGCATCCACATCCAAGATGGAAGACATTTCCAAAAAGGTTAAGATCAAAGACAATGGTATGGGAGAATATACTATAGAGCCAGATTTATCTTTGACATCTCTCCCTATCCCTCCTAAGTCTTATGGGAAAACTTTAAAATAGTCTAAAAAGGAGTCTAACGAACCTCTTGAAGCATATAAAGGAAATTTTGTTGCAGAACAAGTATCTAAATAGGATTTTGAAGAGGATGAAGCTATGCTTGCATGGCTATAAAAAGATGAACATAAATCTCAAGTGGTTCAAAAATGTGATGCTAAAATATCGAATATCCCTTCTAAGTCATATGGCCCAGGGGAAAAATTGATCACAAAAATGGGATATAAAGGAAAAGGACCTCTAGGACTACAGGGTAAAGGTCTTCTGTCACCTCTTGATCATCATGGCCAAGCAAACAAGAATACAAAAGGTCTAGGATACACAAAGAAGCCTTTCTATCTTAGCAAGAACTCCCCACATGTCTTAGAATAGATTGAGCCATCCACAACAAATCAACTAAAGGGAGAAACAATAGAACAATCTGATAGTGATGATTTAGACATCACTGAAGATCTCATTCCCTATGAGCATTTTCCTAAAGAAATAAAAGACCTTCTTGAAGTTGAAGATGATCCAGTAAAAAGAATTAATGTAGTAGAAACACAAGAACCTACTATAGAGCAAGAGATAGTTGCACCATAAGAACTAGCTAATCTCGAAGACAATCAAATAGACAAAGAGGAAGGTGGTAGTTATTATGAGATAGATTCCCATGAGTATGAAGTCAAATCAGAATATGAGGGAAACCCTTCTTGGGATATTCATCCTGACTTTACTCATGTTCTTAGATTTCCTAGAGGCATAAATGAAGAATCAAATGACTATGAATGGGAAGTCATTCCAGAACCAGATGAACTTATTATAGAAAAGCATGTTGATGTTATTCACCAATATGCACCTAAACCCAATGTAAGTCTAGAGAAAAATGATGAACTTATCGAGTCTGATCCATCGATGGTTGAAGTGGATTTCCATAATGACATTGAGCCTATTCATGAATTGAATGTCTTAAGTTGTAATATCACCTTTGAACTCGAGTGTTGGGTTAGGACCAATGATGACAGATCCATATCCGTAAACACTCTTTCCCAATATTTTACCACTTTGACTATCCAACATCTTGACCTTCTTGACCAAACTTCCACAAATTCGAGCTATGGTATTTATACCTTCCTGAATGACTATGCCCTTGCTTGCTACCTAAATGCAGTTGAGCCTATGAGGACTTCCATTAGTGAACTAAGTGTTAGCATGACAGAGTTAGACGTCAAGTATCTTAGTCATAAAAATAAGAATAAGAATAAAAAGAAAAGGAGTTATGAGGTTGAAAACCACTTTGTGGTAGTCTCAAAACCTACAAAAGTAAAAATAAAAGACATATCCGAAGGTGAAAACCTCTCTGAGGTGCCTAAGGATGAGATATTTGATGTCCTTCCGAGTCATTTACAGGATAGATCTCCAGTTGTAATTGAGCCCACTCAATCTATCAATTTGGGAACAATAGAAGAACCACAGTTGATCCATGTAGCACAATCTTTATCAGAAGAAGAGAAGCACAAATTTACAACATTCTTAACAGAAAAGAAGATCAACTTTGCATGGAAATATTGAGATATGCCAAGATTGGATCTTGATCTTATAATGCACCATTTATCTATAGCTCCAAACGTTAAACCTGTTAACAAAAAATTGAGAAAGTTGCATCCACATGTTGCACTCTTGGTAAAAGCTAAATTAGAGAAGCTCCTAAAAGCCAGATTTATCCGAGTTATTGATTACGCTGAATGGATCTCAAAAATTGTACCTGTTTATAAACCATAGAAATCTATAAGACTGTGCACAAATTTCAGAGATGTGAACAAAGCATGCCCTAAGGATGATTTTCCATTACCTAACATTGATATGATAGTGGACTTGACTGCGGGCTTTGAGATGTATTCTTTGATGGGTGGTTTTTATGGATATAATCAAATCAAAATTGCTCCAGAGGATCAAGAGAAAACTACTTTCACATGTGCATGGGGTACCTTCTGCTGGAATGACATGCCATTTGGGCTTAAGAATGCTAGTGCTACATATCATAGAGCTATGACTTCTATTTTTCATGACATGATGTATAGAACTATGGAGGATTATGTTGATGATACTTTAGCAAAATCTATGATTAGAGCTAAACATCTAAATGACTTGAGCAAGATACTCGAAAGGATGGAAAAATTTAGTCTTAGACTAAATCCTAAGAAGTGTGCTTTTGGTGTTGTATACACCTAAAAATGGTCATCTAGACTATTAGCCCCTTTTGCTAAATCACTAATTGCTTATTCTTGATAACCATTTTTTTGAAATTTTGCAAATGGTATCAAAAGTTTAAGTGTGATATATCGTTGGAAAGGTCTTTTCGAGCCTAATCCAACCATGATGGTTTCATTTTCAGATTTTATCATTTGATCAGTTATTTTTGCAGATTATCTAATTTTTCATGTACTAATCATTGTTAGATTTTGGATTTTGATTCTCCTAACTCTTTTTGGTCTAACAAGTTGTGGTTGTAGGTGCTTCTTGCTTGAAATTTGCTAAAATCGCATGTCAAAGAGGGCTACTAATGGTTTTTGCAGGGCTTCCCTAAGCATAAAAACCAAATCAAGTGCTTGTTTAATTACTTTCTTTATTAAGTGCGGCATATACTAGTTGTTTCCTTTCATAGGCACTTAATACCTTGTAGAAATTTTGAGGTGGTAGGAGAGTATGCTCTTCACCCTTGTGGTGAAATAGAAATCTTGACCCATCTTGAGATTTTGAAAGCAAGGCGGTAATTGAATCTTTTCTTGGTGTGTTTGGGAGAGATTCTTGAGATAGGGGAGTATGCTCTTCACCCTTGTGGTGAACCAAAAACCTTGAACCTCAAGAGTTAATCCACTTTTTGTTTAGTATAAGGATCCTTTAGCGGGCCTGCTCTTGAGCAATCAAGAGGAACAACCCAAGTGGGGACAACCTTGTCATCATTTTCCTTGGTGGTGAGTGATTCCAACTCACTATAATCTCAAGGCTATCGAAGACACAAAACCTTGGTAGACATAACACTTGTCTTCTCTTGATGTTAGTAGCTCATGGGATTGTGACCATGGGGAAAGCATTGAGCAAGAATGCTTAAGGTACTCTTGAGGCCACGAGGTCCTAGTCCTTTATGAGGAGCAAGAGGGGTGTTATGAACAGAAATCCTTACTACGAACCATTGGTTAGAGGCCACCCTATTTTAGCCACTTAGCTTCTTGGTGAAAGGATTGATCCAAGTGGACTTACCCGGATCACCCCAAGACACTCACCATATGTGTTCCTTTGGTTATGTTTTTTGAAACTTCCATGACAACGCCAATATCTCTTGTGGGAAACCACTTGGTGTGAGGCAAGGGAGCATCAAGTTGTGGGCCACGTTGCTAAGTAATGAGCATTGTCCTTCTAGGTAGTAATTGCTTGAATTGTCTTCGATCGTGCTATGCCCGTGTAAACGTTCTCAACATTCAAACAAATGGTAGTGTTCATAAGGTTTTCTATTTTGATATCACAAGTGCTTGTCTTGGCAAGGTTGCTTTTGCCCTTGTTTCAAGTGTTCTATGACATGTTTGATCACCTACTATTTGCAAACTTGTCTATTATCTACTATTACTATATTTTTGAACTGTGAAATCGAACTTACAACCTACAACATTGACCAACTTGCTTTCAAAACTGAGTTTTTCATTTTCACTGGTCAAGAGTCACATTGTTTGTCTAGGAACTATCGCACAAAGTTATTTTTCTATCTCACTGCTGCTTGCAATCCCAAGTTGATTTGTGTCACTTCTAGTCATCCTTGGTCAATCTAGGTCAAACCTTAGGTGCTATGTCATGTTGCTCAGTATCCAAATGAATTTCAATGGTATCAATTTGCTCAAAATGACTCTTGGTCTTCTTTCTTCTACATCTATCATGTCTTTCTAGTCTCGCATTTTCATCCTTTCTCTTCTTTCTTCATGCTTCTTCCTAAATCCTTCATGTCTTCTTGATTATTTTCCTCTTATTATCTAGTCTACCTTCTTCTATTTCATCTCTTCTATTCATTTCTTTGATGCTTGATTCCTCCTCTTCTAGAATCATGAGTTTCAACTATCTTGCTATAGAACCTCTCTTGAGAAGGGATGATCTCAAACTCATTGCTCAATTCGAACAGTATTATTTTTCCAACCATCCCGCAAGTCATCAACTTAAGGCAAGAGTAAACAAAAAGATGCTTGAGTCTGACGCCTTTGCTAGGATTATAGACATGATTCTCTCACAATCTCCTTCTTCCAAACACTCTTTATCTTCTAGGTCTTCTCATCATTCCTCATCTTCCACATCTTACCATGCCTTTTCCAAACATTATTCTCCTTCTTCAACTTCCAAATCTTATCATGACTCTTCTCAACATCATTTGAATTCTTCCTTAGCTAAGTTTTCTTCTTTCACTAGGTCTTCACCTTCCTCTTCTTCACGATCTTGTTCTTCCTCTACTTCCCCCAAGAGTCTTGCTTTTCTTCATGAGCCATACCATAATGAGCAATGTGAAAATCCTCATAACACCTTTGATGACTATGATGATGGACATTGTAGTGATACTTATGACACCTCTATTCCTCAGAGTCCTCCTAGTCACAGACTTGTGCTTACTGAAAATGGGTCATCACATTGGATAGATTGTGATGGTGATCCATATGATTCTAATTTTGAAAGAGAGTTTGGTTATATTTGTAGACAATACCTTGATGATGATCCATCTACTACTGCTGAGGACTATAAAATGCAATGCACTGATTATAAACGTTACTACTACAAGAATCTTTCCTCTAAGAATTCCACTGCTGAAATCAAAATTGCACTTCCGAGCAAGATCATGTTAATGCTGAACCTTTGTCTTGTGATAGTCCCCTTCCATCCCCTACTTCTTCCAATACTCATACATCTCCTAAAACTTTTGAGTCTTCCAAATCTTTCACAAATCCTTCATCTAACAAAGATCTTAATACTTTTCATGCAGTTCCCTATAGTTATCCTCAAGGGCTACCTCTTAAAGAAACTCAAGCTAACCTTCAATTGGCTGCAAATACTTCTAATGATGCTAAACTGAAAGATCTTAAGCCTTCATCTACTATACTGCCTACTTCAGCTAATTCTTCACCATCTCTTCTAAAGTCTTCAATACAATCCCAACATGCTTCCTTGTCCTTAGAAGTGGCATCATGTCAAGAGGAGTCTAAACATGATGAAGAAAAGAATATAAAAAAAGATCAAGATCAAGAACCCTCCATGTCATCCAATTATTTTCATGATGTCTTTGATCCGTTTCATGGTTCTTTTGATCCTTTACACCCTTCCTCATTCATTCCACCATGTCTTAATTCTTCCCCTAAGCAAGATCAAGCTACTACTTACACCATTGAGCTTATTGACAATCAAAATAACCTTACCACACTTGCACTTTCAAAAGATGATGTTTCCATTAAGGTTATTAAAAATGGTGTTGTTACTGCTAATGTTAAGCCTATTGAAAATCAAGAAGCAAATTTTGCACTTGTGTTATCCAAAGGTCCTTGTCAAGATCAAAGTCTTCCATCTTCTTATTCTACCGCTCCATGGTCGCTTCTTCTTTCTACTCTTCCTAAGTCTTTGCAAGCTTTGAACAATCCTATCAAGGAAGATGCTCCTATTCAAGATGTCCACAATTCTATTAAAAATTCCAATGCTCACTCCAAAGATGCTGATATCCTTGGTTGTCATATAGATGCTGATGAACTTATTGATTATCCTTTCGCATCTTCCATGTCCATCCTTGGACCTCCTCCACCACTGCTAAGGGCTTCATGTCTTCCTTCCATCTTGGTTCCTTATGTCCCTTCACTTTCCCCTCCTAATTCTCCTAATTTGTCATCCATCTTGGGTCCTTACGTCCCTCCATCTCCTATCTTTCATCAAGATCAACATGGATGCATGCCCTTGAATCCTTTTCATCCACTCACCCATCTAAACCGGTCATATCATCCTTCTTCTTCCACAAGTCCTAAGTCCTTTGGAAGTAACTTGAATGTTCAATACAAGAAAAAGAAGCAATAAAAGAATCCATCAAAAAAAGAAGATCACCATGTCTCCTCTAATCGACATGGAAGCATAAAGTCAAAAGAGATATCTAAGAAGAAAACTACAAGACAAGTATGGGTTCCAAAATCCATCATTGAAGATATTCTCTCTAAATCATCAAAAGGAAATAAAAAGCCTAAGGCTATATGGATTCCAAAGTCTCTCTTGAAAGAGTCTTATGTTGAACAAAAAGTGAAATTGACATTCAAGCTTCCAAAGGCTTCCACTTCATCTTCTTCCAAAAATGATCTTCAATTCCATGCGCCTGAACCGCAACCTCTGCTAAACATTCACCATATTCCTTCTCGTATTGCTTCATTCACATTTCCTTCACCCTCTCACCACCCTTCAAGGTGTGTGTCAATGTTGATCTTGCCTCCCTTTCTATCTCCTTTTTCACAATCCTTTCATTCACTATCTTTCTACCTTCTATCCTTTTTCCTCATTTTCCTATTCCTCATATCTTCCAACCTCACTCGCTTTGTGTAAAAACCTTATCCTCCATTTTTCTCTTCCATCTTCCTTTCCCTATCAGCATCTTTGAGCATATCATTTTGAATCCTTGGCATATTATGGTTTATCCTTTCAAGGAGCATGATCTACAAAGCTTGCCTTCTTCCAAAAAAAAGAAAAAAAGAAAAAAGAAAAAAAAATTGAAAATTTGCCATGGTGAAAACTTGGAAATAGGAACCTTGGTAGCAAATGTAAAGAGAAATAAATTCATCCTATGGTGAAAACCACTCCCTTGTGGCACTTTGGATAAGTACCATGATGAAAACTTGGCAATCAGGCATCATGCGTAGTTCTTCTACATATTTCATTCATTTCATCTTCTCTCTTTGATCTTGACAATGCTGAGCTATACACAAACATTTGGCTATCTCGTGAGCTATCTTTCGATGATCTTGCTTTCATTCCTTTCATGTTTAGCCTTCATTTTCATTTTCCTCCATTTATTCTAGCCTTTTGCTATTCCTCTTCCCCTTTGGTCTTGATCGAATAAAAAATGAGTAAAACACGATGCTATGAAGCCTCTTGACATGTCTACTCCTTTGGACTGCATGCTTTCCTTCTTTTGCATTACGCTTTTGAAGCTTATCCTATGCTAGCCTCTCATTGCTTGTCCAAATGCACTTTACATGACAATTTTTTCCCTAGCTTGGGTACTCTTGAGGAGTTTGACCTTGAGGATTTCTTCCCTTCATTCTCCTTCATTCTCATGTCTTCCATCTCTTCCACTGGCTTGCTAATCCCTCTTGTCCTCCACATTGCTAGACATTGGGACTACACGATGTGATCTTTCTTGGGAGTTTGATGCCTATTCTGTCTGGGGGCATTCTTTGAACATACTTTATGATCCTGAAAAAATCCAAAAAAATGATATATTGTTAAAAAATTCTAAAAAAAAATTCATATATGATGCTGAAAAAATCTTAAACAGCATAAAAAGTACTGAAAAAATGAGCATCCTAGTGAAAACCTAGCAATAGGTGCTTTGATGTCTCACCAAAAAAATCAAAACATTCAAAAAAAAAAATAGAAAAAGTGCCTTGGTGAAAACCTGGAAACAGGGGCCTTGGTAGCAAAAATACAAAAAAATTATAAAAAGTCATGAAAATTTTGCAATAAATCTATCAAGTGGTGAAAACCTGGAAACAGGCACTGCTTGAGACCCTCTACACCTATGTCTATTAGTCTTGCGTGGTGCTCCTTCGCACCACTTCTCGCTTTGCCTCCCCTAGCCTGGAATTGATTCTTGTCTTAGTCTAGGGGGCATACGTTGTTTTAAGCTTATCTTGGGTCTCTTTGTGCGTCTGGGTTTCTTAGGCACCTCGCAAATGGTGTTTTTCAACATCACCTCAATTGTGTTTTTCAACACTACCCTAGTGTCGAGTGTTTCTCAACACTTATCAGATGTCCTACCCGCAGTCTAGATGATGCAATATTTCTCACTGGCAGATGCGATACTCAAAGTTTGACTCTATGACCTACACACACGCACTTGACTTGCTGAGATTTGTTGACTTTATTTCTTTGTGTGCTGTCTATGATGCTTTCTTTGTTGAGTGTTCTCCCACTACGATTATTTTCAATGATGCATAGCTAGAAGACTGAGGGAATGAGAACATGTTTTATTGCTTTTTCTGCTTGTGGATATATTTTGTTGGTCCTACTTGTCATTAAGCATTTATGCTTGTTCCACTTGACATTGGGATCTACAAGGTATTATCCTTGACTATTTTGCAAGTGCATGCTTATAGCCATCCTGACTTTCTTGTGTCTTGATGTGAGCATAATCTTGCCATATCAAACTTAGGTAATCTCACTGCACTAGTCATCTTGACCTACATGTCTTTGATGCCTAGGTGGGATTTCCATATTTCTATCTGATATAGATCATATTCAGATCTACATAGTTATGCTAGTGTGTATTGTATGATCTTGTGACACTACCAATAATGCTCGATGATGAATATTAGATGTCTATTAGCATTGTGACCTTGCAAGTAAACCACTTTTCATGTAGCTTGCATTTTTAAGTTCATGTTAGTTTAGTTTTGCATCTTGCATATGGAGAGAGCTCTCCTTTCATCTTTCATGGACTTGTTTATCAACTGCACTTACCTTTCGCTTCTTCCCGATCATGTCTTTCACTTCTTGTCTTTCATATCCCATCATTTTCCTTTCATTTCGGGATCGAAACCAAAATCCGAGTTCACCTTGATCATCCAAATCACCTTTTCCCCCTCTTTCGTGCAGTTGGCTAACCTTTTGAGGCTTGATCCTTCGATCTTCACTGGGGCATTCTTCACCTCTTCATCCCCATCTCTTTCAAACTTCTAGTCTTTCATTCACTTTCAATCTCAAGTCCAAATTCTTCCCCCTCCGTGGTGTTTTCGGGTTGAGGGACCGCTTGGTTCGTGCCCCGGGTCCCATGTGTGGGGCATATCTTCATTGCTTGATGGTTATGTTGTTCTCTTTCTTCGATTATGATTTCTAGTGATTTGATCATGTCTCTCTTGCTTCTACTTTCCCTCTACCTAATTTTGCTTTCGATCCTGAGGGGGCAGACACATCATATCTTATTGGCTATCTCTTTCCTAAGTGTTCAGTACTGTCGCTACTAGGCTGACCATGCAGGATTTGCTATTTTTCTGCACTTCATTCTTTGGAGTCAGAATGCTATTGCTTGCCTTCTTGGCTATCTCTTGCCTTCTTGGCTGATCTATTCTTTGACGTAATGTGTTCCTAGATCGATCACACATTAGTCAAAGAGGGGCAAATGTATACACCTAAAAATGGTCATCTAGACTATTAGCCCCTTTTGCTAAATCACTAATTGCTTATTCTTGATCAAATCCTAGCTCTATCATTTATTCGATTATTTTCTATGGGCTAACCATCTTATCCTAATTCTTTATTTAATTAAAAGGAATATTTCCTCCCCTTTTATTAAATAAAAAGCCCCCACTTTTTCTCTTATCCTAAGTTGCACAAATAAAACATTATTCTTATTTTATAAAAAGGGAAAAAGCACTTTTTGTCTCATATGGACACAAAAGTCAACTCTTATTTTCCTATTGGAGGATACTTGTGCACATGGATTTCTCTTCTTTTAAGCTCCACCGTTGATTAAATCTTTTGCCTCTTAATCTCCATGGTTCATTCCTCCTCATTTCCTTTAAAAGGAGAGCTCTCTTCCTCATTCTAGATCCCCAGCTTTTTATGCTAACTTTATGCTGCAGGATTTCTAGGTCACTTTGGAGCTTTTGAAGATTTGGAGCATTCTTAGCATCTACATCTCATTCTTAGCATCTACATCTCATTCTTGCATTCTACATCTCATTCTTGCATTCTTAGCTTAGCTTCATATTTATGCTTTCTTAGATTAGCTTCATTTCTATGCTCTAGATTAGTTCACATAGATTAATTAGCTTGGGTTGTAACACTTGCATATTTCCTTTCATAGCTTAGCTTGCATTTCCATTTCTAGCATAGCATTGCATTGCATTTTCATTCTTGATTCTTGAGGATATTGGCATTCTTGCCCTTGTCTTCATTGAATCTCCCATTGCATGGTTTACTAGCAAGGTTATAGGCTTAATAGCTCTAGCTGAGAGCATTATTAAAAACCCTTGCACTCCATGCCTAGGGAGCTATGGATCAATTTTTGAGGGCTCATTATTGAGTTTCCTTGCATGTAATGATCCATAGAAGTGTGACACATTTATAGCACACAGGTGTCACTTCTAGAAAGCTTTTAGGCTACATTGTTTCAAAGAAAGGAATTGAAGTAGATCCAGCTAAAGTTAAAGCTATCATAGAGATGCAACCTCCCAAGAATATTAGTCAAATGAGAACATTACAAGGGAGAGTACAATCTATTAGATGCTTCATATCTCAGCTAGCGGACATATCACAACCTTTTACAAAGACATTACATAAAAGGTGTGACCTTTGCATGGAGCGAGGAATGTGAAAAGAATTTTAATCATATCAAGAAATATCTATCAAATCCTCCTATCTTGATGCATCCCATTCAAGGGAAGCCTTTGATCTTATATGTCTCCACTACAGATACATCACTGGGGGCATTGCTTGCATAACATGATGAGAACAAGAAGGAAAGAGCTATATACTATATCAGTAGAACATTGGTGGCATATGAAAAGAACTATTCTATGATTGAAAAGGATGGTCTAGCTATGATCTTTGTGTCACAAAAATTGAGATATTATATGTTGGCTCATACCACGCATTTAGTAGCTAAGATTGATCCACTAAAGTACCTACTAAGAAAAGCTGCCCTCACGGGTAGATTAGCCAAATGGGTCATGCTCTTAAGTGAATTTGACATTGAATATGTTGAAAGAAAAGCTATTAAAGGCCAAGTTATTGCTGATCAATTAGTAGATGCACCTTTGTTTAATGAAACGCTAATGCAAATGGAATTTCCAGATTCCTCTATCACGAATCTTTCTTCTAGAGAATGGAAATTGTTCTTTGATGGCTCCTATACACATAATGGATCAGGAGTAGGTATCTTGTTTATCACAACTCAAGGATACTCCATTCCTAAGGCATTCATAATTAAATTTCCTTGTACAAACAATATTGCTGAATATGAAACCCTTTTAAATGGTATGAAAATAGAAATTGAGGGGAGGGTAATAGAATTACACATTCATGGAGACTCACAACTTGTAATACATCAAGTCAATGATGTGTACCAAATGAAGGATGAAAAGCTCATTCCATACAAGAGAATGGTAGATGATCTAAAGAAATATTTCATATCTATCACATTTGAGAAAATACCTAGAACATAGAATAAGGTTGCCTATGCAATGACAACATTATCTACTTTATTATAACAGCCTGAACATGAGCTATGCTACGAGTTCTTGGTGGAAGCACTATCTTATCTTGCATATGATTCCCCTAATACCCACATGATTTGCACTGTTGTAGGTCATGAATCATCCCACTATAAAAATCTATTCTCATATCTCAAAGACCAAATCATTCCCAATACCTTTAACTGTCATGAAAAGAGATATCTTATCCATAATGCCTCCTGATATGTCATCATTGGTCACGATCTATACAAACAAGGTCTAGATGGTACGCTACTTATATGTTTAGAATGGGAAGATTCTCAATGTGTGTTAGAGGAAGTCCATGATGGTATTTTTGTGTCGCACTCGAATGGTTTAACACTAGCCCAAAAACTTATTAGGGCTGGGTACTATTGGCCGGAAATGGAGAAAGAGTCTATCAAGTTTTCCAAGAACTGTCAAAAGTGTCAAGTGCATGGCAACTTAATTCATGCTCCAGGGAGAGATCTAATTCCCTTCACTACACAATGGCCTTTTCATCAATGGGCATTTGATCTTATAGGATCCATACATCCTCCTTCTTCTAATGGACATACCCATATAATCATAGCTACAGATTATTTCAAAAAATGGGTAGAAGCATTCCCTTTAACACAAGCAACTGGAAAACAAATATCTATGTTCATCTTGAATTACATCATATGCTGGTATGGTATTCCACATTCTATAGTCACAGATAATGGTGGTCAATTCAAGAACAAAGACTTAGATGACCTATGTGCCAAATTCAAGATTACACAACATTGGTAATCTATTTACTATCCTCAAGGGAATGGACAAGTAGAGGATTCAAACAAGAATCTATTAAAAATCTTGCATCGTATAGTTAATAAAATAGGAAGAGACTGGCATCTCATGATCAATCTAGCTCTTTGGGCCTACATAACAAGTATTAGAATGCCTACTAGGGCTACACCTTTCACTTTAGTTTATGGGTCTAAAGTGGTACTGCCTATTGAGGTTAAAATCCCATCACTAAGAATCAGAATGCATGGTCTAGTAACTGATGATGACTACAAAGTGTCTAGGTTGCAAGAACTTGAACTACTAGATGAGCACAGACAAGCAGCGTATGATCATCTTAGAGTATATCAGAAGAGAATGTCTAGAGGCTACAACAAGAAAGTCAGACATAAAGAATTTTAGGTTGGTGATCTAGTCTTGAGAGAGAATCCTAAAAATCAATCACATAGAGAGTGTAAAGGGAAGTTTGAACCCAACTGATTGGGTCCCTTTGTAATCACTGTTACTTTTGGCTCTAGTGCCTATCAAATCTCAACGACTGAAGGAGAACAACTCTGAGAACCAATCAACATTCTTCATCTAAAGAAATTCTACGCCTAAGGCATTCAATCTGTGGTAAAATGTCCTGAATAAAAATCTGAAAAAGTCCTGAAAAAATGAACATCTTGGTGAAAACCTAGTAATGGGCACCTTGATGATTCACAAAAAAATTTAAAAAATGAAAAATAAAAAAAATGAGAAAAAGAAAAAGTGCCTTGGTGAAAAATTGGAAACAGGTGCCTTGGTAGAAAAAATAGAATCTCTGCCAAGATGGTGAAAACCCAGAAAATGGGTGCCACTTGTTTCAAAATGCTCCATCTATCAGTGCAATCTTGGTCTTTCCCAGCTTTCAGTCTTACTTTAGTTTGCACATATTTCCCGATTTGTTTCTGCATTCCTATTTTCAATAAGTCAGTCTGTACACTAATCAACTCAAGTGTCTGTATCCTATCAATGCTTAACACTTGGGGGAAATCAATGTCATATCCTATGGTATCCAGTATACTTTAGACATGTCGTATCTAGTCAAAGTCCTTTGAAGCTTCATTTAAGTCTGTCAGTCAATCTCATCTCCAAAAAGGATTTTGCATCTACGACAACGCAATCAAACTCAAACTAAAAACAATCTATGCTTCATGCTTTTATCTCCTTGTATGCTTACTGATTCGCATTGAGATTTTTGCATATTATGTCCTTTGAGCTCTTTGATGATGTCCTTTATAGGATTTAGAGAGTGATGAATGGGGGCATAATCTTTTGTTTGTCTTTTGCTTGTATGTGAAAATCTAACAACTTTGGAAATTCTGGATTGAAATGGTGTTTGTCTGTAAGAGCCTCTATCTCAAATTGGATGGCCATGAGTACCTTGACCATTGATACCTAGAAAATTCAAAGAGGTTTGATCTAATTATTGTCTTTTTGAGTGAGTTCTTTCTCCTACTATGAAACATGATCTTGCCTAAGGATGTGAATGATAAAGGGTCACTAGGGGTAATTCACATTGGATTTAGAATGATCTCTTGACTGCTTGATGTGTTTGTTTTCGCAAGGCGTATTCTGGTCATCATGACGTTTATGTTCTGATGTTTATACAAATTGCTATATTAAAATGGACATGATATTTAGGTCATTGTTGCGTTTGTGCCTTGGTGCTTATATCTAATCCGACATTCTGAAAACAAAATCAATATTCATATGTTCATGGTTATATAGCTAGTGGGCATTGTATTGATTCTTGAGCATACAAATTGATATTCATATGTCTATATTTTCATGAATAGTGGATGTTGTATTGATTTATCCGATTACCTAAAAAACTCAATGATGAAAAATGACCAACACATGATTAGTGACTAGGTCCTAGGTCTTAGGTTGCATTTCATTTTGCATGTCATTTTACATTTTGCATGATTGCATGATCTCACAAATTGCTTGATGATCTTCAACAATCCTTCTAAAAACTATACTTAAAATGAACACGAAAAGATGAATCTCATACGAAGGTCTTCTCACAGAAACACAAGTAGTCACAATCTTGGGTTAAACATCCTTTTTGACATAAGATGGAGTACATGTCTTCATTAATACCTGCAAAATATATCACGTGAATCATTGCATTTACATTACATATTCATAATCATTTATTCCATCTATTGCATTACATACATTTCCATACATACACTTTCCATAATCAAGTACATTTGCATGACATTTATACATATGAAAGAAAATCATTGCATTCCATTAATCCATACATACATTCTAATCTACTCATAGCATTTGCATCACATGATATCATCATACATAAAAAACATGACAAGTACAAATGAAGTCACAACCAAAAGTCTCGATCTCATATATATATCATAAAACTTGAAACATTTAGGGGTGCACTACTGGCACAATGTACAAAAGAATGAGCTCATGTGAGCTATCAAAAGTCAGAATAGTATCAAAAGAGCAACAAAAATATCAGAATATCATGACAGATCAGCTGTCGACTTGATCCTCTCCGTCTGGTGGAGGTGGTAGTGGTGCATTTGGTAATGCATCGGCTCTAGGTGCTCTCGCTCCCTCTGATGCCATCATATACTAAGAGTATGAAGGAACTCTCTGAGCAAGTGGTACCATAGCATAGTATGCAAAAACATAATAGGAAGATCTGGAGGTCTGATGAATAACCTCTGCCTGTAATCTCTGAACCTCACCAAGAAGCTCAGCACACTATCTATCTACCTCTAGAAACCTCTCCTCCCAACAAGCACTGTGAAATTTAGGTCTCAGACTTGTACTATGAGTCTCCTCACAATCTCCTGTGTAGAAAGTGGAACACTAGGATCAGCGTCTGCAGCTAGCATATCAATATCTACAATAGGCTGCTCTGTGGTCTCTGCTCTCTGCACCTTATGACGTCTAACCTCTACACCAAGATCAAAACTAGTATCATCCTGTAAGGGATCAAAATCACCACCTATAACCTGCTTAGCTGCAAGTACCTCCTCAATAGTATCAACACTACCTAAAGTACCACCCTCTCCCCTAGTCCATCTTTGTGCACCTATATGTCTACCTACTGTGGAACTAGTAGGATAAGGGGGTCTCATCTATCCTAATGACCTCTGTGGGGGAGCCATCACTTTCAGTCTTGAAGGTGTGGGGTGTACAATCAGAACCCATGTGGGTCTTGGACCCTATCTCATCAAAGCTCCAGTAACATCCATCACCTCCTCCATGGAAGATATTAGCTCTGTAGGGTCAGAGAATCTATAAACCAGATGATCAATAAACCATGCAATAAAACCATCTGTAACTCTAACATCAACAACCTATGGTCTATACTCCTAGTCTCTACCAATAATAGCACTATACTCTTGTGAACACAAGGCATAAGAGAGCCTCAGGGTCCATCCAAGTCTGAGCTCATAGGCTATCTGAGCATATGTGGCATAATCTTGCGGTGCATCCTGCACTCATCCATACTATCACCAAACCCTGGTAATACGAAATCTCTCCAGTATAGAAGATGATCATCCTATCAACACTTGACTTTGAAAGAAGAAAATGGATTGCTCTTGTGCAGTAGGCCAAGGCTCAATATCTACATAGGGTCTCCATCATACAAATGTCATGTCATCAAGACACTATCTCTAGGACTCCACATGACCCATGCGACCCTGTATGACATATCCAGCATAAATATAAATCATAGGCTCTTGCAGCTATTGCTGTGACTAACACATTGGTCTCAAAACCAGGATATGCTCCCACGCCCAGATCTATAAAACCAGAGCACCAAAAGCAAAAGAGTTTCTCTCCTGATACACTACCTCATGCATTTTAGAGAACATGTGGGCCAAAAGACACTAACCCCAGGATAACTCAGAAGGAGTCACCATCAGATGTGCAACCATCGGGGCCCAGCCCATCAGAAGACCATTCTACTGATGGTCGGACATGATAATAGCACCTATCATCCTAGCAAGGATGCACTCTAATCTATGGGTCTGACCATAGCATTGTACCAAGGTCTCCCATGAAATAGAACTAGTCAATTGAGTGTTATCTCCGAAGAGACGTTTGAATGCTAATAATCCAGAGTTCCCTGAACTCACATAAGCTGGATGCTGACTGCTATGGAATAGAATACGTAGAATCCTATAAACATCCTCTGAAGTCATAGTGAGCTCTCCAGTGGGTAAATGAAATGTTTGTATTTTTGAATGGAATCTCTCTATTCTCTCTATCAATGCAGTCAATAGACCATGGTTTACCCTAATCTTGGGTAAATGGATCAGATACTCAAACCTGCATGAAGCAAGATGAACTCTCATCAGATCAGTCAAGGAAACATAGAGTCTCTGAGTGGCTAAATGTGAGATGTGTACATGAAGATCAGGATATATGACCTACATAGCATAGAAACAAGGAACCTTATCAGTACTTTGGTTGAAAAATAGGCTACAAATACAGGAATCGAACAGTTTGCTATTTCAGAAGGTGGATCAAAGACTCAGTAATCAAGCTAAAAGATTAGAAAATTCAAAAAATTCCCCTAGAAATGAGATTTGGGCTCACTATTTTCCAAATGACAAAGCAGACTGGTAGAAAAAATCGTCTGAGTTTTCACTGGTTACCATATGACAAACCATGATGATATGACACTGTATATCTCCTTGTATGAGTTAGGAGGGACCCGACAAAACATCATACGACTCTTGGGTCCCTCTCATACGAATCTTGGGGGTTAATGATATGACAATCTAACTAGAATTGAAAAGTCATACAAGCCCAGGACAGTCATACGAGTTTCCATGCATGCAAAAATTAAAAATTGAAAATGTATGAAAAATATGCTAAAAATGCTATAAACAAAGAAAAATTGACTTTTCAGAGAAGCACAAAGGTCCACCTACTGGATGTCCATACTGTCGAGGTCTCTGATGCCTTCGACTATGCTCAAAATGGTGAGAAGACACAAGTACCTTCATTTTTGCCATTTTCTCACTTAGAGAGCTCCACAAGGTTTTCAAAAGTCAACGGTGAAAATGAATTGAAAATGACCCTTCTGGCCTTTATATAGCTTTTGACCTAATTTTCAAAAGTGCTTTGTTTTTCATGAAAATTGCACCCCTAGCTAATTTTGACGTTCTGAACCCATTTTTGGGATCAAAATCAAAATCTGAGATTATTTACTATGTCAAAATCATGATTTAAAATTTTCGGACCTAGGATGTCTCACTACTTGCACAATCAACCTTCAACCATCATAGAAATCTAGTATTCAACTTAACTGACTATCTTACATCAAACTATCAAAATTTCAACTTGGTCAACCATGGTCAACTCATGGTCAAACCTAGTCAAACTTGGTCTCCATGACCTCTAAATGATGTAGTACGCATTCTCCGACATGTACAACCACTTCTCAAATCAATTAACATGCTTCTAAACTATTCAAAGCTGAATTTTCTTGTCAGATTTTGATTTTCATCCTGAACGGGGCATGGTATTGTACATCATTCAAGTCTATAAATCTAAATATGTAAATCAATATCTTTCTCTCAGTGATCAAGACAACAACCACGTCTAGTTGCTGATTCATCTAAAGTCCTCGTTGCTTGGGGATAATCTATTACAATCTGGTATCCTAAATCTATTTTGTAAAGTGTATCAGCTTTTTGTAGCTATTAGTTCATTAGCATCATTTCCTTGGTTCTTCGTAACTGATGGGTTTAGGATGTGATACCAATATGATTCATACAAGGACATTCAGGTCCGGAATTGGTCACTCACTTCTTCACAATCATAAGGTTTAGAATCAGATGTTTTGGCACTTTTTCGTAATCACCGGTTCATTTTTGCTATAGTTGACATTATCTCTGGTCACTCAGGACCTAAATCTTAAATCTTGAATCTTTAAATCTTTCAATCAGTTTCTGTCTCAGAATCAGTTAATTTGTCATCTTTCGGATCAGTTTCATACATCTTTATCATACACAAACTATTCTTTGAACCACTACACTTTGCACAGTGATTCAAAGAGGGGCAAAATGTAATACCCCAAAAATGGGCTATAGGTTCATTAACCTCCTACATCTTCAAATCGAATGAAATCAACATCAAAGTCCTAACCTAAGGCACATTTGCACATTATTGAATCCTAATTGATTATCCTAAATTTTGCATCAAGGAATATTCCTAGCAATATTCCTATTTATCCTAATTATCTTTAATTTCATAATTATTTGGTGATAAATCCTATTTATCCTAAAGTTTGATTAATTGAATATTTTGAATATTTAATTAATTAGATTTAATACTACCATTTAATTGCTTAATTAAAATTAATTAAATTATTCCTAAATTGTATTATTTAATTTTGACAATAAATCAAAAATCTTATGACTAATTGATTAAATTCCTATTTAATTAATTAAAGTTAGTTTTCAATATTTAATAATATAGTTTTTGAATAAAGTTTGATTTAATAATTGATTAACCCATAAATTAATTATTTTTAATTCAAAAATCAGTTAAGTTGAGAATAAATCACTTTATTTATTTAATTAATTCATAATTAATTGTGCACATTCAAAGAGCAGTTAAACTCAAAATCAGGAAAACAATGCAAGTTGTTAACTTTTGGAAACTCAACATTCTATTTTGAGTTCAAAGCTGATCTAAACTTTTGATTTGAGTTAAAAAGCTGTTCTTGCATGCTTTTGCATGATTTTGTGAGTTAATTATGTCTAATTTCCTGATAACTCAAAAATCAACCTGAGTTTATCAAGAGTGATTTATGGATTTTCTCTTGCATCCTCAAAGCCCTGGATTTCTATAAAACCAAGGCTCAGCTCTTCATAATTAACAACACTCAAATTTGCACAATTACTCTGGCAAATTGGCGATTGAAGGATTGAGCATTTGCGATAGGCGATTTGTGAGATCTTTCATAGTTGATCATTTAGCTTTTACATAGTTTCTTATTCATAGTTTCATACTCATTCATATCATTTTTAGATCAAATTTACATTCCAATTTCATTCATTCTAGATTAATTTCATACAGTTTTCCATATTATTGGACCGAAAATCCAAAAATATAGCTTAATCTACATTCATAATCTTTCATTCTTTGCATTCAAATCCTTCATTTAGGTGTTACATTGTCACTGGTCTCGCTTTGATCTGAGAGTATTATACTCGCACCTATTAGAAGGTAGTAAATCACCTGGTTAGTTTAGTTTCCATTTCATTGCACGATTTTTATTTTTTTGCTAACCTCTAATGTTTTACTGAATTGTTGTGTCTACAGCTAGGTACAAAATTCACACACACAATTACAATCTGTAATCCCTTACAACTCAATTCCACCACAAGTACTAAAACCATACGTTATGAAATCCCTAACCCTAAGCCATACTATACAATATTTTTCCGCTTTAGGGTTAGAATGAGTTACAACATGTCGGCCCAAAAATAGTCAAAAATATGTCAGCCACGAACCTCGGTGAGGGCAAGAGGATAAGTGTACAGTACTTTCCTTATCAGTCACCACAAGCCAACAATAGTGTGTCTACAACCACTATTTTGGTAGCTATCAAAATTGTAAGGGAAAATGGAGAGTTCAACTTGTGTGAGATCTTGCGTGCATAGTTGATGGATAACATAAGTGCTATCAAGCATGATAAGAGAAAAGTGTTCAGATTTGGTTCACTTATCATTTACATGTACTTCCATATTGTTAGTAAAGTATCAAATATTTATCTTGACATGAGTCTACCTACAATGCCACAAATCTCACTCAAGGCAACATCAAAAAGTACCTTGAATGATTTCATGGACTTAGAAATAAAGACATTCAAAATTAGAATGCAGAGAAGGTATAGGATACCTGAGAGTATAGTTGAAAAGTATAAGGACAACATTTGCTTTATGGTGGAGACAGATATCACATGCATGGAAGTAGTGGAACCTAGAACTAAGTGGATTCATCCACTTGGTTATGAAGTGGAGGAACATATTTTGGAAGCTTATGCACAAGTCCTCTTGTCAACGCCTAAGGATCCCAATGAACCAAGATGGGGTACTTATGAGGAGAAAATAAGACAAGTAGATTCAATCCTGTACAGTGCAACAACAAAAAGGAAATCATCTAAAATCACATCAGACATACTAAAAATTCATGGTGTTACACAAGAAGACCTAGATAAAGCTAGGGAAGCCAAGATTGAAATTCAACTTGAGAGCGCACCCTCTTCTAAAGTAAAAATAGAGAAGATTGATGATCCCAAGGAGAAGAAGAAAAAGATATAAGATAACACTCTTGCACCTCCACCTACTATTGGTCTGGAGTCCACTCCACCTCTTGAGCCTAGCAAGATGCCTAAGAGGAAGAAGCAGACTGGCACAAGCCTCCCATCCTCTAGAACAAAAAGAAGCAATAGAAGAAAAACTCAAGCATCTCCTGAGGTAGGATTCAAACCGAATCTAGAAGTGTTGAGAACTAGAGTAGTTGATGAGGGAAGAATTGATCAAATAGGAAAGTTTTATGACATGTATCATGAGATAGATAAATTAGAAATCCATAGTATGATCATAAAGCACATGATTAAGTTCAAGAAGATAGTTCTGGAACTTAAGACAGTCATTCCAGATAATGTTTGGAACATTCTAGATTCTTTGAAGAGACAAGCAATAGAAGAAGATTTCAGAATAAGGGAAAAGAATTTAGATGATAACCTCCTTGTATGTTTAGTTGAAGAGAAAACATTATTGTTGGATTTGTTGAAGCCTCACCTAAGAACCAAGTTGAGAACTCTACAGATAATGAATAAGGATTATGAATTGATTGCAAAGGAAACAGACAAGGTATTTGAGAGAGTGTTATTGGATAGACACATGTATCCTCCTACTATGCCTGCAACTCAAGTTCCCTTTGAGAAAGCCAAGGAGTCAGCAATCCTTAATGCACCTGTGACAGGTCCACATGATTTTGCGCCCTCAGTGACAGTGACTACTAAAGTAATGGAGTCTATGCCCATGCCTAAAACAAAAGATGACACCATCATGATTGATAATGTTGAAATATGAATGGTGGCAACAGATAAAGACTTAGATAAGTTTGAGGAAGCATTTGTAAGGATTGAGGAAGTAGAGATTCGATGCACTGATGAATCTCCTAAGGAGCAAGAAGAAGTGAAAATCAAAGATTTGACTGGACAAGAAGAAGAAAAGGAAGATGAACATGCAGATGAGCCCTTTGTTGAAATTCTAGTGAATATAAAAATTGAGATAATGGATGTAAGTCAGAACATACTCCTTACTCCTAAGCCATTAATCTCATTGTTTTCAAGTTTGACCCCTGATACAACTAGTCTAGACTCATGGGGGGAAGAGGATTTGATGAAAATAAGTGTGTTAGCAATGGAGAAAGAAAAGGAGAAACAAGTAATGAGGAGTCCATTATTTGTTGAATCAGTAAGCATACTAAACAATCTACTACCTGAGGACAAGAAAGTAATAAAAGTTCATTCAGTGGATGATGTAAGAAACATCCTATCAAGTTTTAAAGAAAATTTCTCAAGCCTTGAAGAAGCAACATCTAAGATTACAGAGGAGAAATGTCTTAAGAAGAGGCTGAATGAGTTGATAGCAAATTTCTCACTTGACCTCAATTCTCTTAAGGTTGGTTAAGCTATGTTAAAGAAGATAACAAAAAAAGGAAGAAAAATAATTACTGATTGTATGAATAAAGACAAACTAACTGCAGATCATCTTAAGAAAATTCAGGAAGCTAAATCTATGATGGAAACTATGAGAAAATTAGTGGAATATCCCACTCAAGATGTTAACATGTGCAATAATGTCTATAAAGGACAGTTGCACAAAATTGAGAAGGTAGACAAAGAGATTGCGAAGTTAAGGGTTAGACAAACTCAGTTGAGAAATGCTCTTGCACCCTCATTGGATATATTCAATCAGAATATCAAGGAGATAGATGCCACTATTGTGAAATATGATCAAGGTCCCTGTATAGAATTGGAGAAGATGGAGAAGTTAACTTATGCATTATGCGCCCATCTCCAGATAGTAGATGCACTCAAGGCATTTTGGCAGTAAGAGATCCAAAACCTTAAGATTGCATACCCAAATGTACTATCAGTGTAAGTACTTGAAGATCCCATTTTTGAGAACCTTTGTCATTAATGTCAAAGGGGGATTAGAGTAATATGGAGTAGTAGAAGGATAGAGTAATATGGAGTAGTAGAAGGGAGATATAAGATAGAGTATATGATGTACATAAAAAGATAAGGATATATGTTAGAAAGTTTTTGTAAAGATGTAGTTTAGCAACTTCGCCATATTCCTTTGTTGCCATTAATGAAAAAGGGGGAGATTGTTGGAAAGTTGACTATACTAGTGTATATGACTAATATTAGTGTTTTCATTATGGAAACAAAGTCATATGGAGTTTTGGTGTCAAGGCACTTACTTAGAAGATCAAAATTTGGCTAAGTATGGAAGACAGAACAAACAGTTATGTATCTGATGAACGGAGCACCAACACACATGCATATGATTGAGTTTAGGTATGCACCCTTGAAGATAAGCTTTTGGAAATTTTAGTAAGCAATGTCTAAGAATGCATGATCAAATGAGTTAGTATGAAGAAGTTATAGCGAGTTGAAGTGACACAGTCAGTAAGCGACAGAACAGAATAGAGCATGTAGCCGACAAAAAAGATTTTGTTTAGAGTGTATAATGTTGTTTTGTTAAGGCTATGCACCTATTGTATTTATGTTTTAAACATGTTAATAGAAATGTATGTAAACACACTTGAGCCAATTCATTTGGAAGCATTGTATGTAATAGGTTATAGGTCGACTTAGTGGATAGTTTTGTTTGCGCCTATAGATAAGACATTGGATTTTTTATTAGAGCATGAGAAGGATATAGAAGATGTAATAGAAGAGAAGTATGTGAAGTATGTGTTAAGAGTAGTAAGTATGATATAGAACTTTACAAGAGGTTAAAGCATCAGCGCACAAAAGGAATTGATCAGACAAGCAGTGTCATAGCAGTAGTTCACCTTGTAGATATAGTGTGTATCTGATATCTAGGAGGTTGTAGCCTTCCTCATTGAGTAGTGAGCTCTGGCAGTGAGCCTTCCACCCCTAACAGGGTTTGTTACTTCAAGAATCCTAATAGGGTCTGACCCTTGACAAGGTCATTGTACTAAAGCATTGTAATGACTACTCCTAATAGAGAAAAGGAACATTAACAGGTTCATAATATACAAGCACAATTATTAGTGGGTATTAATTCCCACTGGGGTTTTTCCTTTGGTCAAGGTTTCCCCATAATCATATCTGGTGTTATGTGTTATGGTTGTTTACTTTACTTGCTTTAATATTCAGTTCAACAATTAAGTTATTGAGTTAAGTTTCAAGAATTAGAAATTAATATTATAGAACACTGATTCACCCCCCCCTCTCAGTGTTCCCATTCCTAACAAGAAGAATCCAGGAACAAGATGCCATTAGACAATAGAGGGAAAAAGAAAAAGAAGATAAAATAAGACAAGCTATGATAAGATTTGAATAGTTAAAAAGGTAGTTGTTAGATTTAGAAGCAATAAATTATGTTATAATACCTGAAAAACAAAATAACATCCTATTATCCAAGAAGTATGTGTGGTAAGAAAACCCAGGGATGGAGGCAAAAAAAAGGCTATTGGGATTACAATCAATGAACCTGTAAATGATAAAGATCCTTTGGACTGAGTATTAAGGTTAGAGGTTGACCTTGAAAATATCAAGAGAAAGAATGAAATAGTGGCCAAGGAACTTGAGAAAGAAGAACTTGAAGTTGCTTCTTTAGAGATGAAAAATAAGATTAGCTTTCTCAGACACTCCTCAGGACCTCCAAACACTATACCTGGTACTAACTCTAGAAACCATGACAACCAGAATGTTATTATCACACCAGTAGTTGTTACAGATGCCATCGATACATCAAATAAAGCATCTACTTCTCAAAATGATGGATCATTGCAAAGGAGACAAGTTCATATGGAAAGGTACATAAAACTCCTTTTTAATGGTATTCTTGGTTATCCAAATTTGATTCCTAAAAAAATTAGAGAAAAACTTCCAAAGTTCACTGGCAATAATGTTGTTACATGTGAGCAACATTTAAAGAATTTTATTTATATAATAGATGACTATAAAATTGAACATGAAGATGTCATTATGAAATTATTGGTTCAATCATTAACTGAAGATGCCAGAGACTAGTTTAGAGGACTCCCTTATGACTATATTGGCTCTTGGGATGATTTTATAAATTGTTTCAAGGACTAATTGTGTGTGTGAATTTTGTACCTAGTTGTAGACACAACACTTCAGTAAAACATTAGAGGTTAGCATAAATCAAAATCATGCAGTGAAATGGAAACTAATCTAACCAGGTGATTTACTGCATTCTAGTAGATGCGAGTATGTATTCTCAGATTGGACTGAGATCAGTGACCTTGATGACACCTAAATGAAGGATTTGAATGCAGAATCTAGATATGACATGAATGCAAATTAATCTATATTTTTGGATTTTCTATGCAATAAGATGAAACAAATTGATATGAATCTATTCTATATGAAAAATTGATATGACATGCAATTAATCTAACAATGATATGCTAAATGATATGAATGCTTAAAACAATGAAAATCTCACAACAACTTTGATTTGCAAAGATTGATTCTTTGATCACCAATTCACCAGCGTGAGGATGCCATTCATGGATCGATCCAAAATGAAGAGCTGAGGCCTTAATTTATAGAAATCCAGGACTTTGGAGGTGCATGGAAAAAGCCCTAAATCACTCTTGATAAACTCAGGTTGATTTTTGAGTTATCAAGAATTAAGAGATAACTTAACTCACAAAATCATGCAAATCAACTTTTTGATTTAAATCAGAAGTTGAGATCAGCTTTCAACTCAAAAGAGAGTTGAGTTTATTTTTAAAACAACTTGAATTGATTTTCTGATTTAAAGTTTAACTATTTTTTGGATGTGCATAATTAATTATGAATTAATTTAATAAATAAAGTGATTTATCGTCAACTTGACTGATTTTAAAAATAAAACAATTGATTTATGGGTTAATCAATTATTAAATCAAACTTTTATTCAAAAACTATATTATTAAATTTGACAACTGACATTATATAATTAAATAAGAATTTAATGAATTAGTCATAGGATATTTGATTTATTGTCAAAATGAAATAATACAATTTAGGAATAAATATAATTAAATCCAATTAAATAATTAAGTGGCAGTATTAAATCTAATTAATTAAATATTTAGAATATTCAATTAATCAAACTTTAGGATAAATAGGATTTATCACCAAATAATCATTAAATTAAAGATAATTAGGATAAATAGGAATAAGGAATATTCCCCGATGCAGAATTTAGAATAATCAATTAAGATTTGATAATGTTCAGATGTGCCTTAGGTCAGGACTTTGATGTCGATTTCATTCGATATGTCGATGTAGGAGGTTAATGAACCTATAGCCCATTTTTGGGGTATTACATTTTGCCCCTCTTTGAATTGCTGTGCGAAGCGCAGTGGTTCAAAGATAGTTTGTGTATGATGTTGAAACTGATGTTTGAAATTGAAATTGACATGAAACATTAACTTGATTGATTGAAATTGATATGAAGATAATAGGTCCTGAATGACAAAAGATAATGTCAACTATAATAGTAATGAACCGATGATTGCGAAGAAGTGTCAAAAATGCCTGATTCTAAACCTTATGATTGCAAAGAAGTGAGTGACCGATTCCAGACCTGATTGTCGATAAGAATCACATTGGTATCACATCTGAACCCTTCAATTACAAAGAACCAAGGAAATAACACTAATGAACCGATGGTTATAAAAAACTGATATAGTTTACAAGATTAAGAGAATACCATATTGATATGGATCTCGATGAATCTGATATGCCCCAAGTGATGATGGATTTTCCCCAAGCGATGAGGTATTTTTGATGAATCAGCAACTAGATGTGGTTGTTGTCTTGATTACTGAGGAAAGATCTGATTTCAAATTAGATTATAGACTTTTAATGATATGCAATACCATGCCTCCTTCGGGATAAAAATTGAAATCTAACAAGAAAAGTCAGCATTGAATAGCTTAGAAGCATGTTAATTGATTGGAGAAGTGGTTAAACATGTTTGAGAATGCATTCTGCATCGTTTGGAGGTCCAGAAGACCAAGTTTGACTAGGTGAAACCATGAGTTGGCCATGGTTGACCAAGTTGAAATTTTGATAGTTTGATGTAAGATAATCAGTTAAGTTGAATTCTAGATTTCTGTGATGATTGAAGGTTGATTATGCAAGTAGTTAATAATATGAATGATCTTAGATTTTGATTTTGATCCCGAAAAAGGATTCTACTTGTTTTTTCGTTGGAGGAACCTTCTTGTAGGATTCAACTCTCTGTTAGATTTGAAGATGTGATTGAAGAATTGTTTAAGCATTGAAGTTTGTTTATCCATTATGAGATCTTACAAACATGCAAAATTCAAAGAAACATGTAAAAATGCAATCTAAGACCTAGGACCTAGTCACTGATCATGTGTCGGTCGATTTCATCATTGAATTTTTAGGTAACCAGATAAATCAATACAATGCCCACTAGTTATGAAACCATAGACATATGAATATCAATTTGTATGCACAGGAATCAATACAACACCCACTGATTAGGAAACCATGGATATATGAATATTGATGTTGTTTTCGGAATGTCAGCTTAGATATAAGCACCAAGGCATAAGTGCTAGGATGACCTGAATATCATGTCCATTTTGATATAGCAATTTGTATAAGCATCAAAACATAAACGTCATGATGAACTGAATATGCCTTGCATTACAAACACATCAAACAGTCAAGAGATCATTCTAAATCTAGTGTGAATTACCCGTAGTGACCCTTTCTCATTCACATCCTTGGGTAAGATCGCATTTCACAATAGGAGAAAGAACTCACTTGAAAAAGACAATAGTTAGATGAAACTTCCTTGAATTTTTTGGGTATAAATGGTCGAGGTACGCATGGCCATCCAATTCGAGATAGAGGCTCTTATAGTCGGACACCATTTCAATCCAAAATTTCCAAAGTTGTTAAATTTTCACATACAAGAAGGAAACAAAGAAAAGATTATGCCCCCAATCATCACTCTCTAAATCCTGTAAAGGACATCATGGAAGAGCTCAAAGGAACACAATATGCAAAAATCTCAATGCAAATTAGTAAGCATACAAGGAGATAAAAGCATGTAAAAAGCATAGATTGTTTTCTGTTTGATGTTTGATTGCGTTGTTGTAGATGCAAAATCCTTTCTAGAGACGAGACTAACTGACTGACTCAAATGAAGCTTCAAAGGACTCTGATTGGATATGACACATTTGAGATACATTGGAGGCCATAGGATATGACATTGATTTCCCCCAAGTTTGAACATTGATAGGATACATATGCTTGAGCTGATTGGTGTATAGACCGACTTATTGAAAATATGAAAGCAGGAACAAATCAGGAAATATGTACAAACTAAAGCAAGACTGAAAGCTGGGAAAGACCAAGATTATGCTGATAGATGAAGCATTTTAAAAAAAGTGGCACTTGTTTGCCGGGTTTTCACCATCTTGGCCGAGATTCTATTTTTGCTACCAAGGTGCCTATTTCCAAGTTTTCACCAAGGCACTTTTTCTTTTTCTGATTTTTCTGATTTTTTTTTTTGTACTTTTGATATTTTTTACTTTTTTTTTGTGAATCATCAAGGTGCCTATTGCTAGGTTTTCACCAAGATGTTCATTTTTTCAGGACTTTTTCAAATTTTTAAGATTTTGTCAGGACATTTTACCATAGACTGAATGCCTTAAGCCTAGAATTTCTTCAGATGGAGAACATTGATTGGTTCTTGGAGCTGTTCTCCTTCAGTCGTTGAGAGTTGATAGGCACCAGAGCCAAAAGTAGTAGTGATTACAAAGGGACCCAGCCAGTTGGGTTCAAACTTCCCCTTACTCTCTCTATGTGATTGATTTTTAGGATTCTCTCTCAAGACTAGATCACCAACCTAAAATTCTCTGTGTCTAACTTTCTTGTTGTTACCTCTAGACATTCTCTTCTGATATACTCTGAGATGATCATAGGCTGCTTGTCTACGCTCATCTAGTAGTTCAAGTTCTTGCAACCTAGACACTCTGTAGTCATCATTAGTTACTAGACCATGCATTTTGATTCTTAGTGATGGGATTTCAACCTCAATAGGCAAGACCGCTTCAAACCCATACACTAAAGTGAAAGGAGTAGCCCCAGTGGGCATTTTGATACTTGTTCTATAGGCCCAGAGAGCTGAATTGATCATGAGATGCTAGTCTCTTCCTATTTTATTAACTGTATGGTGCAAGATTTTCAATAGATTCTTGTTTGAAGCCTCTGCTTGTCCATTCCCTTGAGGATAGTATATAGATGACCAATGTTGTGTAATCTTGAATTTAGCACATAAATCATCTAGATCTTTGTTCTTGAATTGTCCACCATTATCTGTGATTATGGAATGAGGTATCCCATATCTGCATATGATATAATTCAATATGAACATAGATATTTGTTTTCCAATTGCTTGTGTCAAAGGGACTGCTTCTATCCATTTTGTAAAATAATATGTAGCTATGATTATATGGGTGTGTCCATTAGAGGAATGAGGATGTATAGCTCCTATAAGATCAAAGGCCCATTGATGAAAAGGCCATTGTGTAGTAAAGGGAATTAGATCTCTTCCTAGAGCATGAATTAAGTTTCCATGCACTTGGCACTTTTGACAGTTCTTAGCAAACTTGATAGACTCTTTCTCGATTTTAGGCCAATAGTACCCAGCCCTAATAAGTTTTTGAGCTAGTGTTAAACCATTCGAGTGTGAACCACAAATACCATCATGGACTTCCTCTAACACACATTGAGACACTTCCCATTCTAAACATCTAAGTAGCATACCATCTAGACCTTGTTTGTATAGATCATGACCAATGATGACATATTGGGAGGCATTATAGATAAGGTATCTCTTTTCATGGCGGTTGAAGGAATCAGGAATGATTTGGTCTTGGAGATAGGAGTATCTGGATGAATCATGACCAACAATAGTGCAAATCATGCAGGTTTCAGGAGAATCATATGCAGGATAAGATAGTGCTTCCACCAGGAACTTGTAGCGTAGCTCATGTTCAGGTTGCTGTAATAAAGTAGATAGCATTGCCATTGCATCAGAAGCCTTATTCTCTATTCTAGGTATTTTCTCAAATGTGATAGATATGAAATATTTCTTTAGATCATCTACCATTATTTTGTATGGAATAAGCTTTTCATCTTTAGTTTGGTACACATCATTGACTTGATTTATAACAAGTTGAGAGTCTCCATGAATGTGTATCTCTGTTACTCTCCACTCAATCGCTAGTTTCATGCCATTAAGAAGGGCTTCATATTCTGCAATATTGTTTGTGCAAGGGAACTTCAATCTGAATGCTTTAGGTATGGAGTATCCTTGAGGAGTTATAAATAATATGCCTGCTCCAGATCCATTCTATGTATAGGAGCCATCAAAGAATAAATGCCATTCTCTAGAAGAAAGAGTCATGATAGAGGAATCTAGAATTTCCATTTGCATTGGTGTATCATCAATCATAGGTGCATCTGCTAATTGATCAGCAATAACCTATCCTTTTATAGCTTTTCTTTCAACATATTCAATGTCAAATTCACTTAAGAGCATGACCCATTTAGCTAATCTACCTGTGAGGGAATCTTTTCTTAGTAGGTACTTTAGTGGATCAATCTTAGCTACCAAATGGGTGGTATGTGCCAACATGTAGTGTCTCAGTTTCTATGATGCAAAGATCACAGCTAGACAAGCCTTCTCATTCATAGAATAATTCTTTTCGTATGCCACCAATGTCCTACTAATATAGTATATAGCTCTTTCCTTTTTGTTCTCATCATGTTGTGCAAGCAATGCCCCCAATGATGTATCTATAGCGGAGACATATAAGATCAAAGGCTTCCCTAGAATGGGAGGCATTAAGATAGGAGGATTTGATAGATACTTCTTGATATGGTTAAATTTGTTCTCACATTCTTCATTCCACAAAAATGTCACACCTTTATGTAATGTTTTTGTAAAAGGCTGTGATATGTCTGCTAGCTAAGATATGAAGCGTCTGATATATTGAACTCTTCCTTGCAATGTCCTCATTTGACTAATGTTTTTGGGAGGTTGCATCTCCATGATAGCCTTTACTTTAGCTGGATTAACTTCAATGCCCTTCTTTGAAACTATGTATCCTAAGAGCTTTCCAGAAGTGACACCAAAAGCACACTTCTTAGGATTTAGTCTGAGACTAAATTTTTCCATTCTGTCTAGGATCTTGCTCAAGTCATTTAGATGTTCAATTCTAATCATAGATTTTGCTAAAGTATCATCCACATAATCCTCCATAGTCCTATGCATCATGTCATGAAAAATAGATGTCATGGCTCTTTGATATGTAGCACCAGCATTCTTAAGCCCAAATGGCATGACATTCCAGCAGAAGGTGCCCCATGCACATGTGAAAGCAGTTTTCTCTTGATCCTCTAGAGCAATTTTTATTTGATTATATCCAAAAAAACCATCCATTAAAGAATACATCTCAAAGCCTGCAGTCATGTCCACTATCATATCAATGTTAGGTAGTGGAACTATCTGAAGCAACTCAAACATGGAGATTTTAGCATTAGTATGTTGGAGTTGTTGAATGATACTGGATGAAGTAGGCCTTGTGTCCTTAGGATTTGAAGATTTAGATGTTGCCCTCTATTTAGAAGTGGAAGACAGATTGAAAGGCACCTTAGGGACATTTTATTGATCTAGGATTTGTCCTTGTAGGTGTGCTTGAGCTTATGATTGAGTAACTACGTTAGCTGATTGATTTTCTCTATCTCTTCTTACAATTGTGATGACATTGCAATGCTCAAATAGGCTTGGTTCAACCATATTGATAATAGTATTATTTCCAGGATAGGCATAATTAACCTTAGCACCCACATTAGGCTGAGAAGATGAATCTCCTTGGCTATGCTTTGGAAATGGTTCGGTGAATGTTGTGTGATCATTATTGCTTTTAGGATTATCAATCATGATTTCTCCATTATCAATCTTGTCTTGATTGGTATGCTTCAAGCACATGCAATTATTAGTTTTATGACCTTTACCTCGATGGAAATCATAGAATTCATTCTCTCTCCACCATTTCAGCTTAGGATCAAGATCAGACTATCAGATCTCAGGCAAAGAGATGATGTTATTGGCTAGTAGAGTTCTCATAGCTGATTCCAAAGATTCTCCAAGAGGAGTAAACTTTCATTTATTATCAAGGGACCATGATTTGTATTCTGGCTTCTTTTGAGATGATTCAGACACCTTTTGTTCTGAAGCTTTGATGGCTTGAGTACCAATGGTTAGATTAAAAGTAGGTGCCTTAGATGGGGCATGGAGATTATCAACAATGACATCTGTGATGATGCCCTTATTCTTGTTCCAATTTTTTTTCTTATCCTTAGAACTAGATTCATACTTGTCCTTTTGAAGTGTGACGTCTCCCTTTTTCACAAGTACTTTTTCAATTTTGATTGCATTATCTACCATCTTGTCAAAAGATGTATGATTTTGCATTTGTAAAGGGTAGTTGATTTTTGGAACAAGATTATTGATGAAGATTTCCAGCTTCTCAGTTTCTAGAATAGGCCTAGCATATAGAGAGAATTTCTTTCTCCATCTTTTGAGAAATGTCAGGAATGGTTCTCTTGGATATTGCTTGAGATTGTAGATATCAATCATGGTGACTGGATGTTGGATGTTGTAGGAGTATTGTTGATAGAAAAATTTGATCAACTCCTCAAAGGTTTTGATTGTAGGAGGCATCCTAGAGAACCAATGAATGGC
Organism: Chamaecyparis obtusa; assembly: GCA_027943335.1. Taxonomy (NCBI): domain Eukaryota; kingdom Viridiplantae; phylum Streptophyta; class Pinopsida; order Cupressales; family Cupressaceae; genus Chamaecyparis; species Chamaecyparis obtusa. The sequence goes on from BSBK01007361.1 coordinate 92,701, forward strand.
TGCTCCTTCTAGAGATCGAGGGAAAAGATACATTAGATAGGTTGGTTCATGCATGAACTCCATAGATTGAGTACAGAATTCTCTGACATGATCTTGAGGATCAGAGTTTCCATCATACTTATCATATTTCAACATTTCCACCCTTTTAGGGAATGGTGGCATATACAAGTCTTTATCGAATGGAAAAGGACATAGGGCCTCCATGGAGAACTCCTTAGGTTCTTTTTCTTTTTCCATTTTGTTAAGTTTTACTTGCATGGTGTGCATTTGTTTCATCATATCTGAAATAGGCATTTCTTCCTCATGTGTAATGATATCTTCCACATTAAAATTGGGAGGAAGTTTAGATCCTTGATGAGCTAATTGTAAAAGGTATGTTTCTCTATCTTCTTTCAAGAAATCCTTCATCATTCTTTTGAAGTCATTGTCATTTTGATACCGAGCAATTTCTTCAGGTGTGGGTTCCTGATCTGCACTATGTCAAGATTAAGCTCTTTGAGAGCCATGGTTTGTCCCTGCTTGAGACATGGTAGGAGTTTTAAGACTCCCTAGGATAGATCAAGGAGGAGTTTTTTGATTACCTCCGTGAGTTGATGGAGGGGATATGTAACCAAATTTTAATCGAAAGTTTCCAAGACCGTCATCTTCATAAAGACCAAAATTATAGAGTTTCTCAAGAGTTGGACCCTTGATAGTGGTTATAGGTAAGGTATGGGATGTTTCTCCAGATTTCTTATGAGAGGAAGCTTTAGTTTCCACCATTAACCTTGGGTGAAACAAAAGAATATGATGAAGATAACTGAAGAAAGATCTAATTCAAGAAGATCAAATGATGCAACCTTGTCAAGGTTTGATTGATTGAAGCTTAGATTAGATGTAAATGAAGGATACTGTGCCCTGGATGTATGGGTAGATGCCCAAAAGATAGCAGACATGAGTTCACAACACTTAGCCATTTTTGAAGATGGATTGAAGATTGATAGTTACGACAAGGTTTTGACACAAGATGAAAAAGACCTAAATCGATTAAACATAAGGCTAAATCAGATTCAAAAGGCCACTTTAGGAAAATGATTGGATTCTTAGTAGTTGCTGCTCTATTCCTGAGATAGTGATTTTCTTGACAGATTCTGGAAATAGGCTGGAAAACCTGGGTCTCTGACAGTTCTGACAACTTTCTCCCAATTTTTCAAAATTTCTCAAATGACTTTCTGCAGGCTCGTACGACAGTGGGTAGGCTATGAAATGACAATTGAAAAACTTGTACGATAGTTGCAAAACTCGCACGACAGTTGATAGTAGGGTTTTTGACCTTTTGAATTGACTGGCAACAAAACTTGTACAATAATATACCAACTACCATACAACAATCTGGGGGTAATGAAACAACACTTTCCAAAAGTCGTACGACTTTCTGACTTTACAAGATAAATTTTGACTCCAGAAAGGTGTTTGACATCAGATTTTGCAATTTTTTTGATTTTCAGTTTTAGATTAATCACCAAATTGTCTGTCCAGATTTGAAGATTGTATCAGATTGATTCGTTCTTAGTAACCAGATAGATAAATAGGCACGCAAAATAGCAATCAAGTGATTTCAAGAATGTCTAAAAACAATGAACAGGGAACAAAGCAACCCTATGCATAAACAACCAAGTGACTGAATGTGCTAATCCCTAGGAGTGCTACTAGTGTATGTTCCAAAAAGTTTTGCAATAACGCACATATTCCTAGAAAATAAAAATTTGGCCTCACTAGGGTTTTTAGTAATGGTCTGACTCTACAACTTTTGTGATCTCAAGAGGGCAAACTCCAATCCAGGTGCACCAAGGTTTTGACATAGTTTGAGAAATTAATCAATCAGGAGCTGCTAGGGAGATTTGACAGCCCAACAAGAGACCACACTTGTGAAGATTTCCTCCACAAGGACATTTATATAGCGGCTGCTGCTACCACGGTGAAAATGGCTATTACTGCTTGAGGTTCTGTCAACGTGGTTGACCCAATTAAGGGAATGTCCACTATGGTTAACCCTCTCTAAAGGTGACACAAAATATACCACATGGAGATTGGTTCCAGATTTAAGGATTTGAGTTTCTGATACTACCCAAAAAGGGAGTAGAGCATAGTCCTCTAGCCTTTTCACTTTTAACCCAAACAAAGCAGACAAATTAATCCAACATGCTAAGACCAAGATTATCTCACAAAGATCTATGATGTCAACCACCTATGATCTATCAACCTCTCTGAAGAGAGAATGTATCAATCAGAAGCTAAAGACACACAAATCTAGTAGAACGTGAGACGCTCTCAGTAACCTCCCTACCTACAAGGGTTCCTTTGTTGAGAAGAGTTTCATTGGAAACCCACTCTCTCAAGAACCACAAATATTGTTCATAGGGCCTATTTACTATGTGTAAAAAAGATACTAAAAAACAAATCTATGTTCATTTTTATAGCCCAAAATGAAATCTGTGATATGAAAGCAATAAAGGTCACACAAGCTTGACACACAAGAGTTCTTTTTAATCCAAATCAAAATGTTATCAGCTGAGAAGATTACCTAAATTCCTCACAATGCGCTTAGTAGATTCTTACTTGTTTTTAGCAATTCTCACGCTTTTTCCCAATCAAAATCAGTAGAAATCAATCAGAAAAAACAAGTTTCAATTGTTAATGTTAGCTGTCAGTCCAAATCAGGAAAAAAAATATGGAAAACTGCCTAAAAAAGTGAAATGACAATTGAAACTTGGCACTAAAACTCGTATGATAGTGGGTCACCTACCAGATGAAAATCCAGAAACTCGTATGACAATGGGTATCAGATCATATGACAAAAGAGCTTCCAAACGACACTGTGTTTTTGATGGTATGATCCATGATCAAATCAACTATCGTATGATAGTGGGTACCTCCTGATATGAGTTTCTAACAAAACTTGTATGCAAATTGTACGGACAAAAATTAAAAATGACAGCTTGGAACAGAAAATGACAAGAAGATGATAGAAATTGATAGAAATTGAATGGAAACCCATTTTAGGGCCCCACGGTGGGTGCCAGAAATGTGTGTGTGAATTTTGTACCTAGTTGTAGACACAAAACTTTAGTAAAATATTAGAGGTTAGCAAAAATTAAAATCATGCAGTGAAATGGAAACTAATCTATCAGGCAATTTACTGCCTTCTAGTAGATGCGAGTATGTATTCTTAGATTGGACCGAGATCAGTGACCTTGATGACACGTAAACAAAGGATTTAAATGTAGAATCTAGATATGAGATGAATGCAAATTAATCTATATTTTTGGATTTTCTATGCAATAAGATGAAACAAATTGATATGAATCTATTCTATATGAAAAATTGATATGACATGCAATTAATCTAACAATGATATGCTAAATGATATGAATGCTTAAAAAAATGAAAATCTCACAACTTTGATTCGCAAAAATTGATTCTTCGATCACCAATTCGCTAGCGTGAGGATGCAATTCATGGATCGATCCAAAATGAAGCACTGAGGCCTTAATTTATAGAAATCCAGGACTTTGGAGGTGCATGGAAAAAGCCCTAAATCACTCTTGATAAACTTAGGTTGATTTTTGAGTTATCAAGAATTAAGAGATAAATTAACTCACAAAATCATGCAAATCAACTTTTTGACTTAAATCAAAAGTTGAGATCAGCTTTCAACTCAAAAGAGAGTTGAGTTTATTTTTAAAACAACTTGAATTGATTTTTTGATTTAAAGTTTAACTATTTTTTGGATGTGCATAATTAATTATGAATTAATTTAATAAATAAAGTGATTTATCCTCAACTTAACTGATTTTAAAAATAAAACAATTGATTTATGGGTTAATCAATTATTAAATCAAACTTTTATTCAAAAACTATATTATTAAATTTGACAATTGACATTAATTAATTAAATAAGAATTTAATGAATTAGTCATAGGATATTTGATTTATTGTCAAAATGAAATAATACAATTTAGGAATAAATATAATTAAATCCAATTAAATAATTAAGTGGTAGTATTAAATCTAATTAATTAAATATTTAGAATATTCAATTAATCAAACTTTAGGATAAATAGGATTTATTGCCAAATAATCATTAAATTAAAGATAATTAGGATAAATAGGAATAAGGAATATTCCTCGATGTAGAATTTAAAATAATCAATTAAGATTCGATAATGTTCAGATGTGCCTTAGGTTAGGACTTTGATGTCGATTTTGTTTGATATGTCGATGTAGGAGGTTAATGAACCTATAGCCCATTTTTGGGGTATTACACTAATATGGTGATAAAACAAATGAAGGTTTTATGCTGAATGGATTCAACAATATTAAGAAAAAATAAAAATGAGGAAGTCCTCAAGTTTAATGTCAGATTTCAAAAGGGAATGCATAAGCTTTTCCAAGTTATGAGACTACATGAGAAAGTTTGCTTGGCAACATATCTCAATGCTTATGATGCAAAATTGGGTTACTTGCTCAAAGAGAAAAATCCTAGAATCATTAGGGAAGCCCATAGATATGTTGTAAATATTGAAAGTAATAGGAGGGTATCAAGAAAGCTAGGTAGGAGAGAGGAGCCTAAACCTCCTAAGTTTGGAAAGAAAGAATTGGATAAACTATCGAATATAAGGCCTATGGAGGAGGAAAATTTGAAACAAATCCTAAATGCATTGAAGGATTTTAAACTTGGTGAAAATAGAAACAGGTCAAAAAATAATGGTAAACCTCCTTTCAACAACTTTGATAGGCAACCTAGGTTGCAAAATTTTCCTTACCATACCCAATGGAAGGATGTAAGGCCTACAATCCCAGAAAGAAAGGACAACCCAAATGATAAAACCCTTGATCCTTTGCAAAGGAACTCTTTTAACATGACAGATGATGTCCCATGGTGCATAGTTTGCTAGTCCCCACATGATCCTGATTATTGTGCAATTTCTCAAAATATAGCTGCAAATGAGGAGCAGGAAGGGGAGGAAGATGAATCTTATGATGACTGGGGTTGTGCTATGACAATTTCAAAACCATGGGAGGAATTTGATTATGAAAAAGAAGATGAAAACCAAGATGCATCATATTCCCAAGGCAAAAAGGAGATATATCATCAGCAAGTCTTTTATGATGAGGAGGAAGATATTGAAAATATAATTTACAATATAGAGGAGGGTGATGAGCCTATTGTATTAAGAAGGCCTTCTAATAAAGAAACAACTCAAATCACTGCTGACATGGTTACTCATGCTAGGGGTAATTATGCTCTGAGAAATAGAAGAATTGGTAATGCAGATGGTAGACTAGCAAGTGTATTTATTAAGAAAAGTCAAGCGGACACTAAGAAAGCACAAGATAGAAGTAAGGATGCTGATAGTGTTAGAAAGATGAATATAAAAGGGGAAGAAAAGCTAGGTCATTAAAAAAATATATATAGAGTAAAGGTGAAGACACCAGTGACAAGTATCCCTATTCCCCAAATTGAGAGTAAGCAGAAAAAGGAAGACAAGCTACATCTTGCATCACAGGTTGAGGATAAAAGTATGTTTCAGGGAAGGCATGATTTATCTAATGTCAAATAAAAACCTATTGATATGAGTTAGTTGTTATCTCAGATAAAAGTTAAGGTTCCATTAATGGAAATGATGAGAATAGGTGAGAAAAAAAAGAAGGCCCTTACATGGATAAGTGGTGTTCTTTCAACGAACATTCAAAGGGAAGAAAACACTGAGACAGTAGGGGGGACAAAAGATAACTCTGAATAGAAGGGGAATGATATTGAAGAAATTGTTTTAGAAATACCCCAGATTTATCTAGATACAAATGTTGTTAGTACTTCTATGGGAATTGTTGATCCTTTTTTCTTAACTCTAGTCATAAATGGAAAAATGTTAAAAAACTACATGATAGATTCTGGAGCTTCCAATACAGTTATGTCTACCAAGGTCATGAGAACAATGGGACTTCAAGTGGATACTCCTCATGGGAGATGTCAGGCCATAGATTCCAGAGAGGTACCTATCATTGGTACAATTAAGGCCTTGCCTTACGGGCTTGCAACTTATCTTGACAGACAACTAACTATGAGTGTACTAGTTGTTGACATACCACCTCAATATGGAATGTTATTGTCAAGAAAATGGAGTGTAGAAATGGAAGGTAGTATATAGTGTGACTTATCTTTTGCAACCTTCAAAATTTATGGTCAAAATGTTAAGGTATCCAGGGAAAATAAAACTTCCCATCTGATTGAAGAAGAAACAAAAAATGGAAACATGAATTGTTTCCTTGACACTGATGTTAATTATTTTCAAGTACAAAGCCTAAATGTTGAAGGGAAAGATGAACCTTTACTTTTGTCTGATGAAAAGGAGAATTTGACAGATCAAGATGGTTTATGGACCATGTACTTTGACGGTGCAAGCTCTAAGGAGGGTGATGCAAGACAGGGAGCAAGAGGGGCCAAATAATGGTGCACCCTAATGATCCAAGCCTGCCCAACACATGCGGAAGCACACAAACACAATAGTGCGAGAGAGAGTGCAAAAACTTTGATATATTATCATCAAATAGAACCATACATGCCAGGCTATAAGGCCTTCTTGATTAGGGCTAGATATTACAATGAATACATAAGTCCTCCAACATGTGAGGATTTGTCAAATCTCTACTTCTATCTTCTATCCAAATCCTATCACCCTAAAACTCCCCAAAACTCTAAACCAACAACTACATTTATACAAGAAGCTACCAAACTGAGTCAACCTTCAGATCCATAATCAATAGAAGGAACAGTTAGATCTAGGACCACACGCTTCCCAATGATGGATTCCAACATTAAATCCATGATCCAATATAAATGCACAAGTTAGCCACAACATAAACTAAAACTAAACCCGTTGGTGAGAAAGATAACCGAGTAGCAGACAGACAATGTGGAGCGCCAGTGAAACAACCGATTGCCCAGGAGATAACTGACGACACTCGGTAACTAAAGGAAACTGACCAACTACTGACCAACTCGGTCAAAGAAGAAACCAAGCAACATAGTCAAAATCCAAATTGTTTTGGTGACACAAGATTGCCAAGGACCCAAGATGCTCCTGCATCAGACACCTGGAGTTATTTTGAAATGATTCTTTGAATCATTTGGTAGGTCTAGTCTGAGCTACATCCAACTCAGATTGTGAAATCAATGAACTATCTTCCATCGGTCTATTCTTCTATTTTACCAGATATTCCATATACTATTTTCCTCTTGTACTCTTGCCAACTCTTTCCTTCAAAATTTGTTCGACTTCATCATTCTGCTTCTTAGGATATTCTGTCAATACTTTCACTTCTTCATCAGGTTCATGATACTCATACAAATCAGCAATGTTGAAAATCGGTGATATGTCCATGTCATTAGGTAACTCGGTCTCATATGCATTTCCACTGTCAAATTTCTTCAAAATCTTGCAAGGTCCAAACTTCTTCATCTTCAATTTCCCATATGTTCCAACAAGAAATTGACCTTTCTTCAAATGAACCATCACTTCATCACCAACATCAAAAGTTTTATGTCTCCTTGATCTATCAACTCTATCTTTGTATTTTTTATTACTATCTTCCAGCTTCAGCTTCACATCTTCATGCAATATTTTCACGTACTCAGCAAACTTTACTCCTTTAGTACTTTTCTTAATCTCATCAACAATGTCTCTCAAATCAAATATTCCTCTCAGTTGTGTGCCATTCACAACCTCAAATGGTGTATTTCCAATACTCCTATTCATTGAATTATTGTATGCAAACTCTGCTTGTGCCAACATAGAATCCCAATTACTCAGTGTGTCTCCAACTAAACATCTCAAAAGATTTCCCAAACTTATGCTCACAAATTCAGTCTGTCCATCGATTTGTGGGTAAAATGTAGAACTATATTTCAACTCAGTGCCAAATTTCTTCCAAAGGGTTTTCCAAAAGTATCCAACAAATTTATTGTCTCGGTCAGAGATAATACTCCTCGGTAATCCATGCAATCTGAAAATTTCCTTAAAGAAAAGATCTTCTACATGTACTGCATCTGACATCTTTCTACAAGGTATAAAATGTGCCATTTTTGAAAATCTATCCACAACAACAAATATTAAATCATTACCTCTTACTGTCTTTAGTAAGCCAAGAACAAAGTCCATACTGATGTCAATCCAAGGTTTCTTAGGAATAACAATCGGTGTATACAATCCAATATTCTGACTTACTCCTTTTGCAACTTGAAAAATTCCACAACTTTTCACAAATTTCTAAACATCTTTATACAACTGTGGCTAATAGTATTTCTCCTTAAGCAAATTCCTTGTTTTATCAATACCAAAATGTCTAGCCAAACCACTACTATGCTTTTCCTTTATCGGATTAGTTCTCATTATTCCTCTCAGTATACACAACTGAATACCTTTAAACAACATACCTTCTTGAATGAAATATTCATCCCATTTAGTGTCTTGTTGATCTTGAATAGGTGCTTTGCACTTTCTCCATGGCTCAGAAAAATTAGGGTCAGACTCATAAGAATCTCTCATCTCATCAAAACCAAGAACTTCAATTTTCATCTTGGTCATCAAAGATCTTCTTCTACTCAATGCATCAACAACTCGGTTAGTGACTCACTCTTATGCTTTATCACAAATGTATAACTCTGTAAATAATCAACCCATTTCATATGTCTCTGATTCATCTTATTCTGACTAACCAAATACTATAAATCCTTATGATCAGTATACAACACAAATTCACTCGGTATCAAATAATGTCTCCATTTCTTCAGTGCTTAAACAATAGCATAGAATTCTTGATGATACACATAATATTTCCTTCTAGCATCATTCATCTTTTCACTAAAGAAAGCAACAGGTTTACCTTCTTGACTCAACACAGATCCAATTGCACTTCCACTTGCATCACATTCTACTTGAAATACTTTACTGAAATTAGGTAATGCCAAAATAGGTAATTCAACAACCTTCTACTTTAGAGTCTCAAAAATTTTATCAGCTCCATGTGTCCACTTGAATTCTCCTTTGTCTCCTCTCATAGTCTCAGTCATAGCATTACAAATTGAACTAAAATTCCTTATGAACTTTCATTAAAAACTTGCCAAACCATGAAATGATCTTACGTCACTAGCATTCACAGGTGTAGGACAATTCAAAATAACTTCAACCTTTTCAAGATCCATCTTCAAACCATCAACTGAAATAACAAATCCCAAATACACAATCTCTTCATTCATGAATGAACACTTTTTCAGATTTATCAGCAACTTTTCCTCTTTCAATCTCTGCAAAACTTGTCTAACATGAAACAAATGTTCTTCTCTGGTCCTACTGAATATTAGAATGTCATCAAGATATACAATCACAAACTTACCCAAGAATTTCTTTAAAACTTCATTCATCAAGCTCATAAAAGTACTTGGTGCATTAGTTAAACCAAAAGGCATAACCAACCACTCATACAAACCTTGTTTTTTCTTGAAAGAAATCTTCCATTCATCACCTTCTCTAATTCTGATATGATGATACCCACTTTTTAAATCAATCTTTGTGAAATACTTTGCTCTAGCCAAACTATCCATTATGCAATCCATTCTCAGTATAGGAAACCTATACTTCACTGTTATCTTATTGAATGCTCTAGAATCAGTACACATTCTCCATTCTCCATTCTTCTTTAGTGTCAATACAATAGGTACTGCACAAGGACTCAAAATTTCTCTGAACAAACCTTTCTCTAGCAACTCTTGAATCTGTTGGTTCAATTATTGATTCTTGGTAGGTGTCAACCGATGAGGTGCCTTATTTGGTAAACTAGCTCCAAGGATTAGATCCATACAATGATCAATGCTTCTTTTTGGTGGAGAACCATTAGGTACATTATTAGAAATGATTTCACTATACTCGGTGAGTAACTTATCAATCTCCTTAGGGACATTATCCTCTATTTTCTTACTTGATTTGTTAGGGATCACAACAAAACATACATCATTCTTCTTCAAAGAGTTAACAAAATTTATTCCTTCCATCAAACAAACTTTTACAGATGTGCAAACATTACTAATAGGTTCTTTCATCAATGGTAACAAGATTTGTTTCTTTCCATCAACCATAATAGTATACTTATGCAATCTCCCATCATATACAACATGTCTATCATATTGCCAAGGTCTACCCAACAAAATGTGACAACAATCCATAGGCATGATATCACATAACACCTTATCATAGTATTTTCCAATCTTCAAATTCACATAACATTGTTCACTTACCAGGAGTGTATGCTCATCTTTGATCCATGAAATCTGATAGGGCTTCGAATGTACCAACCTTTCCAATTGCAATTTTTTGACCATCTCTTCAGATGCTAGATTCTTGAAGCTACCACTGTCAATGATTACCTTCCAAACTTTTTCAAAAACTCTACATCTGGTCTTGAAAATTTTTTTCCTTTCTGGATCTTTCTTTTTACTTTCATTCTATAGTGCTCTCCTTAACATCAAGTTATTTTATTTTTTAGGTTCATTTGGTGACTCTTCTTGCACCAAAGCATTTCTACTGCTACCAACCTTCTTACTAGATTGTGTACATTCAAAAGATCTATGTCCTTCTCCTCCACAATTGTAACAAGTTCCTCAAAAACTTCCTCTTCCATAACCACCTTGGTAGTTACTACCTCTACCTCTAGACGATCTTTCACCTTTCCACTCGGTCTTGCCTTTTCCATATTTATCTTTCTGGTTCAAATCTACCATTTTCACCATTGGATCTACCTCTTCTTCTAGGGAATCTACCACCTTGACCTCTTTGTCTTTGCTCACGTCTCTTGTTCAATTTCTCCTTAGCCTTCAAAGAAAATTGATAAGCCTCTTCAATGTTCTCCAACTTAACCATACTAATTTCCTCTTGGATGGAAACTCTCAAACCATTCAGGTATCTACTGATTCTTTCCACATCATCTATGTCATGTCTAGATCTGATATCTAATCTATAGAATTACTTAGTAAACTCCTTTACCGAGCTATCTTTCTATCTCAAACTTTGCATTCGCCGAACTATTTTAATTTGATAATCACAAGGTAAGAACTTTCATTTCAATTTGTTCACCATTTTATTCCATACCTTGATTTTGTCCTTTCCTTTCCTCTTCCTATCCAATTGTAGATGTTCCCACCATAAGGATGCATGACTTTTCAACTTTGTGCTTGTAATCTTCACCTTCTTATCCTCAGGAATGTTTTCATATTCAAAGTACTTTTCCATCTTGATGATCCGATCCACCAATTCATCAGAATCTAGCTTTCCACCATACTCAGGAGGATTGAAATGTGGTGTTGACTTTAGACTTGTCAAATCCTTCAAAAATCTTTCTTCACCTTGATCCATAATAGGTGCAAGTTCTTCATTCACATGTTCTTCTTCAAATTCATCATCACTAACATCTTCAAGATGTCTGCCTCTTCTCTAGGTTGTTTCAACAACTTCTAGCCTAGAAAATTTTTTCCTTAGCATATCTCCCAATCCTTGATCTGCATCTCACCTCCCATGAACCATCTTGACAACCCTCTATAATTGCATGTCAGATTGCAATCTGCTACCCCACAACAATCAACTAGGGCTTCAAGAGGAACCTATAAACCTAGATCTGTAGACCTAGATCAAGATATCACCTCGCTCTGATACCACCTGATGCAAGACATGGAGCAAGAGGGGCCAAATAATGGCACACCCTAATGATCCAAGCCTACCCAACACATGCAGAAGCACACAAACACAATAGTGAGAGAGAGAGAGTGCAGAAACTTTGATATATTATGATCAAATAGAACCATACATGTCAGGCTGTAAGGCCTTCCCGGTTAGGGCCAGATATTACAATGAATATAGAAGTCCTCCAACATGCAATGATCTGTCAAATCTCTACTTTTATCTTCTATCCAAATCCTATCACCCTAAAACTCCCCAAAACTCTAAACCAACAACTACATTTATACAAGAAGCTACCAAACTGAGTCAGCTTTCAGATCCACAATCAATGGAAGAAACAGTCAGATCTGGGACCACATGCTTCCTAATGATGGATTCCAACATTAAAATCATGATCCAGTATAAATGCACAAGTTGGCCACAACAAAAACTAAAACTAAACTCGTCGGTGAGCAACATAACCGAGTAGCAGACAGGCAATGTTGAGCGCCAGTGAAACAACCAATTACCCAGGAGATAACCAACCACACTCAGTAACCAAAGGAAATCGACCAACTCGGTCAAAGAAGAAACTGATCAACACAAATAAACTCTAAATTGTTTTGGTGACACAGGATTGCCAAGGACCCGAGATGCTCCTGCATCAGAGGGAGCTGGTGAAGGTGTGTTGTTAATTTCTCATACTGGAAGGACATTTAAGTATTCATTTACTTTAATGTTCCCTTGTACAAACAACACTGCAAAGTATGAGGCTCTATTAATAGGGCTTAGGCTGGTTTCAAAACACAAAATCAGAAACATTAGAGTGATTGGAGATTCAAAACTTGTGATATCTCAAGTAAGATCCAAATATGCATCAAAGAATGATATATTGAAATAATACAAAAATGTAGTTTGGGATGAGATTGAGGGTTTTGATGCTTTTGGTATTGAGTGGATGGATAGAAGTCAAAACAAAATGGCTAACCTTCTTGCAAATATTGCTTTAAAACCAAAGGATATTACATTTGCTAGAATTTACAAAATTGAGATTCAGTATAGACCTTCTATACCAGACAACATTGAAAATTGGCAAGTTTTTGAAGATGATTTGGATATCTTGAGGTTTTTATATTCTGAGGCTGATCTTGAGGATATAGAATTGAATTTCAGTGGGTCTGAGGAAACTTTGGATGGTAAGCATACTATTCTTGGTAGGAAAGTCTTGCAATTAAAAATAAACAAGGTCCCAAAAGGTTTGGTTGTTCTTGAGAGAGCATTTGATAATAATGATACGTTCTTTTCAACAAAGAATGTGGATAAGCCAAAGAATCTAGAGGAAATTAATTTAGAGACACTTGAAGCTCCAAAAAATATATATAGGGGGAAAGTTATCTCCCAAAATAAGAAAGTCCCCGATTGATCTTATTAGGAAATATAGGCATGTTTTTGTATGGTCTTATGATGACTTGAAAGCCTATAGACAAGATTTGTTTCAACATGAGATTCCTTTGAAAGAAGGATCAAATCCTTTCAGACAAAAGTTAAGACCTATGAACCCTACTTTGGCACCAAAAATGTAAGAAGAATTATAGATAATGCATTATGCAGGCATCATTCAACCTATTAGGCATTTGACATGGGTTTCCAACTTGGTCCCAATAAGGAAGAAGAATGGAGACATTAGGCTTTGTGTTGACTTAAAAAAATTGAATATCAACTCATTAAAAGATAACTACGAGTTACCAAATATGGAGGCCATGCTACAAAGAGTTACTGGTTCAAAGCTATTGTTTATGATGGATGGGTTTTCAGGTTATAACCAAGTTATTGTCAAGGATACTAAACAATTTAAATTTGCATTTACTACTCCATGGGGTACATATGTGTATGTCAAGATGCCTTTTGGTTTAACAAACACTAGGGCTACTTTTCAAAGAGCCATGGATGTGGCATTTACGGATTTCATCAACAAGTTCCTTATCATATATCAAGATGACCTCACAACATACTCAACAAACGAAGATCAACATTGTGGCCACCTTGAAAGAATTTTTGTAAGAGCTCTAGAGTATGGAGTATCTTTGAACCCAAAGAAATGTGCTTTTGGGGTAACAAAAGGTAAGCTTTTGGGTCGCATTGTGTCTATGGATGGAGTTAGAATTGACCTTGAGAGGGTAATTGCAATTGAAAAAGTACCATTTCCAAGAAATGTCAAAGGAATTTAGTCTTTCTTTGGATAGATAAACTTTGTTAGAAGATTTTTCCCAAATTTTGCTGAGACTAGTGTCCCTATCTCTAAAATGTTGAAAAAAGATGCAAAGATGGACTGGACTAAAGAAGCTAGGACAACTTTTTGTAAAATCAAGCAAGAAATTAAGGATGCACATGTGTTGAGGACACCAGATTATAGTAAGCCCCTCCAAATCTTTTCTTTTTCTTCTTTTCATACCATTGTTGCAGTATTGTTACAAAAGAACTCATAAAGTTTTAAGCAGCCCATATTTTTTTTAGTAAATCTTTGCAAGCAACAGAGTTAAGATATGATATAAATGAAAAATAGGCCTATGCATTGGTTAAAGCTATTAATAATTTTAGATGCTACTTAGTTGGAGAAACTATAGTTTCATATGTGGCTAGTGCTGTTGTGAAAGACATCTTAGTACAATAGGAAGTTTTAGGAAGAAGGTGTAGATGGATCAACAGGATCCAAGAATTCAACATTGACATTCAGGTCACAAAACTAGTCAGAGGACTAGGATTAGCTAAACTCATGGCCCAAAGAAATTTAGATGCTAATCATATAAATGTTCTTGAAGAATAGCATAGGCCATATGTATGTGATTTGGATTGTTGTGATTGGTATAAAGATATTGTTGGATACTTGTAGAAAATGTTTCTTCCTCCTGAAATGGATGACAATAAAAAGAGGACTGTCAAATTACATGCTTTAAGATATGTAATTTTCAAAAGTGAATTATGGTGGTGTATACACCTAAAAATGGTCATCTAGACTATTAGTCCCATTTGCTAAATCATCAATTGCTTGTTCTTGATCAAATCCTAGTCCTATCATTTATTTGATTATTTTCTATGGGCTAACCATCTTATCCTAAGTCTTTATTTATTAAAAGGAATATTTCCTCCCCTTTTATTAAATAAAAAGCCCCACTTTTCATCTTATCCTAAGTTGCACAAATAAAGCATTTAATTCTTATTTATAAAGAAAAATAAAATTAAAAATAAAAGAAAAGCACTTTTTGTCTCATATGGACACAAAAGTCAACTCCTATTTTCTCATTGGAGGATACTTGTGCACATGGATTGCTCCTCTTTCAAGCTCCACCGTTGATTAAATCTTTTGCCTCTTAATCTCCATGGTCCATTGATTTTTCACCTCCTATAAAAGAAGAGCTCTCTTCCTCATTTGCACACACAAATTTTTATGCTACAGGTTTTCTAGGTCATCTTGGAGCTTTTGGAGATATTCTTGCATCTAGGGTTTGAAGATTTGGAGCATCGTTGGCATTCATCTTGGATCTTCATCAACACTCTATCTTCTTGTCTTCATTCTTGCATCTTTCATTTCCATAGTTTAGCTTGCATTTCCATTCTTAATCTAGCTTGCATTGCATTTCATTCTTGATTCTTGAGGATATTGGCATTCTTGCCCTTGTCTTCATTGAATCTCCCATTGCATGGTTTACTAGAAAGGTTATAGGCTAAATAGCTCTAGCTGAGAGCATTCTTAAAAGCCCTTGCACTCCATGCCTAGGGAGCTATGGATCGATTTGTGAGGGCTCATTCTTGAGTTTCCTTGCATGTAATGATCTATAGAAGTGTGACACATTTATAGCACACATTTTTGGCGCCCACCATGGGGCAGAGTAGATAGGCTTTACCCTTTAGTTTCTTGCATTTTCATCATTTTTTGAATTATTTTTCAGAAATTTTGCGTGATACTTCTCAGGTATATCACGTGATACTTCTCAGGTATATCGCATGATACTTCTCAGGTATATCGCACGATACTTCTCAGGTATATCGCATGATATACCTTACTCTACGCGTGCGACACTTCACGCCAGAGAAGAATTGCATGGTAGTATTGAGGTATATCACCTGGTGTCATGCGAAGTATCACCTGCCTATTGTGTAGTATATCGCCTGGACTGAGGTATATCGCTCGGCTATAGGAAACTGTGTCGCGCAATACTGGTGAAGTCTGAGGTATATCGCCTGAACCTGATAGAGAGCTATTTTTGGGATATTTTATCTATTTTGCAAGTTTTAGGTTCTCTGCTATCTTTTTAAATTTTTTTGAAATTTTCAGTGTTTTCAAATCTGTGCCACTCTAGAAAACGGGTATCAAATGTGAGATTGTGAGATTGTGCCCATTTTTTTTTGAAATTTTGCAAATGGTATCAAAAGTTTAAGTGTGATATATCATTGGAAAGGTCTTTCCGAGCCTAATCCAACCATGATGGTTTCATTTTTAGATTTTATCATTTGATTAGCTATTTTACATGCAGATTATTTGATTTTTGATGTGCTAACCATTGTTAGATTTTGGATTTTGATTCTCCTAACTCTTGTTGGTCTAACAAGTTGTGGTTGTAGGTGCTTCTTGCTTGAAATTTGCTAAAATTGTATGTCAAAGAGGGCTACTAATGGTTTTTGCAGGGCTGCCCTAAGCATAAAAACCAAATCAAGTGCTTGTTTAATTGCTTTCTTTATTAAGTGCGGCATATACTAGTTGTTTCATTTCATAGGCACTTAATACCTTGTTGTAAGAATTTTGAGGTGGTAGGAGAGTATGCTCTTCGCCCTTGTGGTGAAATAGAAATCTTGACCCATCTTGGGATTTTGAAAGCAAGGGGGTAATTAAATTTTTGCTTGGTGTGTTTGGGAGAGATTCTTGAGATAGGGGAGTATGCTCTTCACCCTTGTGGTGAACCAAAAACCTTGAACCTCAAGAGTTAATCCACTTTTTGTTTAGTATAAGGATCCTTTAGTGGGCTTGCTCTTGAGCAATCAAGAGGAACGACCCAAGTGGGGAAAACCTTGTCATCATTTTCCTTGGTGGTGAGTGATTCCAACTCACTATAATCTCAAGGCTATCGAAGACACAAAACCTTGGTAGATATAACACTTGTCTTCGCTTGATGTTAGTAGCTCATGGGATTGTGACCATGGGGAAAGCATTGAGCAAGAATGCTTAAGGTACTCTTGAGGCCACGAGGTCCTAGTCCTTTATGAGGAGCAAGAGGGGTTTTATGAATGGAAGCCTTTACTACGAACCATTAGATAGAGGCCACCTTCTTTTAGCCGCTTAGCTTCTTGGTGCAAGGATTGATCCAAGTGGACTTACCCAGATCACCCCAAGACACTCACCATATGTGTTCCTTTGGTTGTGTTTTTGACACTTCCATGACAATGCCAATATCTCTTGTGGGAAACCACTTGGTGTGAGGCAAGGGAGCATCAAGTTGTGGGCCACATTGCTAAGTAATGAGCCTTGTCCTTCTAGGTAGTAATTGCTTGAATTGTCTTCGATTGTGCTATACCAGTGTAAACATTCTCAACATTCAAACAAATGGTAGCATTCATAAGGTTTTCTATTTTGATATCACAAGTGCTTGTCTTGACAAGGTTGTTTTTGCCCTTGATTCAAGTGTTCTATGACATGTTTGATCACCTACTATTTGCAAACTTGTCTATTATCTACTATTACTGCATTTTTGAACTGTGAAATCGAACTTACAACCTACAACATTGACCAAATTGCTTTCAAAACTAAGTTTTTCATGTTCAATGGTCAAGAGTCACATTGTTTGCCTAGGAACTATCGCACAAAGTTATTTTGCTATCTCACTACTGCTTGCAATCCCAAGTTGATTTGTGTCACTTCCAGTCATCCTTGGTCAATCTAGGTCAAACCTTAGGTGCTATGTAATGTTGCTCAATATCCAAATGAATTTCAATGGTATCAATTTGCTCAAAATGACTCTTGGTCACCTTTCTTCCACATCTCTCATGTCTTCCTAGTCTCCCATTTTCATCCTTTCTCTTCTTTCTTCATGCTTCTTTCTCTTCTTCCTAAAATTTTCATGTCTTCTTGATTCTTTTCCTCTTATTATCTAGTCTACCTTCTTCTATTTCATCTCTTCTATTCATTTCTTTCATGCTTTATTCCTCCTCTTCTAGAATCATGAGTTTCAACTATCTTGCTATAGAACCTCTCTTGAGAAGGGATGATCTTGAACTCATTGCTCAATTCGAATAGTATTATTTTTCCAACCATCTCGCAAGTCATCAACTTAAGGCAAGAGTAAACGAAAAGATGCTTGAGTCTGACGCCTTTGCTAGGATTATAGACATGATTCTCTCACAATCTCCTTCTTCCAATCACTCTTTATCTTCTAGGTCTTCTCATCATTCCTCATCTTCCACATCTTACCATGCCTTTTCCAGACATTATTCTCCTTCTTCAACTTCCAAATCTTATCATGACTCTTCTCAACATCATTTGAATTCTTCCTTAGCTAAGTTTTCTTCTTTCACTAGGTCTTCACCTTCCTCTTCTTCACGATCTTGTTCTTCCTCTACTTCCCCCAAGAGTCTTGCTTTTCTTCATGAGCCATACCATAATGAGCAACGTGAAAATCCTCATAACACCTTTGATGACTATGATGATGGACATTGTAGTGACTTATGACACCTCTATTCCTCAGAGTCCTCCTAGTCGTAGACTCGTGCTTACTAAAAATGGGTCGTCATATTGGAGAGATTGTGATGGTGATCCATATGATTTTGATTTCGAAAGAGAGTTTGGTTATATTTGTAGACAATACCTTGATGATGATCCATCTACTACTGCTGAGGACTATGAAATGCAATGTGCTGATTATAAACGTTACTACTACAAGAATCTTTCCTCTAAGAATAACACTGTTGAAAATCAAAATTGCACTTCCGAGCAAGATCATGTTAATGTGGAACCTTTGTCTTGCGATGATCCCCTTTCATCCCCTACTTCTTCCAACACTCATACATCTCCTAAAGCTTCTGAGTCTTCCAAATCTTTCACAAATCCTTCATCCAACAAAGATCCTAATACTTTTCATGCAGTTCCCTACAGTTATCCTCAAGGGCTACCTCTTAAAGAAACTCAAGCTCACCTTTAATTTGCTGCAAATACTTCTAATGATGCTAAACTGAAAGATCTTAAGCCTTTGTCTACTATACTACCTACTTTAGCTAATTCTTCACCATCTCTTCTAAAGTCTTCCATACAATCCCAACATGCTTCGTTGTCCTTAGAAGTGGCTCCATGTCAAGAGGACTTTAAAAATGATAAAGAAAAGAATATAAAAAAAGATCAAGATCAAGAACCCTCCATGTCATCCAATTATTTTCATGATGTCTTTGATCCATTTCATGGTTCTTTTGATCCTCTACGCTCTTCTGAATTCATTCCACCATCTCCTAAGCAAGATCAAGCTACTACTTGCACCATTGAGCTTATTGACGATCAAAATAACCTTACCACACTTGAGTTTTCCAAAGATGATGTTTCCATTAAAGTTATTAAAAATGGTGTTGTTACTGCTAATGTTAAGCCTATTGAAGATCAAGAAGCAAATTTTGCACTTGTGTTATCCAAAGGTCCTTGTCAAGATCAAAGTCTTCCATCTTCTTGTTCTACCACTCCATGCTCGCTTCCACTTTCTACTCTTCCTAAGTCTTTGCAAGCTTTGAACAATCCTATGAAAGAAGATGATCCTATTCACGGTATTCACAATTCTATTAAAAACTTCAATGCTCACTCCAAAGATGCTAATATCCTTGGTTGTCATATAGATGCTGATGAACTTATTGATTATCCTTTTTCATCTTCCACTTCCATCCTTGGACCTCTCCCACCACTGCTAAGGGCTTCATGTTTTCCTTCCATCTTGGGTCCTTATGTCCCCTCACTTTCCCCTCCTAATTCTCCTAATTTGTCATCCATCTTGGGTCCTTACATTCCTCCATCTCCTATCTTTCCTCAAGATCAACATAGATGCATACCCTTGAATCCTTTTCATCCACTCACCCATCTAAACCAGTCATATCATCCTTCTTCTTCCACAAGTCCCAAGTCTTTTGGAAGTAACTTGAATTTTCAATACAAGAAAAAGAAGAAATAAAAGAATCCATCAAAAAAAGAAGATCACCGTGTCTCCTCTAATCGACATGGGTGCATAAAGTCCAAAGAGATATCTAAGAAGAAAACTACAAGACAAGTATGGGTTCCAAAATCCATCATTGAAGATATTCTCTCTAAATCATCAAAAGGAAATAAAAATCCTAAGGCTATATGGATTCCAAAGTCTCTCTTGAAAGAGTCTAATATTGAACAAAAAGTGAAGTTGACATTCAAGCTTCCAAAGGCTTCCACTTCATCTTCTTCCAAAAACATTCTTCCATTCCATGTGCCTAAACCACAACCTCTGCTAAATATTCACTATATTCCTTCTTGTATTCCTTCGCTCATGTTTGCTCTATCCTTTCACCACCCTTCAAGGTGTGTGTCGACGTTGATCTTGCCTTTCTTTCCATCTACTCTTTCACAATCCTTTCATTCACTATCCTTCTACCTTCTATCCTTTTTCCTCATTTGCCTATTCCTCATATCTTCCAACCTCACTCACTTTACATAAAATCTTATCCTCCATTTTTCTCTTCCATCTTCCTTTCCCTATTAGCATCTTTGAGCATATCATTTTGAATTCTTGGCATATTATGGTTTATCCTTTCAAGGAGCATTATCTGAAAAGCTTGCCTTCTTCCAAAAAGAAAGAAAAAATTGAAAAAATTGAAAATGTACCTTGGTGAAAACCTGGAAACAGGTGTTTTGGTAGCAAAAGTAAAGAGAAATAAATTCATCCTATGGTGAAAACCACTCCCTTGTGGCACCTTGGATAAGTACCATGATGAAAACCTGGCAATCAGGCGTCATGTGTAGTTCTACATATTTCATTCATTTCATCTTCTCTCTTTGATCTTGACAATGTTGATCTATACACGAATAATTGGTTATCTTGTGAGTTATCTTTCGATGATCTTGCTTTCATTCCATTCATGTTTAGCCTTCATATTTATTTTCCTCCATTCATACTAGCCTTTCGCTATCTTTTTCCCCTTTGGTCTTGATCTAATAAAAAGAGTAAAACACGATGCTATGAAGCCTCTTGACATGTCTACTCCTTTGGACTACATCCTTTCTTGCTCTTATACCAGGCTTTTGAGGCTTATCCTATGCTGGCCTTTCATTGCTTGTTTAAATATGCTTTTCATGACAATTTTTCCCTAGCTTGGGTACTCTTGAGGAGTTTTCCTTTTAGGATTTCTTCCCTTCATTCTCCTTCATTCTCCTTTCCTCCATCTTAGTCACCAGCTTGCTAATCCCTCTTATTTTCCACCTTGCTAGACATTGGGACTACACGATGTGATCTTGCTTGGGAGTTTGATGCCTATTCTATCTGGGGGCATTCTTTGTACATACTTTATGATCCTGAAAAAACTCCAAAAAAAAAAATTCATAAATGATGCTGAAAAAATCTTAAAAATCAAAAAATTCAAAAAATTTAAAAAAAAATAGAAAAAGTGGCTTGATGAAAACTTGGAAACAGGCTCCTTGGTAGCAAAAATACAAAAAAATTATAAAAAGTCCTGAAAAAATTGCAAAAAAATCTATCAAGTGGTGAAAACCTAGAAACAGGCACTACTTGAGACCCTCTACACCTATGTCTATCAGTCTTGCATGGCGCTCCTTCGCTCCACTTTTCTCTTTGCCTCTCTTAGCCTGGAATTGACTCTTGTCTTAGTCTAGGGGGCATCCATTGTTTTCAGCTTATCTTGGGTCTCTTTGTGTGTCTGGGTTTCTTAGGTACCTTGTAAATGATGTTTTTCAACACCACCTCAACTGTGTTTTTCAACACTACCCTAGCGTCAAGTGTTTCTTAACACTTATCAGATATCCTTCCCACCATCTTGGATGATGCAATATTTCTCATTGGCAGATGTGATACTCAAAGTTTGACTCTATGACCTACACACACGTACTTGACTCACTGAGATTTGTTTGACTTTATTTCTTTGTGTGCTATCTATGATGATTTCTTTGCTAAGTGGTCTCTCCCTGAGAAGTTTTCGATGATGCCTAGCTAGAAGACTGAGGGTATGAGAACATGTTTTATTTCTTTATCTGCTTGTGGGTATATTTTGTTGGTCCTCACTATCATGAGCATTTATGCTGGTCTTATTTGACACTATGGACCTACAAGGTATTATCCTTGATTGTTTCGCAAGTACATGCTTATAGTCATCTTGACTTTCTTGTGTCTCAATGCGAGCATAATCTTGCTATATCAAACTTAGGTAATCTCACTACACTAGTCATCTTGACCTACATGTCTTTGATGCCTAGGTGAGATTTCCACATTTCTATCTGATATAGATCATATTTAGATCCACATAGTTATGCTAGTGTGTATTGTATGATCTTGCGACGCTACCAATAACGCTTGATGATGATTATTAGATGTCTATTGGTTTTGTAACCTTGCAAGTAAACCACTTTTCATGTAGCTTGCATTCTTAAGTTCATGTTAGTTAGTTTTGCATCTTGCATATGGAGAGAGCTTTCCTTTCATCTTTCATGGACTTGTTAATCAACTGCGCTCACCTTTCGCTTCTTCCTAATCATTTCTTTCACTTCTTGTCTTTCATATCACATCATTTTCTATTCATTTCAGGATCGAAACCGAAATCTGCATTCACCTTTCTTCTTCTTTCGTGCAGTTGGCTAACCTTTTGAGGCCTGATCCTTCGATCTTCACTGGGGCATTCTTCACCTCTTCATCCCCATCTCTTTCAAACTTCTAGTCTTTCATTCACTTTCAAATCCCAAGTTCCACTCCTCTCTCTGTGGTGTTTACGGGTTGAGGGACCGATAGGTTCATGCCCCGTGTCTCATGTGTGGGGCATACCCTCATTGCTTGATGGTTATTCTATTCTCTTTCTTCGATTATGATTTCTAGTGATTTGATCATGTTGCTCTTGCTTCTACATTCCCTCCACCTGGATTTCACTTTCGATCCCGAGGGGGCAGACACATCATATATTATTGATTATCTCATCATATATTATTGGTTATCTTTTTCCTAAGTGTTCAGTACTGTCGCTACCAGGCTGACCATGTAGGATTTGCTATCTCTCTGCACTTCATTCTTTGGAGTCAGATCGCTATTTGCTTGCCTTCTTGGCTATCTCTTGCCTTCTTGGCTGATCTATTCTTTGACGTAATGTGTTCCCAAATCGATCACACATTAGTCAAAGAGGGGCAAATGTATACACCTAAAAATGGTCATCTAGACTATTAGTCCCATTTGCTAAATCATCAATTGCTTGTTCTTGATCAAATCCTAGTCCTATCATTTATTTGATTATTTTCTATGGGCTAACCATCTTATCCTAAGTCTTTATTTATTAAAAGGAATATTTCCTCCCCTTTTATTAAATAAAAAGCCCCACTTTTCATCTTATCCTAAGTTGCACAAATAAAGCATTTAATTCTTATTTATAAAGAAAAATAAAATTAAAAATAAAAGAAAAGCACTTTTTGTCTCATATGGACACAAAAGTCAACTCCTATTTTCTCATTGGAGGATACTTGTGCACATGGATTGCTCCTCTTTCAAGCTCCACCGTTGATTAAATCTTTTGCATCTTAATCTCCATGGTCCATTGATTTTTCACCTCCTATAAAAGAAGAGCTCTCTTCCTCATTTGCACACACAAATTTTTATGCTACAGGTTTTCTAGGTCATCTTGGAGCTTTTGGAGATATTCTTGCATCTAGGGTTTGAAGATTTGGAGCATTGTTGGCATTCATCTTGGATCTTCATCAACACTCTATCTTCTTGTCTTCATTCTTGCATCTTTCATTTCCATAGTTTAGCTTGCATTTCCATTCTTAATCTAGCTTGCATTGCATTTCATTCTTGATTCTTGAGGATATTGGCATTCTTTCCCTTGTCTTCATTGAATCTCCCATTGCATGGTTTACTAGCAAGGTTATAAGCTAAATAGCTCTAGCTGAGAGCATTCTTAAAAGCCCTTGCACTCCATGCCTAGGGAGCTATGGATCGATTTGTGAGGGCTCATTCTTGAGTTTCCTTGCATGTAATGATCTATAGAAGTGTGACACATTTATAGCACAGGTGGAAGATCAACGAAGGTGTTTTACTCAAATGTGTTGATCATAAAAAGGATGAACACTTGTTACAATAAATGCATGAAGGTGTGTGTGGTGGCCATTACATGGCTAAGACAACCGCACATAAGATATTAAGGTCTAGTTTCTGGTGGCCCATAGTTTTCAAAGATGCACATTTGTTTATCAAGAGGTGTGATGCCTGCCAGAGGTTCACAGGAAAATTAAAATTTAGTCATAATTTTCCTTTAAAACCTATTAAAGTTATGGCCCCTTTTCAGAAATGGGGTATGGACTTTATTGGGGAAATCCCAAAAAAATCAAGTAGGGGTCATTCATGGATCGTGGTGGCCACATATTATTTCACTAAATGGGTGGAAGCAATTCCCACTTGAAGGGATACTAGTAAGATGGTAACTAATTTTATGATACATAATATCTTGACCAAGTTTGGATGTCCTGAGACAATAGAAGTTGATAATGCAATGTGTTTCAGGTTTGAAGGGTTTGGTGATTTCTGTCAGCAATATGGGATTCAGGTCTCATATTCATCCCCTTTTCACCCCCAAGGTAATGGTCAGGCAGAATCAAGTAACAAGAGCTTGATAATTTTTTTGAAAATAGTTCTTGATAAAAACAAGAAATCATGGGAATTCCAAGTTGCAACTGGCTCTATGGGCTAATAGAGTGACAGTAAAAAAAGGCAATTGGTTGTGCTCCTTTTGATTTAGTATATGGAATTCATGCCAGGTTACCACAAAATAATTTGATGCAGATGTATAAGTTCATCCAAATATATGATGATAATTTGATAATGAGATGAGGATCAGATTGGAAGATCTGATACAGTTGGATGAATCAAGGAGAGAGGCTCATGACAAGAATATCAACTTGTACTTGCAATACAAGAGCCTGTATGATAAAAAGACCACAGTTATAAGTTTTTGTATTGATGATCTAGTTCTAATGTGGAATGATAGGTTAGAAGACAAGGGTAAGCATAGTAAATTTGACCCAATATGGTTGGGACCCTATCTCATTGATTCAAAATGGGGATCTGATTCCTATATCTTGAAGGTTTTGGTTGGAAATGTTTTGGAATTGCCAATTCATGGACAATTTTTGAAGTTGTACTTTTCATAAGGTACTCTCTTTATCCATGAACTATAGGTTAGTTTTCCCTTTCAGTTGTGTGTTTCTTTCCTCCTTTCCTATTTTAGTTATGCTATTCTTTTTGAGTAAGTTCCCTATAAGTTTTATCCAATGGGTTGTTTGCTTTCTCCAAAGATTCTAAGTTCTTGCTATGCTTGTGAGAGGAATATATCCCTAGTCAGAGCCACTGTTAGCCCATTTTCCTATCATAGAAACAATCCTAAGAAAATGGTCTATTCCTACAAAAAACCCTATAAAAATTACCATGTCCTATTGCAAACTTGTTTTGACTAGTGAAGAAGATATTTGATGTTTTATAGCTTGTTCCCTGAGCCAAGGATAGTTGAAGATGTGTACAAGCTTCAATTAAGAGTGCATGTGCTCAAGTGTAAAAATCAGAGAGAAATTGCAATTTTAAGGTCTGAGAATATAGGTCTTTTCCATGTCCTAGGGTTTCATAAATTTGTCTAAGTCTAAAACCCTAGCCAATCCTATTTCCTCATTACCTTTTTGGGCCACTTAAGTTTTATTTCTGCACATGCCTTTTCTCTTTCTTTGTTCACTGAATCTCTAAGTTCTTGGGTAGTTAGTCTTTTTATTTGGTGATCCAACGACTATGTATTTGTGTAATCTCTTAGTCTGGGTGGTTAAGTTCCTAACATTCAACGACCTAGCGGGTGGTTATTTATTTCTTCAGTCGCTGATTCATGTAATGATCTAGTCAAGGCATGACACATTTTGAGATCAAATATGGACTATAGATGTAGATTTGGATCAACAATAGTCGCTAATTCTCCTAATTTAACCCATAGTAAAGAAAATATCCAGCGGCTCTGAGTTTTCTTCAGTCGTGCAATCTCCAGATGGCTTGGGTTAGATCAAAGTTTTGGGTGCGATGGTTAAGTCTTTTATTTAGTGATTGGATGACTAAGTGGTCTTGTGTTCTCTTGATTCTGGCAGTTAGTATATTAACATTCAGCGAATGAGCGCAATGGTTATCTCCAAGTCGCCAAATGAAACAGTTAAGTCTAGAGACATTCTGAGATTCAATGATGACCATTGATTTATGTCTTGATCGATGGATGGCATTTATTCTCATGATTTTACCTCGAGTTAAGAATTGATCAAGCAATTTTGTGAAAGCCTTTGTTCTCTTGTTCACTAGATAAAGCCCTAGTTAAGTGATATATTCAATGAATTGGAGAAAGCTTTGTTTGCGTAGTCGCTGGATAGGCATGGTTAAGTCAGAGGGTTATAGAAATTCAGTGAAATCATTATGGACCGTAGGATGAAGTCTTGATCTATGATAGGCGCTAATTCTCTTAATGGAACCCAAAGTAAAGGCAGGTCTTGGCAATTCAATAAATACAGTGTTCACATGATCTCTGAACCAAAGATGAGTTAAGCCAAACCTTTAGTGAATTGGAGTTTCCTTCAATCGCTAAATCACTGGATTGAGGTTGGGTTAAGGATAAAGAGAATTCTGAGAATGATTATGAGCCGTTGATGTAAGTGAGATCAGGTGGTGGTTGTGTATTCTCTAAATGATACTTAGGGTTAAAGAAATATTTAGTGATCATGAGAATACCTTTGTTCACCCAATCTCCAGATGGGACCTGAGTTAAGATAAATGTTTCACGACTTAGAGAAATCCTTTAGTCACATATTTGCCAGATGACTTAGAGTTAAGGAGCTTTTCATGGTTAAAGAGTAAAGTGAAGAAAGATATGACGGTGGTCATGTTACCGCAAAGGAAATATGCTCGAAAGATAGTCATCGCGGGATTGCGACAACTATCTGATCTTCCAATAGATAAAGATCGATGAAGAAGGTGGGTCCAGTTGCTAGGTCATACACATTTTCCCATTCTTGATTGATCACCAATGATAGATGATGTGGCTAGAATTCTCAAAGCTTAGTTGACTGTTATGATGATTTATGAGAATCGTTCGATGTGCTGGGAAGGAATAAGATCGACAACCATGTTTTAAACCTGATAAACTATCTATGGTCACTCATATTTTAAATTTTGAATTGAGCGTTTCCACAAGGAAAGAGGTGTCAGTGTGCCAGATAAACATAAAATCAAATGTATTTATTTCTGGGCTATAAAGGGGTAAGGTTTGCAGTTGAGAATTGAATGAGCTCTAAGGTGGTTGAGCCAAATATGATCAAATTTTATGGCCGCCTTGAAGCTTTATATTTTGCAGATAGTTTCTTCTGGATGCAACATTAATGTTCTAGACCAAGTTGTGAAAGAATTCATTTCCTGGTATCTGAG
Organism: Chamaecyparis obtusa; assembly: GCA_027943335.1. Taxonomy (NCBI): domain Eukaryota; kingdom Viridiplantae; phylum Streptophyta; class Pinopsida; order Cupressales; family Cupressaceae; genus Chamaecyparis; species Chamaecyparis obtusa. The sequence goes on from BSBK01007361.1 coordinate 120,143, forward strand.
ATATTTGTAGTGATATTGCTTGCCACAGAGATAAAGGAATTATCCCTAATTATAGTTTGACTACTAGGGTTTTTAATGTAAAGATATCAGATTTGTCTCTGATATTTCCTGATTATTATTAGGGTCTTTCCCCCTGTCACTTCTGTAATAAATTAGTTCCTGATTTCATGTTTTAGTAGTTGACAATGTTTCCCTAATTGTGCCCTACATAACCCTAAGCTTGTAGCTATCCTTTTTCATATAAAAGGATTCCCAAGGTCATTTAGGAGTTCTTTTTTAGGGTTGAGAAAAAGGATCATTTACAAGAGACCAAAGATAGACTCAGTTCTATAGGCTTGCATCCAAGGATTGATAGAAGAGGTCTACAACCTCTCTATTTTACAAAGATCTTAATGAATCTACAGTTTTCTTGTTTATTTTGTGGAATATTCTATGCTCAATAAATCACTCCTATATTAGTTTGTGGCAACTTATATAAGGATTTCAAGAATTGCTTTGAATCCTATTTCCTATTTAATGGTTTGTTATTTCCTATTATCTTGTGAGTTGATGACCTCATGATCAATAGCCATGAACATAGTCTGTATGTTTTGATATGTTTTGCTGTTAACTTGAAAAGTAAAGTAAATGCTTAATATAACCTAATAGAATAGTAGTGTATTAAGGAGAATATTTGTAAGTAGTGAGATTCTCATTTGATTTTAATTTGCAAGGTGAATGATAAGAATAAAAAAAATATTGAGGATTTTTTCTAAATATGGCCAATGGATAAGGGACTGGTCACAGACATTTTGTCAAAACAAATGTTCTTTCTTGTCTAGCAATTCGAGCCCAAGACAAACAAATCAAATTCTAAATCTTTATGTTAGTAGTTGTGGACTTAATAGAAAAAGCCCCTACTTTATTTGTGAGTAATTTGATAGTGTGCTTAGCTTCACATCCTATCCCTTTATGTCACAGATAACAAGAATTATTATGGGTACATATCTGCTTTGTGAGGATTAGTGAAAAGACTGAGATTAAGTGATCCTAATCCTAGGTGCACCCGCTTGAATTGCATAGAGTTCAAAGTGTAGAAAGCCTTAGTGCTTTGTTCATTGGTCCTTGTTCTTGTATGAATGTATTGATTATGGGAATTAAGATACCCCACAAGTGCATCTCTGCATTAATAAAGGTAGTTAAAATCTTGCTAAACCAAGAGCCAACAAGAGCAACACTACATACAAAACAAACATACAATTAATAGGAAAAGAAAAGGCTAGAGAGATCTCCATCTCAAACACTCACAAGCAGAAGACAATTAATATTTTCCTTTATGCCTCCTTGAGTGGGAATGAAGGGTCATGTCAAAAGAGGGTGAAGACATCTTGGATTTTTTACCTTTTACCATAATCCATCCCTCTTCCACCTTAGCATCCACATCCTACCAAGCTAATGAATCTAGTGCTGGAAATACACCACCCTAGGGGAGAACCACCAAACCCCTCAGAATGTCTAGAGATAGTGCCAACAACATCCTAAATGATAGGGCCAATAATAGCTACTGGAAAATCATCAGATAACGCCATAGGGACTACACCAGCAACACTCATAGTTGGAAGATCACAACCACCATCCAACACCAACTACCCCATGAAAAAATTCATGAGAATCAAATCTAGCCTGAGAAGAAGTCACATGACACTGAGTGTTGCCCTCAACAACCCTCCCAACAAAGATAGCTTGAGGCAAAGCCAAAGGACCCAAAGAGTCCATCACAACCACTTGAGAGAAACTCCTTTGAGTTTCAAATTTCTTCTCCACCATATAATGCTCAACTGTGGCACCATTCCACCATGAAGAAGACATATTCTTCTTCTCTGAACCACATCAGGCAACAACATGACCAATATTAAAGCATCTTCTACATCCGAATGGTTACCTTTCATAGTCTAGTGATTGAACCCAGGATCCCTTCGATGAATGGAGTAAATTTTCAATAGGGAACCCCTTAGACACATCCAAATCTACTAGGATACGAGTATATGTAGAATGATATATGTTAGAAGACTCATTATCCACCATAAGGAAATCCCTAAGAGCATCTCCCACTTCCTCCAAAAGAGAATCTACCCAAATATGTAGGGGGAAACAAGGAAGTCAAACCCATATCAACATTTTGTTAAAAAATTTGGTAGATGGATTGAAATCAGCATGCCATGGTTTAATCATAAGCATAAATTTATTCTCCTAGTTGAAGAAGCGAATACACAAAATATTGTTTCTATCTTCAACATTATCAAACTTGGCTATGGAAAAAACCCTCTTCATAGTGAGATATGCACCGTATCTGAGAGGTGAGGTTCCTAGTGTGGAGATATCCAAGCGTGTAGTTGAGGAAGACTATGCCAGAAGCCTCTAAAATGACAAATCACAGCATGAGATGAGAGAACAAAAATGTTGTGATCTATTTCCTCCTCAGTTTCTATTTCCAGATCAATGGAAATACCACTCACAATTGGAATAAATCCCACATCATCATAGTGCCTCTTTTCTTTAAGTGGAGCTTGAGCAAAAAAAGGCAGTACCCAAACAACATCCTCCCTAGAGGAAATCCTAGAAGAAGGAAAGCTAGAACCAGCTAATCCAACACCTTTTTGTTAGGAATGGGAACACTGAGAGGGGGGGAGGGTGAATCAATGTTCACTATATATTTATCTTTTTACTTAATCTTTAAACTAAACTTAAATGCTTAAGTACTGAAATGAACATCCACATAAACATGAAACATGAAATCAACACATAACACCAATATGGTTATGGGGAAACCCAAATAGTTAAAAACCTCAATGGGAATTGACACCCACTAATATTCTATACTAGTGTTTAGTGATCCTTGTTAAAAGATCCTTAACCCTGTTAGGAGTTTCTTTACAATATATTAAGTACAGTAGACCTTGTTAAGGGTCAGACCCTGTTAGGAGTCTTTACAATAGTCCCTATTAGGGGAGTGGAAACATTGTCCTAGAGCTCACTGCTCAAGTGGTGAAGGCTGCAACCTTCTGATCTCAGATACACACTATATCTACTAGATGAACTCTCACTGTGACATTGCTTGTCAGATCAGTTCCTTTGATGTGCTGATGCTTTGACCCCTTTCAAAGCTCTAATACATCTTATAGTCTCTTTGCACACTTCTTCTCTACTTATTACAATTCTATATCAACTTCCATACCAATTACAATGGGTGCATCTCATATTTATATGTGCATACAAAATAAACAACTAGGTCGGCCCTTAAACCTATTACATACAATGCTTGCAAATGAATTGGCTCAAGCGTGTTTACAAAAAAAAATATATACATGTCGGCAACCTAATTACAATAGGTGCATATCCTTTACATCAATAGAATATAACCGCAACTCAAAATGATAACAGTCGGCTGCTTACTTTGTTCTTCATTGGCACTCACTAGCTGTGTAACTTCATCTATCTGTATCTTCCTCATACTTGCATATCTGATCATGCGCTCATAGACTAAGCATTAATATAGTCTAACCAACTTAACTTATAGGGCACACACCATAACTTAGTCATATGCATGTGCGTTAATGCTCTGAGCTTCAAGAACTTTGTACACTGTCCAGTCTTCAACACTTAACTGATTTTTGATCTTTACATCAAGTGCGCTCACTCCAAAATTCTATATGACTTTGTTGCCATAATAACAACACTATATTAAGCCATATACACTAGTATAGCTGACTTTCCAACACTTTTCCATAACTATAAAACCCCACCACCAAAATCCCATGCGCCATAGCCATGTTAGAGAGTGTGGAAGGGACCAGGGAGGTAGAGGGCCCCGACGTAGAGGAATCCATAAGATGAGTGAGTGAAACCTGCACATAGCTTCCATGAGTAGAGCCATCAATAAGACCGTAAGTATTCAATCTTGATAAATCCCCAATAGGATCCCCCGCAAATAGATGGGCCAAGCTAAAGCCATCATATAATTTCTACAAAGGGCACTACTAGAACATCAATGAATATTATTTCACCATAAGATAGCAACAATAAAGAAGCATAAATTAGTAACACAAGAAGAACATCTCACAACATATAGTGCCTCCTATGGTCACACTCTATCACTATTTATTTTGATATGAGCTAGACTCAATTTATATTATTGAATGATTGCTCGTATGTTATTCTTTTGTATTGGCATTCATGAGATGCACGTGGTTATATTTATATTCTTTTGACCATGCAATATCACTATTAATGTGGATAGTATGATACACTTGTGATTCCAACAACAATCATATATGTATGACGACTTTGATGATGTGACAATATTTTTGAATAATTAAGCAACCTAACAAAGGGGCTGACCCTTACATAAATAAGGCTTGAAATCAAATATATGCCATCAACAACACTTAGACAATACAACAAATGTCCGCTAAAAAGAGAAAAGTCATAGCACAAAGGCTAGGAGTCCTTCAAAGGAAAGACCAAACTCACCTGCAAGAGATGATGGGTGAGAGTTTGAAGAACAATTATTCCTATGTCGTCGAACAACAATCCAAAAAATTCTATCCATAGGCTCCCTAATGAAGGAAACTCTGCTAGGGTGATTATCACCACAACAGACAAAGTGTTAAAGAGGCTGAGTAATGTTAGCAAAACCATAATGTAGAGAAAGATAAAAAAACATAACAAGAGTAATGGTCCATAGGGACAGAGGGTACTGCACCTAAAGTAGTAGGGGTAGCCTCCAGAGTTATAGCTAGAGCCAAACCCAAATTAGCAGTAGAAGCCTGACCCCAATCAGTAGCATGGGGAAGAGATGATGTAACATAATATTATATGATGATATCCAAAATATATTTTACATCAACATATTTGGTTAATTTTATCTTGATGTGATTTATTGTTGGCTCACTAATGATTGTTCTAGTGTTTGCTGAGGTATGCTGATTTATCATGCTTTGTTGTTATCTGGTTTGAGGATTTGATTTATGCTCATTATTGTTGTATAATGTTATTTAAATAAATTTAATTAATTTAGATTTTGATTATAATTTTTTAAATGATGATTAAATATGAAAGGAATGATATCGTAACATTCAAATACATAATAATAATTATACTATTAAAACACACTTCATGAATTTTGATTTTTGCATTATCATATATGCGCTTTAGCTATTTTATATGTATGAGTAACTACACTTGATGTGCCTATGTTGTAGTGATGGTAGGGCATCAAATCCACCTGGCTTCACAAGTCTGAGCATGTCTTTATGCTCAACAATAGTTATAGGAGATAGTCACATTGGTCATTCATGATATTCAACTAGTATCATTCCTGGTTGACATGATGTATCTTTATTTGCATTATTAAACCTTTGATTAGTGTGTAGGTAGGATTTGGGTTAGCTTGGATAAATTTTGAAAGACCAATAATGTGTTTGTGAATAATCAAGTTATCCATAGTTGTTGCAATTGAGTGATTTAAAATTACAATGTTGTTTTAAATTATGTAGCTATTAAGTTGTTATTTACTGGAAAATATGTTGTGTATGTAGTTGAATTAATTGGAGTTAAATAAATTATGTGTTGGAAGTTTTGGGAAATTTAATTTGAATTTTCATTTATTGGATTTTAAATTATTTGATTTTAGCCATTTCACTTTTTAATATTTTAAAAAATGAGTTCATTTCCTCACTTGGTAATTTTTTTAATTTCTAATTTGGTCTCCAAATGCTCCTTGAAGGAAATTGATTTGCATTGTTGGAGGGATATTTTGTGAAAAGAATATTGTGGGTAGCCTCTTGTTGGATTTGGGCTTGGATTCCTACCAATTGCCGATAACCTCATGGGCTTTCACAGGGTGTGCTCATTCCCTCCATTTTGGTGTTTTCTCCATTTCAAGGCAAGACACCTCATATATTTTTTGCATTTCAATTGAATGAATATAGTTTATTTTAAATGGTATGTGGGTTGGTGTTATTATTTTTACCCATGTGTTTTATTTGATTTGAGGCTCATTTGGGTATATCCATATTTTGTTTGTAAAATGGGGATTTTGTATGCCATAGTGCTACCCACTTTTTCGTATGTGGATGGAATGAGAATTTTATTGGATTCTTGTGATGTTGTTTTCTTGGGAACCAATGTTTTTTTTTCTAGAATAGAAAGATTCCACGTTTGAAATTGGTATTTGAGAGGTTCATCAATGGCAATGGTCTCCTAGACTTATTTTTAGCCTTGAATGACATTTGGGAAAAAATGGAATTTGATATTTTTTATACTTATCCAATTTAGATTAATACTTTTATTTGTGGAATTTTCATTTGAGATCCATTAGGAATTGAACTCTAGGTATAGAGGTTGATTGAGTTTTCTTGTACTTGTTTAGTCATTTATCATTTTGAGGTTGAATCTCTTGTGGTAATATATTAATACGATCTATTATATGATCATGTGATGAAAAATGTCCTTGAGATCACATAGAGATCCATGTCCTTGGATTTAAGGCCAATTGAGTGCACTTGTGTATGGTTACATATGTTGTGAAAATTGGCTTCTATGTTCATGAAATATGGTGATTAGAGAGGTTAAGTAAGAATTATGATAATATAATGTGGGATGGTTTGGGGTCTTGTAAGCCTTCCATGTAATGATAAGTCCTATATCAAGATAAGTTTGTAAATGTAGTGATTAGTCTTATTGATTTGTAGTTTCCTTGAAATCCTACACATGTAGCAATGGATCAAGTCTATGGGGATATGACCACAAATGTAGTGATTAGTCATATGACACCATAGTTCCCTTGTAATCCTGTACATGTGGTTGTTAGTTAAGTCAGTGGGACACACCCACTCATGTAGTGATCAATCTTACAAAACAACTATTTCTCTCATGCGCCTATGCATGAGGTGATAGGTCATGTCTCAAGACACACCCAAACATGTAGCAATCGGTTTTATTAAGTCGCAAGTTTCCTTTGGTAAGATTGCATATGTAGCTATCAAATTTATGGAATTGAGGTTGACTTGTGTACCTTGGAGTAGAGTCCAATCTAGATTATGAGTTTGGAAGGCTCATTCACGTGACATTGGTCTTTGTGTGAATGATGTGCTTTTTCATATGAGAGAGTGTTTTATGTACTTGGATATTCACCCTTATGACCTTATCTCAATGGCTTTCCTCTACATGATTTTTGTATAGAGATTACATTGTCTATGATACTGATTGTCTAGTTGAGGATGCATATGTATGGTGTGTGTAGAAGCCTACTTTTCTTGTGTGCATCTTGCATTGTTGTTTGGGATGTGTGGCTATCTCCATGAGAACTATGGGGTAGAACTTAGGGTACTGCATGGCCAGGTGATGTGACAAGCTACTATTGGGGGAACGTGTTAGAAATAGGAAATACTGAGAGGGGGGGTGAATCAGTATTTCACAAACTTTTTCTTTTGCCCACTTATGGATATAACAGATTACTTTAGTGCATACAAAGATTATCAAGCTGATTAACAAACATAGCAGTAAATAGAAAGAACTCATAACACATGATATGTTCTTGAGGAAACCCCGGCCAAGGGAAAACCCCGGTGGGGATGGTACCCACAAAGATCACTAATCAAAAGTATCTTGTTAGCGATATTGGACCTTGTTAGGAGTCAATTTACAATATATAGTAGATTTGTCCTGGTTAAAGGACTTTAGGCCTTGTTAGAAGCCTTAACCTTGTTAGGAGTTAGATTACAAAACTTGATCACTAGCTGAGCTCACTGCCCAAACAGGTAATACAAAATGTTTATGACTGTAATATGGTACTACTTACAACTTCACATCAATAGCCTTTGCTGCTATCACAATATACAACTATCGCAAGTTATCTTTTCTTTCTTTTTACACATCACATATATGCTCATTACATTTCAAGTATGCCTAATATATGAGTTATTATAGCTAATAAATTTACATGGTCAGCTTCCAAAATATTTATCCAAGAGTAAACATCTAGGATGTCATCCCTTCATAATGTTAAGTCATTAATTTGACAAGAAAAAAATAATCCCTTAACTCTTTCGCTAATACTGTCTCCAAAACTGTTCTGTCTGCAAAAACTATCTTCGGTAAACTTTGAATAACTTTGTCCGTAGTACTCCAAACTTTATGTACACTGAGATGGGGTATCCTCATACTTTGTAGAAGCTTTAGTTAACTATGAAAACAAAAATATTTCTCCAGTGGACGTCGCCAACTAAATCTTCATCGGGTGCTCTGCCAGGATCACTATATCCATACTTAGACAATTTCTTCCTTCAACTTGCCATACTTGCATTCAAAATTTTTCACTCTTAATAGAGATCATATGTTGCCATAATGACAACATATATGCATCCACATTAGCCAAATTGCCAAAAATCTCCCCCTTTGTCATTGGTGGCAACATATGGGAAAATTGGCTAAGTGTGCAAACAAAACTGTGGCCAAAAGTTATACAACACATATACAATATTGTACTCCATAGAATATCTCCCCCTATGAGTATCCTTCCTCAACATATATTCAATTTTCTGCTATCTCTCCCCCTTTGACAACAATGACAAAGATAGGGTGTACAAAAATTGCAAAAAAAACTTTATACCTTGTTATCAGCTATTGCAAAGCCAGTAGGCTTGCAACACAGTTACCAAAATCTGACTTCCATGATTCAAAATCTTTCTCCCATATCTTTCTGATGGATTCAACAACATTGAGTAGAGTACTCAATCCGTATGCTACTATCTGAAAAGCTTGTAGGGAATTGAAGCTAAACTTCTGAAAAGATGTCTTTGCTGAAAGACACTGCTCAATTTGGTCTTCAACAATTGAGGTCTTGATTGAGATGTGCTCTCTCAAGATGTTAATCCTAAGCATCTTTCTATTCTTCTCCTCTACTAACATTCTGATTTCATCATTTAACTTCCTTATGTTCTTCTCTACAGAACTTATCTTTACATTTGGGCTTGACAAGGTGTTTGTTTCAGCTGAAATTGTATCTATCTTCTCTCTGATCTTCTTATCTTCTTTAGCTATTAGGATTTTTGATTTTGTGCATTGTATATGCAAACTCTTTCCAGTCTCAAAATGTTTCCTCAAATTCTTTATTCATACATCCAAATTACCAATATCATTTTGAATATTTACACTTAAATTTTGTTGCATTTTTGCTTCAAAATCTTCCTAAACTTTTATTCTAGCAATATCCTTTAAGTTAGAAAATTTAGAGTCAAAAGAGTTTATTATTGTTTTAGCTTTCTCAAGTGGATCTGATTCAGATACCTTAGTGCTGATCACACTCTCAAGTTTCTCTGTCAAAACTCTAACTTTGCCTTCAAGGTCCTTCACCTTCTTATTCTTTCCAATAATTTTATTAAGAGATGTGATGAACTCAAGCTGATCATCATCTTCAACTTCTTTTCCAAGGTCTTCAAAAATTGAACCAATTTGTCTCTTCTTATTGTTAGGTGCACTAGGGGTAGTGACCTCTGTCAAAATTTGTTTACCTTTAACTGTCTATTTTGCTGGAACTGATTCTGATACTGTTGGTGCTTCCACTGCCTTTGTATCCTTTTCTGATTCTATAATCTTCTCTTGCTCTTCTAAAGCCAAATTGTCAACAATGTTTCCTAGATCATGAAATACTGAATCATCTAACTCTAGTGTCACTTTGGTTCCTTCAATGTCCATTGATTCTTTGCCAATATTGATATGTAAAGAAGATGGAACTTCTTCAATACCAACTTCCTCTGCATGCGGTTCCTCTGATTGCTTCTACTTTCCTGCAACTATATCTGTAAGAACTTGCATTATTGCTTGCTTTGTCTCTTTTTGTACTTCCTCCTTTTTGCCTCCCATTATAAGGATTGTTCTTCTCTTAGTTCTCAATAAAGTTCCAAGAGACTTCAAGAATCTGTTCAAATGGTCTTCATCCTCAACTTCACAGAACTGTCTGATTACATGTTCTCTCATCTTTATGTCCTCTTCTTGTGCTCTCTATTTTCTATTCACAAGTCTATTATACAAATCTTCTAGGATCTTACCATGAATAGTGCTAAGTTTCTTTTCTATCACAATCATATGTGTAATCATTGCATTTTCAAAATTCAATCTGTCAAATGATCCATATAGATCATAGAATTTATTCAACTTAGTGAAGTCTCCATGCTTAAATATATCTTCATTAACTCTTTCAATTCTTGGTTTCCAGGTTTTCTTCTTGATTGAAACTACATCATCATCTTTAATTATTGCTACATTTCTAGGTACAGGTGGTACAATCACTTTCTGTCTCTTGTCGGGTCCTGTTGCACTCACTTTTACTCTTTTTCTAGGAGAAAAAGATTTATCTCCTTCATTTTTTTTAGGTACTTCAACTTTTACCTTTACTGCAATAGGATCAACAGGATCTGCACTAGATGCCTTAGGTGAAATTACAAGATTTTCACTTTGCTTCAAGGCTTCCGTAGTCTTCTTAGCTATGTCAAACTCATGACTTGACATACCTAATTCTTTCAATATTTTCTTCATAGTAGATTCAACTCTCTTACTAGATTTCTTCTTTTCTCTCAAACTTATTGTAGAGTTGAAATTCTCTTCATAGGTTCCAAACCTATTTGCATGACCATCCAACTCACACTTTAACAATCTATTCACATATCCTACTATTTCTACTTTAGATATTTCATAGCCAAGAGGGTCTATTAATTCCATTCTAGGCTCAACTGCTTCAATGTAGGTGAAATCAGTGTCTACCACAAAACAAATGTCATCTTTATGCTTTTCAACTAAGGATTGAGGAATCCTTGATTTGTTCTTAACAATATTCTAAAAAGTCTTCAATACAAGCTTCACACTGTCATTAACTTTATAAAAAAGATGCTTCATGTAGACTGAGTTTATTCTTTCCATTGTGTTCAAATTGTCACTCCAATCAACTATGTAAGGAAATCTTCTCAAAATATGGAAAAACATATAGGTTATCAGAGATGAAAACCTAAACTGTGTGTACTTAGCCTTCTTAATCTTTTCTAAGTTCTCAAATAACTAAATTTTTAGAATTTCACATAGGTCTACTTGTTTCTTCTCAATACACATAAGATAAGCTACATGAACCATTCCTACAGCCATGTCATCTTCCCTTGAACTACCACAGAATTTAGTTGTTAGGATCTTGCAAAGGTACCTAACATCATCTTGCTTAATCTTACTTATCACAATTCCTCTACCATTATAACTAGATCCAGTGTTGTCTAAAACAATCTTTCTCATGTTCTTTTCATTCAGTGGAATCTCTCCAACTTTTGATAATCCAGTAACATCATGAATTAGGTCGGCAGTTATATCAATAGCTCTATCCTCCATCCATAATTTCCCATTGTGGATTCTACTTAAAATGATCTTGGTACATTCCTCATCATTAAATTCATACTTCATGGAATATTTGATAATTTCATTGTTCTCTAGGTGCCCATAAGCTGGTTTAACTGACATGTCTTGATTGTACAATCTCCTGTAATCATCACTAAAATCTGCATCTCCCAAGGTTTCAAACTTGCAACCTAAATATCCTTTAACATTCTCAATGTCCAATACTCCGTCTGGTACAGATGATAGTGCTAGAATGTTATCAATTTTAGTTGGTTCTATTAGTTCTTTCTTAATCTTAGGTCTATTCTTATCCTTAACATTATGAACCATAGAAATATCCATCTTATCAACTGATTAAAGATCAAAAAATACCTCAACTTTGCAAATCTAGGGTTTTGTTATGATCGTCGCTGCAAATTGCTTCCAAACTTCTTCAAATCATCCTCAATCTCTTTTCAATTGCTTTTTAATCATGATAAATTTTATTTCAACCTTATAACACTTCACATTAACTCGATCTAACGTCACATTCATTCATTTTGTCGCTAAAACCTCAAAAAGCTGATTCTGCAAACCTGCAATCATAAAACTTTATGCGACCTCGCAAAACATAATATTTTCTTTTGCACACTTAACCATAGCATTAGTAAAACATAATAAACCTATATCTAATTGTGCAAAACTTAACTCATTCAAATTCCTAATCTACACTAATCCTAAGTCCTAAACTACAGAAACTTACATAATTTAAGTACTTAAAGAAGGGTCAGGTAAAGATTCATCCTTACCATTAGTTACATTACCTTCCTGACTACTTTCAGTGCTGACTATACCTCCTTGATCTATGCCTTTATCAAATTTTACTTCATCTTTATTGCTACAACAACCTTTCTCTTTGTTTCCTGCATTTTCATTCCTTCTTGCATTGTTCCTAGGGTTAGGGTTATGATGATAACCTCCATTATTCATTCTGCAAAATCTTGCTAAGTGTCCAAACTTGTTGCATATCTGACAAATGATTCCATTATTTCCAAATCTCCGTCCTTGCTAGTTAATCTGTGACCTGTAATTTCTAGCAATATGTCCTACTTTGTTGCATCTAAAACATACTACCACTTTTCTTTGATTCATTTCTTCAATAGATTTCTTATCTGCATTGTTAGTATTCCCAATCATTCTATCATAATTATTCAAAATTACTTTAGGTCTTCTACATTCGTTAGCTCTGTGTCCAAAACTATGACAATTATAACAATGTCCATTAAGAGGTTTAAATTGCTTACCTGTGCAATCTCTCTTCATGTGCCCAATAGTATTACAAGAAAAACATCTACCTTTGAATTCTCTTTGCATACCTTTAGATGATTCTTCTGCTTTGATTCTTCTTTCTCTCTAGGTGGTTCTTCTTTAGGTGGATCTTCCAATGTGTTCTCATCTAGCTTTATTTCCTCCACACTTTCAAATGTCTTCAGATTTGGCTTCTTACTTTCATGGATTGTTCTAAACATACTAAATCCAAATCCAGTCCTATCAAAGAATGGTTCTTCAAAAGAAATTTGTTTTCCAGTCTTACCACTATTTGAATATAGCCTTTCAAGTTGTTGTTTAGATTGAGTTAATTCACCTTTCACAATTTTATTATACTTCTCAAGTTCCATATACTGCACTTTTACTTTTTCAGATTCAGATGTTTCCTTTTCAAGTCTTGACCTCAGATCTTCATTCTCAATTTTCAATTTTTCATTATCAAATCTCAAATTTCCATCTTTCATACTAAGCTTCAGATTTACTATCTTCAACTCATGCTTAAGGATCTCATTTTCTTTTTTTAATTCATCACAATCTTCAACAAGCATATCAAATTTCTTTTCAGATTTCAAATCTTCAATCTTACCTTTTAATTTGTCAATAGCATTCTTTGCATCTTCATATTTTCTTCTTAAGGAGTTTCTTTCATCAGTAAGCATATCAATCTATTCAAGAGCTTCTTCAAGATTCTTTTGAAGTTGATCCATATCCATAGAGATCTTACTCAAGCTACTAAGCTTTCCTTGAATGTTCCTTCTCTGAGTAACTGTGCTCTGATACCAATTGTTAGAAATAGGAAATACTGAGAGGGGGGGGGGGTGAATTAGTATTTCACAAAATTTTTCTTTTGCCCACTTATGGATATAACAGATTACTTTAGTGCATACAAAGATTATCAAGCTGATTAACAAACATAGCAGTAAATAGAAAGAACTCATAACACATGATATGTTCTCGAGGAAACCCTAGCCAAGGGAAAACCCTGATGGGGATGGTACCCACAAAGATCACTAATAAAAAGTATCTTGTTAGGGATATTGGACCCTGTTAGGAGTCAATTTACAATATATAGTAGATCTATCCTGGTTAAAGAACTTTAGGCCTTGTTAGAAGCCTTAACCCTGTTAGGAGTTAGATTACAAAACCTGATCACCAGCTGAACTCACTACCCAAATAGGTAATACAAAATGTTTCTAACTGTAATATGGTACTGCTTACAACTTCTCATCAATAGCCTTTGCTGCTATCACAATATACAACTATCACAAGTTATCTTTTCTTTCTTTTTACACATCACATATATGTTCATTACATTTCAAGTATGCCTAATATATGAGTTATTATAGATAATAAATTTACATGGTCAGCTTCCAAAATCTTTATCCAAGAGTAAACATCTAGGATGTCATCCCTTCATAATGTTAAGTCATTAATTTGATAAGAAAAAAATAATCCCTTAACTCTTTCACTAATACTGTCTCCAAAACTGTTCTGTCTGCAAAAATTGTCTTCGGTAAACTTCAAATAACTTTGTTCGTACTACTCCAAACTTTATGCGCACTGAGATGGGGTATCCTCATACTCTATAGAAGCTTTAGTTAACTGTGCAAACAAAAATATTACTCCAGTGGATGTCACCAACTAAATCTTCATCGGGTGCTCTGTCAGGATCACTGTATCCATACTTAGACAATTTCTTCCTTCAACTTGCCATACTTGCATTCCAGATTCTGCGCTCTTAATAGAGATCATATGTTTCCATAATGACAACATCTATGCATCCACATTAGCCAAATTTCCAACAAAAAGTGTACAAGTGGTGGACCACTTCAAAGACCTCAGTTTAACTCCACAAAACTTATCTATTCATCTCTTTAAGTTTCAATTTTATACTTGTACTCATGTACCTTAATGGATATTGTAATGGAAATCATAATTATCTTATTGTAATGAGGTAAATTGATGTCTATGTTTTCATACGTGAGTGTATTATCCTTAAGGATCTTGTATTTTTACTTTTTGATGTGGGACTAGATATACTCTAGTCGTATGTTAGAGTCAACATAGGTTTTAGTTTGAAATTATAAGTGTTTGGGAAAAAAGTCATGGATAGACACATGTGTCTCATTTTTATGCATGTACTAATTAGTGCCTCTTCAAGGATTCTAATGCCTCTTCCCACACTAGTTTAAGACTCATCAAGCCACCAGCCCATGAAAAATATAAATCAATGCCTTCACTTGTAGATCGATGTCTGTGCACTTTAGTGTCTTCTCTTGTATGTGTGCCTATGTATCCACTAGACTAAGACATTTTTATGGATTGACATTTGCACCTATGGATTATCACCTGCACTTTGGCACCTCCTCTTTAATAGGCTTGTGAGATAGGTTCAAGAAGCTGGATTTCTTATACCTTTTTTTATGGTGGTTTCTAATTGGATCTTATGCCAAGGTCAATGGTTAAATGAACTTGAATGATTAATCATATTAGGAGCATTTTAATTGGTTCTTAAAATGAATCATTTTGTTAGATGGGTTTGGAGGATTGACCTGATCTCATCGATGGGTAATAGTGTGTTTGAGGCTGGCTAGGCTTAGTAGGTGGCTTGTTGGATCTAGTCTAAGTTTGTGAGTCAACTTGAGAAATGTGAGAATTCCAATCTGCTTGCAGGTTAGGTGTCTTGGAACTCTTGGAAGTATGTAAGGGCTTCCCCTTGTGCATAATTGTGAAACAATCATTGTGTTTATGCTTATATTTTTTCTCATATTATTTCATGTTATGCAAATGTTAATGCTATTATTTCACAAAAACTGAACATGTTTACTCTAGTTCTAAGGGTTCATTGGCGAGGGATTACATAACACATGATTTATGTAGATAAACCTTTTTGGGAAAAAAAATCCACACCTAAAGAGATCCAAGACCTGCATTAATCCTTTAAATGAGTTACATCAATACAACTTCTCTCTCTAAATCACTACACCACTTTATTACTTCAACAACTTGTGAATTAACTTGTTTTTCCTTCAATTGAACACCGAATATATAGGCATGAGTTAAACCACAAACCACAAATATTTTTTAAAACCATTTAGGCATTAATCACATAAATAAGAAACTTCCTCAAGTCCAACCTGTGATTTTGTTTGCCTTTAAAAATATTTTCCTTATCTTATCCAAGCTTTCATTTAGCTTCCTCTTTTTTCTTGCTCTTTCTATTTTTACAACTGAAAAACACTTTACAAGTTGTCATCATTAATTTAGCTGCTTTCATGATGACTAAAATATAATTAAATATTATCAATAATTAAATAAATATATTTATGGTAAAATAAAGATTGAGATATTTTCTCAACACATTACACATATAGGTGTATAATCTCTTACATTGTATGAACAAATTCTTAATAATATGAACTATTTTAATAATTCAAAGTCTTGAAAATACAACCAAATATTACACTATTAAAATAATTTGTGTACGTGATATTCAAACCATAATGGTGAACTTGAACATCCATGTGAAGACTAATTCCTAATAAATATCATGGGGATATTTTTCATTAACAACAAAACCAATATTTCCCCTTCGTACACGACCCAAATTTGGTGGGATTCTACTCTTTAGAGATAAATAGTGATCCAAAATTTAGTAGAAGACACCAAAAGACTAGCCTACCGGCTCTAGGAAGTTCACATCCCTCCTTAGCAATGTACGTCCAACAAAAGAAATGAATGAACAATGAACTATTTCTCTTATTCTTCTTTAATTATCCTCTAACAAACTAATATACAATAAGTCTTTGTTAAAACTAAAATAAACTCCATAAGTGTTCCCTACTGCGATGTCTACGAGGAAATCACTAAAATATTCTCTAGATTGTATCTCTCGACAATGTACAAAATTTTGTCTATAAGAGATTTTGTCCTCACAAACCTTGAGCTAAACTAAGTCCAAGTCTAAAACAACATAGGGTTTCCTCAAAGAGAAATATCAAAAATATTAAACTCAACATATCCAAATGAGATCTCCTTTCCCCTTTTTATAAGCCTTTTAGAGAAATTTCTAAAAAATTCCATTTAAAATCACTTTATTAATTTATTAAGCCCTTCAAATCTAAAAAAAATAATTTAGTTTTAAAACATTTTGCAATGTTTAAATTCACTTTTGAGCATTCAATCATTTAAAAACTCCATCCTCTTTCCAATGAGCTATAACACTAAGGTGCTTGATAAGAATATTTGATGAAAATGACAACCGTAGTGAATTAATTAAAAAACACAACTCAATAATAAATCCAATTAGCGATAATGGTCAAAATACATCAAAATTGACATGGGACTGTGTAGGAGTGATCCTGATGATGAAAGATAATAAATGGACTTGACTAAATGACTTAAGTTAAAAATATATTCTCTCTCTAATAATCTTGGAGCCCAAACTAGAAAGAAAAAATAACATATGAAAGTGTCATATGACTTCTATAAACCCTCTGAGCTCGTTGGCAACATCAAATTACCCCTTTGAACAAGCCAACACAAATTCAAAATGTCAATGATAATTGCACTACTAGAGAACCTGAAAATGAGGACATTACATTCTTGAATATTAAAGCACACTTTTCCTCTTTCTAATGCAATTTTTTTTTTTGAAATAGTGTCTCCAAATAAATATTGTATTCAAATGGTTTTCTAATTTAATTCTTATTGTTGACTTTATGCACTCACATAATCTTCATATGACAATCGTTAGATACAAATAATATTTTAGATTTGTTTACACTTATAAGATATTTTACTACAATAATTTTAGCTCATTCCTAACAACCACAAGTACCACAATCCACATGAAACACCTTGCCAAATTCGGTAGACTTGTTAGAGTAAAAATGTTATTTAACTTAATTAATTTAATAATATTGATTAATTAATTAACCTTTTTTTTTCCTTAAGCTAAATTCAGGAAGCTTTAGTTTGCATTTAATAATTATTTTATTTTATGCATGCATCCTTTAGGGTTTGCATTAGGGTTTTTGATCTCCTTTATTGAGGATTGATCTCATTGTAATAAGTCAATCTAATTGATTTAATTCTTAGTTATTCCTTCATTCCAACTATTTATGCACTTTCTTGTTTGAGGATTTTCTCTTGTACATGGTCAGTTATTTGCATGCAGGTGATTATTGGGATTGTGGAAAATTCACCAATTTTTGAATTCTAAAAAGGTATTAGAGCTCTAGACTTGACGCTTCTATTAGGAATAATAGTCCACAATACAATTGAGAGGGGGGGTGAATCAGTTGTATAACAAAATATTAAACTTTAAAATTTAAGCTCCATAATATCAGATCCAATGAACACAATGAATGCCAACATAATAGCACAATATTTTAGTTTCGGGGAAACCCTGTTAAAGGTAAAAACCCCAGTGGGAATTAGCACCCACAAATGATGTACTGAGAGTATAGTTATCCTTGTTAGAAGATATAGCCCTGTTAGAAGATTATTGAAACATTATAGTACATAGTCCTTGTTATAGGACAGACCCTGTTAGGAGTCAAGAACAAAAGAGAGGGCTCACTACCCAAGGCTCACTACCCCAAGAAGGTTAAATCCACCTTCAAAACTCACTAGTTCACAACAGGTGTATATAAAGAAATACACAATCTTTTGAACTATTTTCCAGCAACTGTCTTTGCTTGATCAGTTCCAATGAAGTCCACTAGTAAACCTCTGCTCTACATACAATAGACACAAGCTCATAGCTTTTCCAACTTCTTTATATCACACATGTTCCATCCATATCTTTTCCAAAGAAAAGTCTACTTATATACCTTATTACAATTTAGCATGATCAAGTCGGCCCATGAGGCTTTCCTAATTACAAATAATTAGATAAACCCTTTCTAAGATACACACAATATCTAGGACAAGTCTACAATGATTACATTACAATAATTAAGGACTGACATCCTTAATTTTTGTTCGCCAAACAAAACACACGCTTCATTTCCTGAGTCGGCTTCGTAGTAAGCCATCACCAGAACATACACCATAGATGACATCACCAGTCATTCTATACCTTGCGCTAACTAATGAAAATTCTTCAGCACCCTTTCTATCATCCTTCAAGCTCACATACCTTGAATCTAAATCCTCTGAAAGATATACCAAAAACCCAGAGACTAACTCTGTCAATTCTCACTGTCACAGTCTAGTGACCAGTCTTCATTAAAACATTTGTATCTCTCTCAATATGAAACATCTCATGATGTGATCTTAGATATATGATCACAACATCCACTTGAACTCTCATCTAACTTTGCAGCATCTAAAACATCTGTACACTATGATTACCAGTCTGATTCCTTCATAGAAACATATGTTGACATCAATGACAAAACAAAAATGACAACAATATAAGTGCCCATTCAGTAATGTAGTGATTAAACATATTAAATGTCTCAATCACCACCCATGCATTAACAATATCCAATAATCTCCCCCTTTGGCATTGATGTCAACATATGGAAAAATCTTATCCCAAAGTTATATCAATCCAAAGTCCTTCAACTGAACAATCTCCCCATGCAGTAGGGATTTTCTCATAGCAACACTCCCCCTTTAACAACAATGGCAAAGGGTTCCGTGAGTCTTCAACTACCTTCATATATAAAATTTCTTTCACAATCACTCCCCCTGAGGAGTAGATCCCTACATCTAGTCCAGGTTATGATAAGACTCTGAAAACCCCTGGACTGATGCATCTCTGCATCATTTAATTCTAACTAGGAGGGGCCTGAACCCCCAGCATACCTCTGAGATATTCAAAGGTATCTTTTGGTAGTGGCTTTGTGAAGATGTTTTCAATCTTCTCTTTTGTACTGATATATTCTAATTTAATTTCTTTTTTTGCCACCTTGTCTCTCAAGAAGTGATACTTGATAGAAATATGTTTAGTTTTGGAATGCATCACTAGATTCTTTAACATATTCACTATACTGGTGTTGTCACAATGAATAACCACAAGCTCATCAAAAGTTATTCCAATGTCTTTCATCATTTGTTTCATCCAAATGTTTTGAGTGCAATTTATAGCAGCAACAACATACTCTAATTCAGCAGTAGATTGTGCTATACAATCTCGTTTCTTAGCCAAGAAACTAACTTTTTCCTAAGAAAAAATGCACCACCACTAGTACTTTTTCTGTCATCAATATTCCTTGCCCAATTAGCATCAGTATAGGCATGAAGTTCAAAGCTATCATTTCTATCATTCCATAAACCATAGTTTATGGTTCCTCTTAAATACCTCAGTATCCTTTTCACAGTAGCTAGATGTGTTTCTTTGGGTTCTGCCTGATATCTAGCCACAATTCCAACAACATTAGCAATATCTAGTCTAGTGTGGGTCAGATATTGAAGTCCTCCAACCATTGATCTATAAAAAGTCTAAAAAATACACTTTGATTCATCATCAATTGTTAGCTTGTTACCAGTCACCATAGGTGTTCCTATTGGTTTACAATCTTCCATTCCAAGTTTCTTAAGCAATTTTTTGAGATACTTGGTTTGAGAAATGAAAATACCATTCTCATTTTGAGTTATTTGTAATCCAAGAAAGAATTTCATTTCACCTATCATGGAAATCTCAAATTCACTTTCCATTTCTTTAGCAAATTTCTTACATAAATCATCATTACCTCCAAAGATAATGTCATCCACAAATACTTCTATTATCAGGATTCCATCTTCACTAGTTCTTAAATACAAATTACTATCCGCATTACCTTTTCTGAATCCAAGCCCAAGTAGATACTTGTCTAACCTTGCATACCAAGCCCTAGGAGCTTGCTTCAACCCATACAGAGCTTTCTTCAATTTGCACACCATGTCTTTATCTTCGCAGAGAGGAAATCCATCTGGTTGTTCTATATAAACTTCTTCTTCAAGATCTCCATTCAGAAATGTAGATTTAACATCCATTTGATACACTTTGAAGTTTTTATTTGTAGCATAAGATAGGAAGAATCTTACTGACCTCTATTCTAGCAATAGGAGCAAATTTTTCTTCAAAGTCTATGCCTTCTTGCTATGAGTATCCCTTACACACTAGTCTTTCTTTGTTCCTTACAACAATTCCTTCTTCATCCATTTTGTTTCTAAAGACCCATTTTTTTCTATAACATTTTTATTTTTCGGTCTAGGAACTAGTTCCCAAGTATTTTTCTTCTTGATCTGATCCAATTCTTCTTTCATAGCATTTATCCAAGATTCATCTTTGAATGCTTCATCTGTAGTTTTTGGCTCAACTTGAGAAATCAAAAAAATTTCTTCTCTAACTTTTGATCTAGTTAGCACTCCTTGATTGGTATTGGCAATAATTTGATTTTTTGGATGGTTATTTTTTACATATCTTGGTGTTTTAGGAGTTTTAGTAGCCTTTCTTGTGCTAGCATCACAAGCCTCTTTTTCACTTTCTTCCTCAACAAGTTCTTCTTCTTCTGCAACAATAGTAATTTCTTTTATCTCTAAAATCTGACTACTGTCATACATTCTTTCTTGTATCTGAAATTTCTCATCTATTCTCACATTGTTACTTTCAACCATCTTCCTCAATCTCAGATTGAAACATTTGTAAGCCTTTCTTTTAAGAGTAACCAAGGAAGATTCCTTCATCACTTCTAGCATCAAACTTCCCTATCTCATCATCCCTCTTGATATAACATTTACTACCAAATATTCTGAAATATCTTATAGTAGGAGTGTGATCAAACCATAGTTCATAGGGAGTCTTACTTGTACCTTCTCTCATTTGAATTCTATTCAATGTGTATACTACTGTTCCAACAACCTCTCTCCAATGTACATGAGATACATTTCCTTCAATCAACATTGTCCTAGTAGCATCAAGTATAGTCCCGTTTCTTCGCTCTGCTATCCCATTCTGTTGTGGAGTCCTAGGAGTAGATGTTTGTCTCTTTATCCCATGCTCTTCGTAGTATGAATTGAATAAATTTGATGTAAACTCTCCACCTCTATTTGATCTTAAACACTTTATTTTTAATCCTAATTCATTCTCTACTTTTTCTTTAAACAACTTGAATTTATCAAATGTTTCTGATTTCTCTTTTAAATAAGTAACCCACATCATCCTAGAAAATTCATCAACAAAAAGTATAAAATACCTTTCACCATAGTATGAATTTGTTCTTGTAGGTCCACATAGATCTGTATGTACCAGATCCAACTTTCCTTTTGATGTATATGCTTTGATTTTATGGCTGCTTCTAGTATACTTTCCCAAAACACATTCTCTGCATACAGTGTTAGATGGTTTCACAATCTTCAGTAGATCTCTTACTGCATTGGCCATACTTTCCTTTATAATGTTATCAAAATTAACATGAAAAAATCTCCTATGCCATAACCAACTGTCATCTACCTTCATAACAAAGCAAGAGGCTCCAGATGTGTTTAGTTCAAATACATTACCTCTAGATTTTGAACCGGTAGCAATCAGTTTTCCTTCCTTACTTTTGATAAAACATTTACCATTAGCAAAACTTAACTAAAATTATTTATCCATTAACTATCCAACACTCAATAGATTATGTTTCAGTCCTTCAATAAGTAGTACATTGTCTGTATTAGTTTTTCGATCCAGAGTAATGGATCCTACTCCTATGATAGATTTAGGGAGATTGTCCCCAAACCTCACAACACCTCCATCATACTTTAATAGTTTAACAAACTTGTTCTTATAACTAGTCATATGATGAGAACAGCCACTATCAATTATCCATTTAGTTTTCTTATCAACATGAGATACTAAAGCTTTTTCTTCATGTACTTGTTCATCTCTAATAGCAACAAATCCAATCTCTTCACAATCTAAATCATCATCATTAGAGATTCCTTCACTAGCATAATAACATTCTCTATCCCTTTTAATATTTTCATAGTAGGTTAGGACATCTAGATGCAAAATGACCTACCTTATTGCATGAAAAAAATTTCAAGGGTAACTTGCCTTCAAACTTTCCCTTACCTCTTTTTTTCTCTTCTAGCAATCAGTGCAACAAGTTCATCCATATTTCTTTCTTCTGCCATTATCTTTTCCCATTCCTCAGCATAATCACCAAGCTCTTCTTTTAGGTCTTCTTTGCTTGTGCTCAGAAGTGAAGATAATTTCTTGTGTGTGGATGCCTTAAATGTAGATTCAACTTTAGGTGAAACTTCTCCTAATTCCATAGCTTCAAAAGTAATTAGCTTTGCAATCAACATCTCTCTGCTAAAGTTCAGAGTTAGAGGTATAGTTTCTTCAATAGACATAGCCTTGAGCTTGTAAGCAGGAGTTAGAGATTTGAGGATCTTTGCAATAACTTCATCTTCATCATAAGTGCCTCCACAATTTATGATTCTGACTACAACTTTTGTAACCCTTTGAACATAGGCCCTAATGCTTTCATCTTCATTCATTTGTAGATTCTCCATCTTTATCTTCCAATTTTGTAACTTCTCTTTCTTGGTATACTTGTCTCCTTCATAAAGTGCCTCTAATCTATTCCAAATTTAATGTACCGAATCCAAATCTTTAATTTCAATAAACTCACCCTCAAATAGTGCACTGATCAATGCTTCTCTTAAGACCATGTTGCATGAGAAAAAATTCTTTTCATCATCAGTGGCTGACTCCAAATCATTCTTAGCCTTCAGAGATTCCTTTTTCTTTACAATCATCTAGTAGTCTATGCCCAAACATAGCAGATGTATTCACATCTTATTTTTCCAACTGTCAAAGTTTTCAGGATCAAATTTAGGACTATCCTTCCTATAGAATGCTATCTCCAAGATCACCTCAAGTTGTTAAGCTTTCTCTCTAAGGACCAAAATATCTGATACCAATTGTTAGGAATAATAGTCCACAATACAACTAAGAGGGGGGGTGAATCAGTTGTATAACATAATATTAAACTTTAAAATTTAAGCTCCATAATATCAGATCCAATGAAAATAATGAATGCCAACATAATAACACAATATTTTGGTTTCAGGGAAACCCTATTAAAGGTAAAAACCCCGGTGGGAACTAGCACCCACAAATGATGTACTGAGAGTATAGTTATCCTTGTTAGAAGATATAGCTCTATTAGGAGCTTATTGAAACATTACAGTACATATTCCTTGTTAGAGGACAAACCCTATTAGGAGTCAAGAACAAAAAAGAGGGCTCATTGCCCAAAGAAGGTTAAATCTTTAGAACTCACTAGTTCACAATAGGTGTATATAAAGAAATACATAATCTTTTGAACTGTTTGCAAGCAACTATCTTTGCTTGATCAATTCCAATGAAGTCCACCAGTAAACCTCTGCTCTACATATAACAGACACAAGCTCATAGATTTTCCAACTTCTTTATATCACATATGTTCCATCCATATATTTTCCAAAGAAAAGACTCTACATATATACCTTATTACAATTTACCATGATTAGGTCAGCCCATGAGGCTTTCCTAATTACAAACAATTACATAAAACCTTGCTAAGATACACACATTATCTAGGAAAAGTCTACAATGATTACATTACAATAATTAAGGACCGACATCCTTAATTTTTGTTCACCAAACAAAACACACACTTCATCTCCTAAGTCAGCTTCACAGTAAGCCATCACCAAAACACACGCCATAAATGATGTCACCAGTCATTCTGTACCTTGTGCTGACCAATGAACATTCTTTAGTACCCTGTTTATCATCCTTTAAGCTCACATACCTCGAATCCAAATCCTCTGAAAGATATACCAAAAACCCAGAGACTAACTCTGTCAATTCTCACTATCACAGTCTAGTGACCAGTCTTCATTACAACATTTGTATCTCTCTCAATATGAAACATCTCATGATGCAATATCAGATATAAGATCACAACATCAACTTGAACTCTCATCTAACTTCACAGTATCTGAAACATCCGTACAATATCCGTACACTGTGATTACCAGTCTGATTCCTTTATAGAAACATATGTTGGCATCAGTGACAAAACACAAATGACAACTGTATGAGTGCCCATTTTGTAATGTAGTGATTAAACATATTAAATATCTCAATCACCACCCATGCATTAGCAATATCCAACAGCTTCATGTTCATTATTTTTAAGATAATTTCTCACAAAAATTTTTTTGTTCATCTTGGGGCAATCTAGATCTCACAATTAGATCTAGAAGGGTTGAGCTAGTCAAGATCACCTTTTATTTTGTTGAAATCAGATATACGGGGTCAAATTTACAAGGGTTTGAAGTTCTAGGGTTTTCTCTGTTCTAGAGGGTACCCAAAAATTTGGAGTGCTTTAGGCCAAAATGGAACTCAACATCAACTTCAGAAGGTCGATTTGATAAATTTTGATATAAAATTCAACCTATTTCTGTCATCAAAGCATTCGGGACAAATTTTTCCCTCAAGGTCATACAAGTACAAAGGCATGATTTTTGAGGAAAGAAAATCAACACACAAAAAGTTTTGATTTTTTAATAAAGTTTTTTTGATTTTTTAAAATTATTTTCCAAAAGTTTTTTATAAAACTTTTTAATATTAATGGGAGCACTTTTTATATAAAAATATGCATACTTTTTTAGGAAGTACATTGACTGTGCAGGTAGGTACACCTATATGTGTAGGCTATGATGTCAGCAGGTCATGAGCCAAAATTTGACGATTGTCAACTTGTCATAGTTTGACCTTTTTGTCATAAAAGATCAATTGTTAGTTTTTTTTCCATATCTTGAGCAATGGAGGCATTTTTGGGAAAATGATATATTGTTAGAAAGGTGATTCCAAGATAGAGTTTTTTTTGTAGGTGGGGTTTTTTAATTGTGCTATTTTTCAAGGTCTTTTGTAGTGAAAGTTAGAAGTTATTTTTTTCCTTCTTGAGGGTTAATCTTTTGCATTCAGACTTCATTTAAAAAAAAAAAAAGGTGTTAGAAAGGTGTTTCAATGCTCTTTCCAGATCTCTAGTCAATTTCATCAGATTGTTCACTAGGTACATAGATATAAGATATTATTTCTTTTTTCATTTTTGCACTTTCCAACATTTAGATTTGTATTAGGGTTTGGGTTCTTGTATTGTGGGGGTATTTTTCCTCTAGTTCACATGGTAGAACCTTCTTCTATTGAGTGATTTATTCTACAGAATTATCACACCTAGAAGGCACATATGACCTTCCTTTTCATGTTAAGGGGGTTATGGTCCTATTTGGATTAGGTTCAACCTCAGTTGAGTCACTCGTTCAAATTCATGCAACTATGAAATAAAATGGACGAGGCCATAGAGATGGTTTCTCTTAATATTTTAAATAGTCTTTTGTTTCACCTCGAGGGTTTCACTACACCTTGGGACATATGGACCAAGTTTCATGATTTTTTTGGAACCATTAATTAGTTTAGGACACTTCAAATTGATGCAGAGTTGAGCTCTTTGGCACCTGATTCTTTTACATATATCGAGGAGTTCTTGACAAAATTTAAATCACTGTGATCATTATTACAGGGTCGTGGTAAGAAAAAATAAACACCGAGTGTATTTAATTGATTCTCTCTAAGCTTTGAGGTTCATTTCAAATATTTTATTCTACATTCTACTCCACCATGGATGCTTTGGGTCTATGATTTTCCATGCCTATCTTTGAGGTATTATGTGATCGATTGACATGTGAGAAGTCCAAGCTCACAAATTTGGGTTCTCTTCCAAGATCACAAAACCAAGCATTAGTAGCTCATACATTTTCAAGAAAGCAAGAGTAGAAACATAAGCCACATACCACAAAGCCTAGGAAGGATTATAGTTCTCAACAGCCCTTTATCCCACTTTCTCCTAAGGGGGAAAAATAGAAGCCAGAAAGACCTAAGTGTTCTTATTGTAAGAAACCACTTTTTTTTCAAAATTTTAAGAAATTTAGGTCAAGGCATTTTGACTAAAGTAAAGAAGTATTATCATAAGTACAATGAAGTTGAATAGAGTAAATTAGAGGAAGAAGTAAAATATTTGAATACATTCAATAGGACACTAGTGGATATCAAAGGGGAAGTCCTTGATGATCTATTTTCAAAACTTGAGGAAAGAAGACTAGTTGGACTAGAAGAGGAAAGGAAAGTCAGAGAAGGAGAATTATACAAATTATGTCTTGTCATCACTATTAAAGATCATAATAAAATTCTTGAGAAAGAAATATAGTTGTTAACCAAGTCAAGGATAAACAAGATTATGAGTGGAAGGATTGATGAAATCATTGAAGAAACAAAATAATAATTTCCAAGATACTCTTTGAGAGTTGGTCTAAAGATTTCTTACCAAAGGAGGAGAAGAAGAAAACTCAAGAAGAAACAATTCCAATCATTTTTTACTTGAAAGTCATAGAACCAGATCTCTTTATCAATGAAGTTCCTATTTCACTCTCCACATATCAAGATGATGAAGATGGATTTATTCCAAGTATGATGAATTATAAGGTTGCAATAAAAAAAGAGGAATGTAAGAAGGCTATGGAAGACAAAGAACATAATATTGATGATAGGCCTAATCAAGAACAAACAAAGACAACAACAATACATTCAGATGATCAAAATAAAAAATGAAGACAAAATTGAACAAATACAAGATGGGGTAGAGAAAGGTAATAATGAGGAACAAAAGGATGATGAAACTACAATAGAACTTGATCCTTTGAGTTAATAAATTCCTAAGAAGACCAAGGAAGAAAACATTTAGAAATCCGGTGAAGTGAAAGTTGAGAAGACTGCAAGAGACTTTGAGAATATTGTACCCTCTTTATCCAAAAAATAATCTACTGATATGCAGTTGAAAGGACCAATTGAGTTGGATGAGATTGAAGAAGATCAGTTAATGGCACTGTTGAGAGATTATTGAGTATATCAAAGATTTTTTTATTAGACCTTGTTTATGTATTCTAACATTAATATTTTTTCATTGATGTCAACATAATATTACTGTTGTAGACAGTGTGTTTGGTTTGTTCAGAGAAGATGTTTTCAGTTATTCAGGTGATTTGTTGAAGGTATTTTGCTGCTATTCTAGTTGGTATTTTAGATATGTTTGTAGTTTTTTCATGGTTAACTTATAGAGGTTCGCATAACAATTTGAGTGAGATATGATTGATTAATCAAGTGATAGTATTTAAATATTCCTATTATTTAGGAAGTGTTAGAGGTTGAGTTTTTTCTTTGGTGAGGATTGATGTGGTTGATTTAGTCAATGCGAATATGGTGGCAATGTTGGGATGCATTTGTGTTTCCTCAACTGGTGTTGTTCATGACTCAAAGTTAAACATGTTATCATTTTTAGTGTGACAGAGTTCTGTATTTTGTGTTGCTGGTATTTAGTACATATAAGAGTTTGGATTATGAGATTTAGTTGATGCAAATGTTTGAGAATCTATTCTTTATTCTTGTTGGTACTAGTGAATCATGTTATGACCATGTTGATGGTTCACATTGATTGTAGTGATCGCATTTGGTGATTTTATAGCATGTTGGCATTTCTTCATTTAGGTCCTAGCCGACTTGGTGAAATAACATGTTGTGATTCTTGGTGCGGATTTGGAGAAGTTGTTGTGTGTTCAAGAATGATGTTTTGGATCCTATCTAAGTCTTGGCCAAATTGATTTATCACATTGATGTTTGAGCTATTATTCATATCATTTATGTGTATTGGTCCTAGATGACCTTGTTGTTGTTTATTTATTGTAATATGTATAAATGGGCAATCATTTTGTGATTATGAGTGTGTGTAGAAAAAGGAGGATGTTTGTATTCTATGGTTGGGCATAAATTGTACTTCATTTGAATTGTATTGGCATTAAAGATCTTGTAAGTTAGTTTAGTCATATTGGACAAATTTTCCACTCCCTATGAGTTGTAATACAAGATTGATTAGTGAACATGACAGAGCGCTAGATCATTGTATTTTCAAAAATGAGCTCTAGGTAGTGGGCCTATGAATGCATGTGCATTCCTCTTTTTTTTTTCATTTTCTCTTAAATGGGAAGTACTTTTAACAAAGTACATCTATCTAGTGGGTTTGAATCCCACCAAGGTTTTCCCTTAACTGGGTTTCCTCAAGAATGAATTTGGTGTTATGTGTTAAGTTTTGTGGATCTTTCATTACTATTTATCTTTCATATCTTTAATTAGTTAAAAGTTTTAATTTTTAGTGCATAATTTATTCACCCCCCTCTCAGTTGTGTTTGCCTCCTTTTGGGCCTAACAATTGGTATTAGAGCTAAGTCCTTTTGAAGAAGCTTAATCGCTTGAAAGAGATCTAACATGGAAATAATAAGGAAATAAAACCCTAAGTTTGATGGAATAAACCATCCGATATGGAAGGATCGAAAGAGTACTTATATAATATGCATGAGAGATCAATATTCAGATATCATAGAGAATCCTTAAAACATTCCTAATGACTTTTCTGAGGCTACTGCTGATGAAAAGAAGAAATTCGGGAAGAACATGTTAGCAAGGGAAGATTTGATTAGTGCCTTGGAAGATATGAAATATTCTCACATCTATGGATTAAGGACAATGCATGAGGTATGGACTAAATTAGAAACTATTTATGAAGGAGACAAGTATGTTAAGCAAGCTAAGTTGCAGGGTCTTAAAGGAAAGTATGAAGATATGAAGATAAATGAAAGAGAAACTATCTCAACCTACTTGCAAAGAGTAAATGATTTGTTTAGTTCAATGAGATACATTGGTGGTATCTTGAGTGATGATGAATTTTTAAGCAAAATTTTGAGATCTTTTCTTGCGTGTTACAGTGAGAAGGTTGCAACTATTGAGGAATTGAGAACTATAAGAGATATTTCAAGAGAAGATTTGGATGGTAGAATTTATGCCTATGAGATGAATACTCCTAGTAAGGAACTTTCAAAGGTTGAAACTGCATTCAAAGCTAGTGTGACTAAGCATGATAAGGGAGAGAGCTCCTCTAAATAAAAATTCTACCACTATGATAAGCAATGGGAAGAGATCACAAAAGAGGAAAGGAAGATGGATGAACTTGAAGCCTTGATTGCAAAAATAATACCTAAGGGCTCTGGTAAGTATGAAGGAAAATTACCTTTGAAATGGTCTAACTATAATAAGATTGGTCACATTGCATCTAGATGTCTTGATAAAGTTTCTAAGGAACATAAGATCATATTTCACTCTAAGGGTCATAATTTTTTTTTACGATGAAGAAGGTGTGATTGATGATGAATCTGATGCTAGTGAAGAAGAGATTGTGTTTATTGCTATTAAAGAAGATAATCTTAAAGAATATAAATCTTTGGTTTCACATGTTGATCAAAGAAATGAATGGGTCATTGATAGTGGATGTTCACATCACATGTCTAGTGACAAAAAAACTTGTGAAGCTTAAAGATTATGATGGTGGTGGTGTTATATTTGGAAATAAAAGTCCTTGTTTGATTAAGAGAAAATGATCTATCACTCTTGATGGTAAGAATAGTACTGATGATGTCTTGTATGTTGAAAGTTTAAGGCATAACTTGTTGAGTGTTGGAAAACTAATAGATAAGGGCTACTAATTGGAATTCATGGAAGGAATGTGAAAAATAATTGGAAGCACTGGAAATCTAATTGCATCTAGTACACATACTATAGGTAATCTATTTCATTTATAAATTGTTGAGAATAAGTTCTTGGTTGCTAAGATTGATGACAATTGGTTGTGGTATAGAAGATTTTATCATGTGAAATTTGATAATATGGTGAAGGTTAATTAGCACTACTAATGCTGTAAGAGATTTGTCTAAGTTGATGAAGCCTAAATATGTGCAAAGAATGTCAATTGGGTAAGCTAACTAGATCTACTTTTAAGAATAAGACATATACTTCAAATGGATTGCTAGATCTAGTACATACTAATTTTTGTGGTCAGTGCAAGACAAGAAGCTATTATGGTGATAGATACTTTATTCCATTTATTGATGACTATTCAAGGACTATATGGGCTACAATTTTGAAAGAGAAATCAAAAGCTATTCAGAAATTCCAAATATTCAAAATGATGGTTGAGACAGAGTCTGGATAGATATTGAAGTGCCTAAGATTAGGCAGAGGTGGATAATTCACATCCGGTGAGTTTTATGCTTTTTGTGAAGAACATGTGATAAAGAGACAGACTTCTTCTCTGCAAACCCTCCAACAGAGTGATGTTGTAGATTGAAGGAATATAACTATTCTGGACATGGTTAGGATTATGATGATTGAAGGAAATATTCCATAGATATACTGGAGAGAAGTAGTGAGCACTATAGTATACACTTTGAACTGAGTGAAAATAAAGAAATGAACCAGTAAGACTCCTTAAGAACTTTAGTATGGTCATGTTCCTATAGTAAAGTATTTTAGAATCTTTGGAAGCAATTTTTATATTAAGAGAGACGACGATATCTGAAATTTTGATCCTAGAAGTGATGAAGGGATATGTATTGGATATTATACTAAGAGAAAGACATATAAATGTTATAACTATAGACTGAAGAAAATTGTTGAAAGTGCAAATGTCAGAGTTAATGAGAATGTGAAGAGATTCTAGAGTTCTTCCAAGTATGACATAATTGAAGAGGATAAATAGATTATGGAAGTACATAATCATAATGGTCTAGAAAAACAAGGTGAATCTGTGGAAAATGAGGAGGATGTTGATACTAAAGGGTTTGCTACAAAGTATACTCCAAAGACTCTATTATATGTAAGAATTAATCATTTTGAAGATGCTTTTGTTGGTAATAAGAAGAGAGGTGTTCAAACAAGAGAAATAATTTCTAGAGAAGAAATGAGCCTAAGGATGTAAATGAAGCATGTAATGATGAAATTTGGGTGAAAGCAATGAAAGAAGAGCTTGATCATATTGAGAAAAACAAGACCTAGATTCTTGTTCCCAGATCTATGAACAAGAATGTGATCAGAACTAAATGGGTATTCAGAAACAATTTGAATGAAGATGGCTAGGTGATTTAGAACAAAGAAAGACTAGTGTGAAAATGGTATTCCCAAATGGAAGGTACTGATTTTACAAAGACCTTTTCCCTTGTAGATAAACTTGAGGCTGTTAGATTAATTCTTGCATATGCTACTTACAAAATTTTTAAAGTATATCAGATGAATGTTAAGTCTGCATTCTTGAATGGTGAGTTAGAGGAAGATGCTTACATTGAGCAGCCTGATTGATTTCCACTAACCAAGGAAGGAGATATGGTGTTGACATTCAATATTTTTTCATTGATGTCAAACATATATTCAGTTATGAAGGGTCAGGAACTGAAAGACAATGCACACACATGTTGCAGGGAGTAGTATGGATGTCATACAATGTCTTAGCTCACGTGGTCTTAGATATATGTTCCAGGATGACTATTATGTTGGAGATTTTCCAGCAAGCCAGTGTTGACTATATGTTTTTCATTGATGACAACATATGGTAAGCAATGTGCGTTGACATCTTATGAAGAGAGCCTTGAGCATATGTTGAATGGATATGTTATCAACATGATATCATAGATGCAGAGTTTGATTCTAAGTGTAGATAGTTGTGTAGTTGTTTGTATTAGTAGTGTTCCTGACAGAGTTACAAATAGAGTTTTGCATGTGATTTGTATGGCTATAATGGTGCCTTGTGCATTTATATTTATGTTGTAGACATGTTTATGATGCTATGTTCATGGATGTAGAGTTAGTTATGTAGTAAAAGTTAATTTATGATGTTTCTATTTGCCAGTTACAGTTTCCTGAGATTGTCTAATGGAGCCGATGGTGTTTATACTGGTTTAGTAGTTGCGCCTATCATTTTGATATGTGTGTTTGGTTTTGTGTTGGGTGATGAGTTAAGGATTTTTTTTAAGAGTGCATAACATATTTCAGCATGAGAGTAAAGTTTCAGTTAATTTAGTGGAGCCAACTGTGTGAAGTGACGCGTCTACTCATATTGAGTTGCACAATCCTATTTGTGTTGCATGCTTGATTTAGCCATTGGAGATATTATTGGAGAGTTATATTGTTTCTCTAATATGATTTCAAGGAAGTTCTAATAGGCCAAGTTGATTATATCATTTGGAGAAAGATACTTATAGCTAGTCAGTTGTGATTGCTAAGAGGGATTGTGATTGTGAGAGCAGAGCATAAGATGTGAATGTACTAAGACATTCATCAATTAAAGATATATGTGAAGAAGAAGAGAGTATGTGCTATTAATTGGAACTAATCAAGACAACAAGTCTACATTCTAGTTCACCAAGATCCAGATATAGTGTATATCTATTATACATAAGGTTGCAGCCTTCACCATTTGAGAAGTGTGCTCCCAGACAGTGTGTCCTCACCTTTAAAAAGGTTAATTGTAAAAGAGTCCTAACAGGGTCTGACCTTTGACAAGGTCACTATACTTAATGAATTGTAAAGATCAACTCCTAATAGGGTTGTAAGATCTTCTAATAGGGATCATTATACTCTAGTGAAGTTTATAGTCAGTGCTAATTCCCACCGGGGTTTTTACCTATTTGGGTTTCCTCATAACCAAAATTGTGGTGTTGTGTTAAGTGTTCTCATATTGTGTTTATGCTTAATGTTAATCTGTACTTAGTTGGATAAACAATTGAATCTTGTAAATAACTGATTCACCCCCCCCCCCCCCCCCCCCCCCTTCTTAGTTATCTTCTGGGACTATTCCTAACAATTGGTATCAAAGCCAAGTGCCCCAGAGAGAAAGTTTAACAACTTGAGATTGATCAGATGACATTCTTTAGAAACGAAAGTCCTGAGTTTGATGGAGAGAATTATCTAGAATGGAAGAACAAAATGACAACAAATTTTTAGTGCATTACTTTTGAGATTTTTGAAGTAGCTACTAAAGAAGTTCAGATTCCCTCTTTATCAGATCTTGCAAAAGAAGATGCAACTCTTAAGAAAAAGGAGATGTTCACTCAAAATTCTATTGCCAAAGAAGCCCTTATCAGCGCCTTATCTGACAGTGAGTTTTCAGAGATCAAGAAAGTAGATAAAGCCTACAAGATATGGAAGTATATAGAAGGCATGCTTGAAGGATATTTCCAAGCTAAGAATGCGTGTAGAAAGACAAGGAAGAAAAAGTACAATACATTGGAGATGCTACCTGAAGAGAACATCAGAGCCTACAATCAAAGAATTAATGAAGTAGTTGCAGGAATCAGAAACAATGGTGGAAAATATTTTGAAGAAGAAATAATGGATAAGTTGATGACTACTTTGACAATAGAATATGAGAGCAAGATAAACATCCTAGATGAGACTATGCAGTTTTCAAAAGAATTCAGAAGAGAGATCTTAATCGACAAGATTTCAGCATTCGAGATATCAAGTTTGAAGATAGAGCCTAAAAGTGAGACAACCTTCAAAGCTTCAGTCCATGGTAAGAAATCCTTGAACACTTCTGGTAACTTTGATGATGAGGATGAGGATAAAGAACTAGATGATTTCATTGCTATGATTTCTAAGAAAGAAAGAAAAGGAAAAGGAAAATATGAAGGCCATTTACCATTCAAATGCTTTTCATGTAACAAGATTGGCCACTTTGCATCCAAGTGTCCTACAAGAGTCAAGAAGTTCAAAACTAATTACAAGCCTAAGTATACAAAAGAATGTTACTATGTTGGAGATGGAGTATCAGATGAAGATTCAATAGAAGATGAAATTGGATTAATTTCTATTGAAGATATGGAGAAAATGTTTGATGAAATGGATATTGAGGATGAAAATAAAGAACAAGAGTTAGCATTAATTTCACAAGCAAACATCATAATAGACTAGATCATTGACAGAGGTTGTTCACTGTTAGAATAACTAAGAGGGGGGTGAATCGGTTATCCACAATCCCAAATTACAAAATGTATCACTTAAAACAAATTTAGCTAATTCTGTAGCTCGGTAAACATAAAATACTAAACTGTCTATGTAATTACCGATTACCAGTTAATTGCTCATAGTGATTACCGACCAAATCAAATATGCAACATGTAAAGTATGATAACCAAACAATAACCACATAAAAACATAACACAAAGATTTAACGTGGAAACCCTGTAAAGGAAAAAACCACCTGGGACCAGTAACCAAAAATATTTTCACTCTTCTAAAGTGAGCTCGGTGAAGAGCCAACCTGTCACTTGATAAAGCTCTTTGAAGCTCGGTACTATTCTAAAGTTTAGTTCTTCTTCAACCAGTCTGATCAGGCATGCATGAAGCTATGTTCACATGATATCTCTGTAGTCTCCTTCTTCTAGCATCCTTTTCATAATGAAACCAATGTCTCTTATATAGACAAGTAAACCATTTTCTTTTCATCCATCAGATTTTTCCGCTTAATCTCCTTCATTGATTTTTCCGCTTAAACCTTCCTTGACAGATGTGTCAATACCTCATTTCAATTCCATCCTTTAGATCTTCTTCAAAATTTTTTAGCTGTTGATCTCATAACAAACTTTATCTTCTACCTTAAAATCATACACTTTCTAGCTCATCAATTTCTATTGGCTAAACTAAACATTTAGTTCTTTCAACCATACTTGGTTAATGAAGAAATGTGTTGACGAACACAAGCTTGGTTAATACTGTCACTTGGTATACACTACACTGGCTCAGTGTATACTGAAGTGCTTCATTTACCGATCACACTACTTTGTTAAGTTTTGCTTCCAACTTCATAACAGATTACTATAACATAATCAAGTCAACAATATGAAGTCATAGAATCATCAATAAGTTACCAAGAGTATTCCTTATCCTCATCTGTCATATCCATCTTCCTCTATGTAGATATATTAGTTCTTCATCTTTTCTCCTCTATTATAGATGTTTATATATTTGCAACTATCATGATAAGTACTGTCAAAACTAGTTGACATCAATGACAAAATAATGACTTATTCAATTATCTTACATATCATTTTAGTACTCAGTGATATCTAATCACTTGAAGTTCATCAATCAGGTTCTCAATCAGTTGTAGTTCATCAATCTCTCCCTTTGGAATTGATGGCAACTCAAGCAATATGAAATATACCATACACATACCAAACATGTATTATACAACTATGTAAGAAAACATTGTAGCTCAGTAAGCTCTCCCTAACTTGATATTAAATGTGTTTAATCACTATGTTACATGACAACATTGCAAGTGTAGAATTTCCTCTACAGATATGATCTTTCCAGCTTTCAGATTCCTTCTGTTCTCATATTATCTCTCCCTTAGATATATATGTTCCAGCGATCTCTTGGTTTGTCATATTGTTTATCACTCCCTTTGACAACAATGCCAAAGAAAAACATAAAACATTTAGCTCTGCAGTAGCCATGCGACTCTCTGTTGTCCGGTATCTTGGTATACTGATATGCAAATAGTTGTCCCTGAAATCTTTCACAACCTTAGACAAAATCCAAAGTGTGAACTATGCTACATCAACATGAATGATCTTCTAATAAGATTAGGCTGATGCAACCTCTGAATCACATTAGTGACCTATAGATAGGGGATGGACCCCAATTCTAGTCCTCAATTATTCAAATGTTTCCTTCGGTAGAGGCTTGGTAAATATATCAGCAAGTTGCTCTTTTGATGTAACATATTCTAGTTTAACTTGCTTCTCTTGCACTTGTTCTCTTAAGTAGTGATACTTAATAGAAATATGTAAGGAAACTCAGGTGTGGAAACAACTTCCTATGCTAATCTCTATAGGAGAGTATTGTGCAAATTCTTATAAATTCTTACAATTTTAGATTCGTTAACTACTTTAACAAAGATATTGCAACCACATACCCTGCATATAGAAAAATAGAGAATGACACAATGATATACCCTGGGGAAACCTTTCGGTAAAAACTCCAGCACTCCAAAACCTGCACAATGTATTGATCAAAACTTTTACAACTTACAATACACTTGCAGTGCAAGTTCTTTCAGAAGATTTCAAAACCCTTGAAGACAAATCACGGTAGCATAAAATGTTCCAACAATACACTCACATCACATCTCTTCACAACCCTAAAAAATCTTATATCATGCA
Source organism: Chamaecyparis obtusa (assembly GCA_027943335.1). Classification (NCBI taxonomy): domain Eukaryota; kingdom Viridiplantae; phylum Streptophyta; class Pinopsida; order Cupressales; family Cupressaceae; genus Chamaecyparis; species Chamaecyparis obtusa. Next base: position 157,004 of record BSBK01007361.1, read on the forward strand.
CTTCACTTTTTAGGGCTACTCCCAAAGATAAATGTATTAGGGTTTTACCATTCTCCGAGAAAATAGGAACCCCAAAATTTTTTTCGGGGTGATGCCCCGAACCCCACGATTGGGGAAGAGTGTGTAGTACTCTAATTTATTAGTTGCCACATGTCTTCACCTGTCATTGAATCTTCCTGACATAGCTCTTACGTGTCATAGGAATCCGTCATAACCGTTTTAGCCATGATCTCCTTACACACAATTCAAGATGTCGACACATCAACATTATTTGCAAGAAATACATTTTACAAAACAAATAATAAGAATAGGAATTATCCAAGGTTGAGACACCTTATTCCTAACAAAATATGCTTGGTCTTTGAGTGCATTACATGATTCTTAGAAATATTTATTGCACTTGTGTTGTCACAATATATAATCACCGGCTCAGTGATTACCTCATTCATCCCTTCCAACACTTGCTTGATATAAGAAATTTTTGGATAGTTTTTAGTAGCAACAACATATTCTGCTTTGGCAGTAGACTAAGAAATACAAGGTTGTTTCTTACTTGTCCAAGTAACAAGTCTTTCACCAAAGAAAAATGCTCCTCTGGTTGTACTCTTTCTATCATCTATATGTTAGAAAGTAAAGTTCACCAAGATAACTGAGAGGGGGGGGGTGAATTAGTTATCAGATAATTATAAATTTTATCATCTTCAATAGGATTAAACCATATAAGAAATATAATTACCAACCATAGAAAGATATTCATACACAATAACACAATGACATAAGATATGTTGACTAGGGAACTTCTTGATCAAAGAGTAAACCCCGGTGGGAATGATGCCCAAAAAAGATGCACTAATATGAATATTCCTTGTGAGAGGATGGAATATGTTAGGAGTCTTATGAAATACATTCAATACATATAAATCCCTATTAGGAGATTTTGAATCCCTGTTAAAAGATTCTAACCCAGTTAAGAGTTATAGAAGACAAAAGGACCCACTGCCCAAACAACTTCAAGGTAAGATCACTGAACACACTGTCCAAATAATCTTTTCATTAATCAATAGAATAATATGTTACTTCTTCTCTAACTATGCCAAACCGCACTCACTGTTGCATCAGATCTCAATTTTAGATCTATGTACTTCGCATGTCTTCCTTCACAATTTCGCTTTCACAACTTCATTGGCTCTTTTCTTCACTTCATGCATACATTCACATTCAACCATACCATGCTTCCATACATACACCTTACAACAAGGAAAAACATTCCTTCCTTTATAACACACTCAAATAATTACAAATGAGTTGGCACACAATTACAAAATAAAAGTTTCCACACACTACACCAAAATTATATAAAATTGTCAGCTTCCAAATATAATAAATCTTCACTCATGTGACCTCAAAGTTTGTGCTATCATCAACATCACTATAAATGTATCTTCAACTTCCCTTTAACTATGCAAAACTAGATTCCATCCCGATTAGGAGATATCATTTGATTTCCACAAACTGCTACTCAGGAACACTGCTTGAATACTGCTTCCACCAAAATGCTCATAACTTCCATGAATCGATGAATTACTATCTGTGTTCTCAACCATAGACATATAAAATATCAAAGAATATAACCTCAACATCACATATCTCCAACTGCAATATCCCACATGTGCTAATTAAAACACTGTCTGCTTCTCTGTGAGTCTCTAGAAGATCACTGTGTTGACATCAATGACAATCATAGTCATGAATGCAACAAAAACTACTACAGAATGACTGCCAAGCATTCATTCCTAACAATCTCCCCCATTAGAATTGATGGAAACATAGATGAAAAACATCCAATGTTCCACAAATCCAATACTGCAACACTGCTTCATCAAATCCTCTTCATCAATAAAATCTTCCTTCATTATCCTATTCAGTTCTCTCATATTGTTTTTCATGTATACTTCTCCCCCATTGACATCAATGATAAAAATTCATCACTATGTCAACAAAAACTCAATGTCAAAAGACACTTTTTAGAAAAATACATTTACAAGAGTCCTCATGACTCAGCTCTGATACCAGTTGTTACAAGCAGTGGTTTCCATTGCACCAAAAGATCGACCTGTTAACCCTGATACAACCACTAGACTTATAGAAGACACAGGAGAAGGTTAAGCCATGTCACAAATCTCGAGGGAAGCATTGACCATTTTGCCAACAATCTCCAACTTCTCTGCCGATGTGAACTTCTTACTAGGAAATGAACTTCTCTTCTGCTTAGCCATCACACATTCTTTGCAAATCATGTTAGTAGGCTTCATAATTTTAGGCAAATCCCTTACTGCAAGTGTAGTACTCACTTTCACAAAATTATCAAAGTTTATATGACAAAACCTTCTATGCCATAACCAACTGTCATCAATCTTAGTAATCAAATATGTCATCTTAGTAGGATTCAACTGAAATACATTACCTCTGGTTCTAGATCCAGTTCCAATCAGATTTCCATCTTTATCCTTTATTACACAAGTTTTCTTAGTAAACCAAAATTGATATCCCTTATCAACTAACTATCCAACACTCAAAAGATTATGTTTCAATCCATCCACAAAGTAAACATCATTAGTATTAGTCTTTCCATCAAGAGTAATAGATCCTATACCTTTAATCAAACAAGGTGCATTGTTACCAACTCTAACAACTCCTCCATCATAATTGTTAAACTTTATGAACTTTTTCATGTCACCAGTCATATGATGTGAACAACCATTGTCTATAATCCAATCAACTTTCTTTTCAACTTGAGAAACTAAGGCTTTTTCTTCCTTAACATCAGATTCAGGATTTTCTTCTTTAATTGCTACAAATCCTATGTCATCATTATTCTCAGTATCACTTTCACTGAGAGTTCTTTCTATACTAGCTTCAAGATCTTTATCATTAGCATAATAAAATTCCTTAGATCTTCTAGGTTTGAAATTGCTTCTATACTTTTTAACCCTCTTAGGACATTTAGATGCAAAATGACCATATTCTTGACAAGTCCAACATTTAAATTTTTCTTACCGTCTGGTTCTCTTTTCACAAGCAAGGCAATACCTTCTTCAATCTTCTTGTCTTCTTCATTTCTAGATCTGCTGCTACCAGCATAATCTCCACTCACACTGATGCTTCTTGAAAAAGTAGGGCGAACACTAAGAGCACTGAATGTTGTTTCCATTCTAGGTAAGTCTCCTGATAAGCTTAGGTTCATTTTTGCTGCTTCCAATCTTCCAAGAAGACTCTCTCTTGTAAAGTTTGAAGTACAAGGTATCACTTGTTCAATCATCTGTGTTGTCTGCTTAAATACAGGAGTCAATGTCCTCAAAATTTTCCATATCACTTCATTCTCTATTTTTGTTCCTCCACAAGATTTTATCCCTGCAACAATTTCTGACATTCTACCAATATAGCTTCTAACAGATTCATCTTCCATCATTCTTATATCTTCAAATGCACATATCCAATTATGTAATCTAGCTTTCTTTACATGTTCATCACCTTCAAAAGTAGAGTGTAAAGCTTTCCAAATTTCATGAGATTTTGTTAAACATTTTACCTGACTATATTCATTCTCCAGAAGTGCTGTCAAAAGTGCTTCTCTTGCAAGTATGTTACACATGAATAGATCTCTCTCATCATTAGAGCATGTCTCAAGATTATCTTCTTCAATGATAGTCTTATCATTCTTTTTAATCAACCAATAACCTGGTCCTAAATATAGTAGATGTGTCTCCATCTTCTCTTTCTAGCTGTCAAAATTTACTCCATCAAACTTAGGACTTTCTTTCCTGAAATTCACCATGGATCTCATTAAGCTGTTAAACTTTCCTTTCAAGGACCTACCGCTCTGATACCAATTGTTAGAAAGTAAAGTCCACCAAGATAACTGAGAGGGGGGGGGGGGGAAATTATTTATCAGATAATTATAACTTTTATCATCTTCAATAGCATTAAACCATATAAGAAATATAATTACCAACCATAGAAAGATATTCATACACAATAACTCTATGACACAAGATATGTTGACTAGGGAACCTCTTGATCAAAGAGTAAACCCCGATGGGAATGATGCCCAAAAAGGATGCACTAATATGAGTATTCCTTGTGAGAGGATGGAATCTGTTAGGAGTCTTATGAAATACATTTAGTACATATGAATCCCTGTTAGGAGATTTTGAATCCCTGTTAAAAGATTCTAACCTGGTTAAGAGTTATAGAAGATAGAAGGACCCACTGCCCAAATAGCTTCAAGGTAAGATCACTGAACACACTATCCAAATAATCTTTGCATTACTCAATAGAATAATATGTTACCTCTTCTCTAACTATGCCAAACTGCACTCACTGTTACATCAGATCTCAATTTCAGATCTCTGTACTTCACATGTCTTCCTTCACAATTTCTCTTTCACAACTTCATTGGCTCTTTTCTTCACTTCATGCATACATTCACATTCAAACATACCATGATTCCATACATACAGCTTACAACAAGGAAAAACATTCCTTCCTTTATACTACACTCAAATAATTACAAATGAGTCAGCACACAATTGCAAAATAAAAGTTTCCAAATGCTACACCAAAATTATATAAAACTATCAGTTTCCAACTACAATAAATCCTCACTCGTGCAACCTCAAAGTTTTCACTATCATCCACATCACTATAAATGTGTCTTCAACTTCCCTTTAACTGTACAAAACCAAATTCCATCCTGATTAGGAGATATCATCCGATTTCCACAAATCGTTACTCAGGAACACTGCCTAAATACTGCTTCCACCAAAATGTTCATAACTTCCATGAATCAATGAATTAATGTTTGTGCTCTCAACCATAGACATATAATATATCAAAGAATATAACCTCAACATCACATAGCTCCAACTACAATATCCCATGTGTGCTAATCAAAACATTGTCTACTTGTCTGCGAGTCTCCAGAAGATCACTGTGTTGACATCAATGACAATCATAGTCATGAATGCAACAACAACTGCTACAGAATGACTACCAAGCATTCATTCCTAACACTATATTTCTAGCCCAATCTGCGTTGGTGTAGACTCTTAGTTCAAACTTTCCTTCCTTAGGATACCATAATCCATAGTCCTCTATTTTCTTCAGGTATCTTAAGATTATTTTTGTAGCAATCATGTGTGAATCCTTAGGATTTGTAGAAAATCTAGCAACAATTACCACAACATGTGCAATATCTGGTCTACTATGCACTACATACATCAATTTACCAATCATAGATCAGTACAATGTCTAGATTACCTCTGTAGATTCATCATCTTTAGTTAGTTTGAAGCTTGTGACCATCGGTGTTCCAACTAGTTTAGCATCTTCCATGCCAAATGTTCTCAATACTTCCTTTATGTACATTGATTGTGTGATGAATATTCCATCATTCTACTGAATACCTGCAAGCCTAGAAAGAACTTAATCTCTCCAAACATAGACATTTCAAATTATTTTTGCATCTCATCAGCAAATTATTTACAGATATGATCTTGTCCTCCAAAAATTATATCATCCACAAATATTTTAGCAATCAAAATAGTGTCATCAGACTCTCCTTTCATATACAAATTATTGTTTTCACTAGTTCTAACAAAACCAATACTTAACAAGTAACTATGCAGCCTTTCATATCAGGCTTTAGGTGCTTTCTTTAAACCATATAAATCTTTGTGTAGTTTACATACCATGTCTTTCTTGTCTAGATCAACAAACCCTTCTAGTTGTTCTATGTAGACCTCCTCTTCTAGTATCCCATTTAGAAAAGCAGACTATGTGTTGCGTATGCAAGTAACATTTGGACTCCCTCTAGTCTAGCAATAGGTGCAAAAGTTTCACCATAATCTATACCTTCCTCTTGTGCATATCCCTTGCATGCAAGTCTAGCTTTGTTCCTTGTAACCTCTCCATTCTCATTCAACTTATTCTTGAAAATCCATTTAGTACTGATAACATTCTTATCTTTTGGTCTAGGTACTAAGGTGCATGTCTTGTTTTTCTCTATCTGTTCTATCTCTTCATTCATTATATTTACCCATTCATCATTCTCTAGTGCAACCTTAACATTTTTTGGTTCAAACTCACAAAGTAAGAATGTACCTTGTCTTAACTTACTTCTTGTCAGCATGTTAGCTTGCTTGTCTCCAATGATTTGGTTCCCAGGATGATATCTTCTAACAAATCTTGCCAGTACTTGATCTCTTCTTTGTTGTTCATCCTGTTCAAGTTCATTTGCTTTCTTGGTAGCTCCTTCCTGATCGCTAGTTTCCCTTTGTTGTTCCTCGGTGTTGTTTTCCTGATGCTTGGTTGAATCAGCCTATGGCTTTGGTAGGTACTCTGGTTGTTTAATGTAAGTGAATCTACCATAGTCTTCTAGCTCCCTAGTGCTTTCTTCACTATTTTTATCATCAAATTCATCAACTCTGACATTGCAACTTTCAATCATTTTATTAGTAACTTTATTCAGACATTTGTAAGCTTTGCTTTTAGTGGAATATCTAAGAAATATCCCTTCATCCCCTTTAGAGTCAAACTTTCCATTTCTTTCATCTTTCAAAATAAAACATTTGCTACCAAAAATTCTGAAGTAACTTACAGTCGGTTTGTGACCAAACCATAACTCGTAGGGTGTTTTGTTTGTGTCCTTCTTCAATTGTACTCAATTTAGAACATATACAGTCATGTTGATTACTTCTCTCTAGTATGTTTGAGCCACATTCTTTTGTAACATCAGTGTCCTCATGCAATCAACAATTGATCTATTCCTCCTTTTAGCAATCCCATTCTACTGAGGTGTTATTAGTGCGGAAACCTATCTTTTTATACCAAGCTCATTACAATAGTTAGTAAATTCATCAAAAATAAATTCACCACCTCTATCAGATCTCAAGCATTTCAGTTCTTTCTTGGTTTCTTTCTCTACTTTTTCTTTATACTATTTAAACATCTTAAATGCCTCAAATTTATCTTTTAAAAACATTACAGTCATTAATCTAGTGTAATCATCAAAAAACATAATGAAATATCTATCACAATAGTAACTATGTGTTCTCATGGAACCACATAGGTCGGTATGAACTAACTCCAGAATTCCCTTTGTTGAATAGTCTTTACTCTTAAAACTAGATTTTGTCATCTTACCTTTCTAACATTGATGACACATAACATGATTCGGCTTTGCTAGGCTAGGCAAACATCTAACATTTTTCTTTCTACTGATTTTAATCATGTTATCAAAGTTTACATGACATAACCTTTTATGCCATAGCCATGCATCCTCCATTTTCATCATTAAACAAAAATACTTATCATTGTCAAGATAAAACAAGTTACCTTTGGTTTGTGCTCTTGTTCCTGTTCCAACAAGTTTTCCTCCATCATCAAATATCTTTACCTTCTTGCTCTCAAAAGATACTCGGTGACCTGAGTTGTTAAGCTGTACCACACTTAGAAAATTGTAATTTAGTCCTTCTACCCAATAAGAATTATCACATTTGATTTTATCATTTATCAGTAAAGGTGCTTTTCCTCTAACCATACATGGTGTATCATTACTTTTTTTTATTGATCCTCCATTATATTGCTCAAGATGATCAAATTTTTCTTCATCACCAGTCATGTGATGTGTACAACCACTATCAATGATCCATGTATCATTTTTATTAACTTTAGAAATGAGTGTTGTCTCTACATACCTTTCTTCTTTCTCAGAATCATCCTTCATCGTAATAAATACTACTTCAACATCATCATCTGTGTCGATCTCGGTATCATTCTCTTCAACAATGTAACATACCTTTTTACCTTTATCATTGTTTTCTTGGTTATCTCTATTGTAGTGTTGGTAACTTCTTTTGTTACTCCTCCCATAGCTTCCTTCACCAGATCGATCTTTGTTTCTATCATCTTCTTTCCTATTTGGGCATCTAGCAGTAATATGACCAACTTCTTTATAGTTAAAACATGCTAAAGGTAATTTACCCCTGTATCCACCTTTACCTTTAGGTAACCTCTAGGCCATAAGAGCTTCAAGCTCATCAAGCTCATCATCAGTGTTACTATCACTATCATCCTTATTATTTCTACTGCTAGACTTACCGATCTTCAGAGAAGTCATGAAAGCAGACTCAACAGATGGTACAACACTATTATCAAAGTTATTTAACTCAAAAGTTGTAATCTTACCAATCAGATTATCAAGAGTGAGATTAATGTTAGGTGCAGACCTCATTTCATGTATTGCAGATATTCTAATTGCATAAATAGGCAATAAAGTCCTTAGAATTTTTCTTACCATTGTATCTTCATCAATGACTCCAATAGATCTTTTGATAGCATTAACTACCTCCTTTATTCGGTTTGTATACTGCACTATGTTTTCTCCTTCTTTCATTTTCATATCATCGAATATTCCTCTTAAACTTTTTGCTCTGGCTCTCTTGACATTTGCATTACTACTATAAACTTGAGTAAGTTTATCCCACATTTCCTTTGAGGTAAGGCAATCCTTAACATCTTCAAATTCAGCATTTGATAGAGCAGCAACAATCTCCATCATAGTAACATTATGCTCATGTCTATCTCTCAATTGATCAAGAGTCAAAGGTCCTGTAGGTGGTGCTAAGTAGCCATTATCCAATAGGGTGAGGGAAAAATTACCAATTCTAGATATATGAAGTCTCATTCGACTTTGCCATATTGTAAAGTATTCCTTATTCATCTCTGGCACTTCCCTCTTATACATTTTGTGATCTTTCTGTTGAAGTCCTTAAAAATTGTTCCAAGCAACCAATGTGCTCTGATACCAATTGTTAGAATAATTGAGAGGGGGGTGAATCAGTTATCCATAGTCCCAAATTACAAAATGTATCACTTAAAATAAATTCAGCTAATTCTGTAGCTCAGTAAACATAAAATACTAAACTGTCTGTGTAGTTACCAATTACCAGTTAATTACTCATAGTGATTACCGACCAAATCAAATATGAAACATGTAAAGTATGATAACCAAATAATCATCACATAAACACATAACACAAATATTTAACATGGAAACCCTATAAAGGGAAAACCACTTGGGATGGGTAACCCAAAATATTTTCACTCTTCTAAAGTGAGCTCGGTGAAGAGCCAACCTGTCACTCGGTAAAGCTCTCTGACGCTCGGTACTATTCTATAGTTTAGTTCTTCTTCAACTAGTCTGATCAGGAATGCATGAAGTTGTGTTCACATGATGTCTCTACATTCTCTTTCTTCCAGTATCCTTTTTATAATGAAACCAATGTCTCTTATATAGACAAGTAAACCGTTTTCTTTTCATCCATCAGATTTTTCCACTTAATCTCCTTCATTGATTTTTCCACTTAAACCTTCCTTGGAAGATGTGTCAATACCTCATTTCAATTCCATCCTTTAGATCTTCTTCAAATTTTGTTAGCTGTTGATCTCATAAAAAACTTTATCTTCCACCTCGAAATCATACACTTTCTTGCTCATCAATTTCTGTCAACTAAACTAAACATTTAGTTCACTCAACCATACTCAGTTAATGAAGAAATGTGTCAGCAAACACAAGCTCGGTTAATACTATCACTCGGTATACACTACACTGGCTCGGTGTATACTGAAGTTCTTCATTTACCGACCACACTGCTTTGTTAAGTTTTTCTTCCAACTTCATAACAGATTACTGTAACATAATCAAGTCAACAATATAAAGTCATAGACTCATCAATAAGTTACCAAGAGTATTCCTTATCCTCATCTATCATATCCATCTTCCTCTATGTAGATATCTCAGTTCTTCATCTTTTCTCCTCTATTACAGATGTTTATATATTTGCAACTATCATGATAAGTACTGTCAAAACTAGTTGACATCAATGCCAACACAATGACTAATTCAATTATCTTACATATCATTTCAGTACTCGGTGATCTCTAACCACTTGAACTTCATCGATCAAGTTCTCAATCAGCTATAGTTCATTAGTTCACATCACATGATAGGAGACAAAGATAGATTTGTACATTTGGATAAGTACAAAATTGACATGGTTATATTTGGAGACAACACTCCTAAACCTATCATAGGTAGAGGGTCTATCACCTTGGATGGAAAGAATAATATTGATGATGTTCTATATGTTGATGGTTTGCAGCATAACCTACTAAGTGTTGGATAGTTGCTTGACAAAGGATATTAGTTGGAATTCAAAGACAATAAGTGCATCATTAATAGGATTTAAGGAGTAATGATTGCATCAGGTTCAAAGACAAAAGGTAATGTTTTTCAGCTTAATTTAGAAGCAAGTTATTTTGTTTCTAAAGTAGATGACAGTTGGTTATGGAACAAAAGACCATGTCACATCAATTTTGATAATATAATAAATATAAGCAATGTAAAGGCAATAAGAGACCTTCCTATCATTTCAAAACTAGTTGATACAATATGCAGGGAGTGTGTGATGGGAAAACATGTGAGGAATTCATTCAGAAGCAAGCATAATTTGGCAGAGAAAATATTGGATCTAGTGCATACAGACTTATGTGGACCAACTCAAACAAGATCATACTATGGTGAAAGGTACTTTATTTATTTTTTTGATGATTATTCTAGAATGATGTGGGTTGCGTTCTTAAAGGATAAATCTAAAGAATTTGAGAAGTTTAAGATATTCAAAGCTAAAGTTGAAAATGAGTCTAGATTAAAGATAAAATGTCTGAGATCAGATAGAGGAGGAGAATTCACCTTTGATAGATTTTATGAGTATTGTGAAGGACATGAGATAAAGAGACAACTAAGTGCACCTAGAACCCCTCAACAAAATGGAATTGTAGAAAGGAGAAATAGGATCATACTTGACACAACACACACTATCATGATTGAAGGAAAAGTTGTACACACCTATTGGAGAGATGCGGTCAACACTGCAGTCTATACTATCAATAGAATTCAATTAAGTCCAAGTGTAGACAAGACACCTTATGATCTATGGTTTGGAAATGTACCTAGAGTAAAATACTTCAAAATATTTGGAAGCAAGTGCTACATCAAGAGAGATGAAGCTATTGGAAAGTTTGATGCAAGGAGCGAAGAATATAAATTTTCTTGGTTACTTTACTAAAAGAAAAGCTTACATATGTTTTAACTTAAGATTGAAGAAGATCACAAAAGTGCTCATGTAAAGATTGATGAAAAATTTATGATTCAAGAGAGATATCATGATTATGCACCTATGATTGAAGAAGAACCTAGTCCTATCAGTAGAGAAATAATTGTTGAAGAAATATTTGACAACATTGATGTATTATTCAATGATCCCAAAACAAGTGAAGAAGAATCATAGAAGACAGGTGAGAGAGTCACACCTAATATTCCAAAATTCACATCTAGATACCATTCAAAGGAAGATATCATTAGAGATCAGAACAAAAAAGTCTTGACAAGATCAAAGGCAAAAAGCTCAGCAGTTGATGAAGTGGTATGTTTACTTTCACAAATTGAACCTTTAAGTGTTGAAGATGCATGTAATGATTTAGATTGGCATGAAGCAATGAAATAAGAGCTAGATCAGATAATTAAGAATGATACATGGGAATTGGTCCCTAGACCTAGTGACAATAATGTGATTGGAACCAAGTGGATATTTAGGAACAAGATGAATGAAGATGGTACAGTAGTAAGGACCAAAGCAAGACTAGTATGTAAAGGATATGCATAAAGAGAATGAATTGATTATTTAGATACATTTTCCCCTATGAGTAGATTGGAAGCCATAAAGTTATTTCTAGCTTATGAAACATTCAAAAACTTTAAAGTATATTATATGGATGTCAAGTCAACATTCCTAAATGGAGAGTTGAAGGAAGAAGTCTACATAGAGTAGCCTGAAGGATTTACTTTATCAGAAAAACCTAATATGGTATGTAGATTGAAGAAATCCCTCTATGGACTTAAGCAAGCCCCTAGAGCATGGTATGAAAGACTAGATGGTTACTTGACAAAGATCGGATTCAAGAAAGGAGCAACAGATTGTAACTTATTCATAAGAGAGACACCTGATGGATTATTATTAGTTGCTATTTTTTTTTATGACATTATTTTTGGTGGCAATGAAAAGCTTAGAGAGAATTTGAAATGAGCACGATTGGACCTATCAAGTACTTCTTAGGATTGAATGTGCAGCAAATAGACAAAGGTATTTTCATTAATTAGTCTAAGTATGTGAAAGAGATATTGAAGAAATTCAAGATGGATGATTGCAAGCCAGTAAGTACCCCTATAATAACATGAAGCAAGGTTTCTAAAGAAGATGATTCAAAAATGGTAGACAAGACCCTATACAAGTCTATGATTGGAAAACTAATATATCTTACTCAATCTAGACCTGATATTTCTAATGTAGTTGGTATTGTTGGAAGATTTGCATCAGAACCTAAACAAAGTCATCTTATGCCAGTAAAGAGGATATTTAGATACTTGAAAGGAACTATAGACTATGGTTTATGGTATCCTAATTTAGATAATGTAGAACTTCATATGTATACAGATGCAGATTGGGCAGGTTGCGTTGATGATAGAAAGAGCACCTCAAGAGGAGCAATATTTCTTGGAGATAGACTTGTTACTTGGACAAGCAAGAATCAAAATTGTATTTCTCAGTCCATAGTAGAAGTAGAGTATGTAGTAGCAACACTAAATTGTTCTACAATTGTGTGGATCAAGCAAATGATAAAGGATTTTGGTATTTAGATTGATTATCCTATTTTTATTCATTGTGACAACACTAGAACTATCAATATGTTAAAGAAACCTGTGATGCACTCAAAGACAAAACACATTGAGATAAAATATCACTTCCTAAGAGAGAAAGTTGTAGAGAAAGAAGTAAAATTAGATTATGTGAGCACAAAAGAATAGCTAGAAGACATATTCACAAAGCCTTTACCGAAGGATACATTTGAGTATCTCAGGGAGAAGCTCAGAGTAATTCCCTTCCCTAGATCTGATTAGAGTTTGCAGTAGTGCATCAGTCCTCAGTGACTGATGAATAGTTGACTACTCTACTTCAAGAGTAGTACCTGTGCTTATTTGTTTTGGCACCCTTTTCTATTGATGTCAAAGGGGGAGTATATAGTCATAAAAAAAAAAATAGTTGATTTATTCTAGCAAGGGGAGTATGCAGTAGTAAGGGAGAGTATAGAGTACGAAGATATAGCAGTTGATATTCAGAGCATTCGGCAGTAGATGGAGGATTCATCCTTGGGGGAGTTTTGTTGAGGAAATGGAGAATGTTATAAAATAATTGTATATTTGGATTGGTGGTGTTTTTCATTCCATATGTTTCCATCAATGCCAAAGGGGGATATTGTTGGAGATTTTCCAGCAAGCCAATGTTGACTGTATGTTTGTCATTGATGACAACATATGGTAAGCAACATGTGTTGAAGTCTTATGAAGAGATCCTTGAGCATATGTTGAATGGACATGTTATCAGCATGACATCATAGACGCAAAGGTTGATTCTGAGTGCAGATAGTTGTGTAGTTTGTATCAGCAGTGTTCCTAACAAAGTTACAGACAAAGTTTTGTATGTGATTTTTAGTATGGTTATAATGGAGCCTTGCACGTTTATATTTATATTGTAGACATGTTTATGATGCTATGTTCATGGACACAGAGTTAGTTATGCAATAAAAGTTAATTTATGATGTTTCTATTTGCCAGTTACAGTTTCCTGAGATTGTCTTATGAAGCTGACAATGTTTATATTGGTTTAGTAGTTGCACCTATCATTTTGATATGCGTATTTGGTTTTGTGTTGGGTGATGAATTAAGGATGTTTGGTTAAGAGCACATAACATATTTTAGTATGAGTGTAAATTTTAAGTTAATTTATTGGAGATGACTATGTGAAGTGACACACCTAGTCATATTGAGTTGTGAATGTACTGAGAAAGTCACCAGTTGAAGATCTATGCGAAGAAGAAGAGAGTATATTCTATTCATTGGAAATGATCAAGAAAAAAGGTCTACATTCTAGTTCACCAAGATCCAGATATAGTGTATATCTATTATACAGAAGGTTGTAGCCTTCACCATTTGAGCAGTGTGCTCCCAGACAGTGTGTCCTCACCTTTAACAAGGTTAATTGTAAAAGACTCCTAACAAGGTCCAACCTTTGACAAGGTCACTGTACTTAATGCATTGTAAAGATCAACTCCTAACAGGGTTTTAAGATCTTCTAACATGGATCATTATACTCTAGCCAAGTTTATAGTCGGTGCTAATTCCCACAAGGGATTTTACCTATTTGGGTTTCCTCGTAGCCAAAATTTTGGTGTTGTGTTGTTAAGTACTCACATATTATGTTTATTCTTAATGTTAATCTATACTTAATTGGATTAAGAATTGAATCTTGTAGATAAATTATTCACCCCACCCCCTCTAAGTTATCTCTTGGGAGTATTCCTAACATATTAGATTTATGCCTATAAGTGCAGAGGTTGAAATGGTCATTTGTAAAATTTATTGAAGGATTAGTGAAGACTAGCTAGCAGGGCTAGAAATAGGGGAACTCATAGAGTGAGTGGTAGTGTTTTGTGCACAACTCTTGTGCAATGATGGATTACAGTATGCGAGATTGGGATATGTCAAATGACATTATGGAGAATATTCTATGTGATCACAATATGTTTGTGTTATCGTTGATGATATATGTGACTTTTTTCCAGTAAAGAAGTATTTGAGAGCCAACTAGGCAAGGTAACGTATGGAAGGACAATTATCTTTAGATAATTGATATAGCCGACTATCTTGTGATTTTTATTTGTTGTAATATGTTTAGGGATGATGTATGTGTCTCCTCCTTGGATAATGTAATCATTTGTAATATAATGAGGTCCTATAATGGCCAACCTATAGGAAATTTATTATTTGTAACTTGTATATGAGGAAGGGTTTTTCCTTATAGTAGATATGTGATATGGATAAGGATATATGAGAGCTAGAAGGATGTAAGATCTGTTGTTTGTGGAGTAGAAGGTTGTGCATCAATTCACAAGGGTGATTTATCCTGGTATGGTAGTTCAAATATCTTGATGATATTTTCTATAAAGACTAGAAGGTGGATGTAACCTTCTGATTGTATTTTAGCCTATGGCCAGTTGTAATACCTCTAATAGGGTTTGTGACTCCTAATAGGGTCTGTCCTTTAATAGGGACCTACCTATTTTAATAATCAGCTCCTAACAGGGCTAGAACTCCTAACATGGCTTCAATACTTATAGTGCAGATATTTGTGGGCATCACTCCCACCGGGGGTTTTCCCTTAACAGGGTTTTCCTCGAGAAAAATTTCTGGTGTTCACACATGTGTTGTGATTATTTTATCTTTGTTTAAGTATAAAGATTGATTTGGAATTAATTATTAGATATTGGAATCGACTAATTCACTCCCTCACTCAGTTGATTAAGACATTGTTATTCTAACAATTGGTATCAGAGTTGTTGCTCCTCAAAGAGAAAACTTGACCGCTTGAGGAAAAAGATCCAAGATGTCTTACTTCAAGAAAGAAAGTCCCAAGTTTGATGCAAAGAACTTTGATGCATGGAAGGACAAGATGAAGACTCATTTGTTCTATTTGGGCATAGATTATTGGCTAGTAACTATGGAGGATGTTACACTCAAGGCTGAAGATGACTTGGAAGATGCTTCTACAACTCATGAAGAAAATAAGTTATTTCAAGACAATATGGTAGCTAGAGAAGCTTTGATAAGTGCATTATATGAAGGTGAATTATCTAAGATCAAAGATCCGGACAGAGAACATGATATATGGGAAAGATTGATAGCATTGTATGAAGGAGATACATACATCGAAAGAGCCCAAATTCAGAATTGGAGAGCGACGATGGAAACACTCCAAATGAAAGAAGATGAAACAGTAAGAATTTTTGTTCAAAGGGTTACAAAATGTATAACAAGGATTAGGAACAATGGAGGAACTTACATTGAGGATGAAGTCATTTCAAAGATTCTAAGATCTTTGACATCAATATATAGAAGTAAAGTACATGCAATAGAGGAGATCATTACTTTGACTGCGAAGTTTACAAAGGAAATGTTAGTTTCCAAGCTAACAACATTTGAGACCGTAGAGATCAAGGAGTCATTACAAAAGTTTGAGATAAAATTCAAGGAGATAGTTCATAAAGACAAAAATACATGAATAAATATTGTAGGTTTCAGCAAAGCAAGCAAATACAACGAAGAGTTGGGAGAATGTGTTGAGCAATGGGAATATGTTGAAGAGCTATAAAATAGTATGGATGAAAAGATCTTAGCCACGGTTGCAAGAAGAGAAAAAAAAGGTCAAGGTAAGTTTGAAGGAAAATTACCTTTAAAATGCTTTAATTACAATAAGATTGGTCATTTTTCCTCTAGATGTCCAACAAGGATTCCCAAGTATAAACCTAAGTATGAAAAACTCAAGAAGGATAAGGAATGCTACTATGTCGGTGATGATTTATCTGATGATGATGAATATATAAATGAAATACTTGGTTTTGTGGAAATAGAAGAAGAAGCACATATCTATGAAGAAAAGGCATTAGTATCCAATGTTGAGAAGAAAGTTGATTGGATCATAAATAGTAGATGTTCGCAACATATGACAGGTGATAAAGATAAATTTGTTAAGCTAAATAGATATGATGGTGGTGTTGTCAGATTTGGTGACAATACTCCTAAGCCAATCATGGGAAGTGGATCTATTAATTTAGATGGTAAAATTAATACTGATGATGTTTTGTTTGTTAATGGATTAAAACATAATCTATTAAGTTTTGTTCAATTAGTTGAAAAGGGTTATCATCTACAATTTAAGGATGGATATTGCACAATCAGAAGTGCTAAAGGAGATCTAATTACATCTGGTACTAAGACAAGATGAAATGTCTTTCATTTAAACTCAACATAGGTAAATTGTTTTATTGTTAAAATTGATGAAGGATGGCTATGACATCGAAGGTTTTTTCATATAAAATTTGATAATATTGTAAAGGAAAGTAACAATAATGCAATTAGAGATCTACCAAGGATTGTGAAGCCAACTAGCACAACATGAAGAGAGTGTGTAATGGGAAAGAAAACAAGGAATAACTTTCACAAAAAAGCTTTTTCAACCAGAAACAAGTTGGATTTGATTCACACAAATCTATGTGGACCTACACAGACCAAGTCTTACTTTGGTGACAAGTATTTCATTTTATTTACTAGTGATTATTCTAAAATGACGTGGGTAAGATTTCTTAGAGAGAAATCAGAAGCTTTTGGAACATTCAAGTATTTTAAGGAAAGAGTAGAAACAAAGTCTGGTTTGAGGATCAAATGTATGAGATCAGATAGAGGTGGAGAATTTATATCAGGAGAATTTAATGCTTTTTGTGAAGAGCATGGAATATTGAGGAAAACTTCTATACCTAGGACACCACAACAAAATTGTGTAGATGAGAGAAGAAACATATCAGTTCTTGATGTTGCAATGACTATGTTGATTAAAGGAAGACTTGCTCGTATGCACTGGAGAGAGGTAGTTAATGCCGCAATGTACACAATGAACATGGTTCAGATCAGAGATGGTACTAGTAAGAAACCTTATGAGATTTGGTTTGGTCATACTCCTAATGTTAAGTATTTTAGAATTTTTGGCAGAAAATGATTTATTAGAAGAGATGATAGCATAGGGAAATTTGATGCAAGATGTGATGAGGGAATATTCCTTGGGTACTCTACAAAGAGTAAGGCTTATAGATGCTATAAAAATGTCAAGATTGATAAAAAGTTTCAACTATAGGAAAGAACTTGTGAATTTAACCCTCATGATCCATTATGGGAAGAAGGACTAAATCAGAGTAATCAGAGTCTAAATCAAGGTCATAATGAAGATCAAGAACAAGAAGCAACTCAGGATCAGTCGCAAGAGTTTTTGATGATAGATGACAACACAAATATGAATCTAAATGAGAGACCAGAGGTATTTAGGACACCTAAATATGTCCAGAGGGATCACCCTCAAAACTAGATTATTGGAGATAGTAGTAGAGGCACTAGAATAAGGTTGCAAAAAAAAGATGCAATTTGTTTGATTTTACAAGTTGAGCCAAAGACTACTGATGAAGCTTACGGACATGATTCATGGATCAAAGAAATGCAAGAAGAATTGGATTAGATACAAAAGAACAACACTTAGGAATTGGTACCTAGACCTAAAGATGAATATTATTGGCAAAAAATGGGTATTCAGAAATAAGATGAATAAAGATGGTGTTGTGACTTGAAACAAAGCCAGATTGGTATGCAAGGGATATTCACAACAAGAAGGAATCAACTTTAAGGATAATTTTGCACGTGTTGTGAGGTTGGAAGTAGTTAGGTTACTCTTAGCCTATGCTGCATATAATTATTTCAAGGTATATCAGATGGATGTCAAGTCAACATTTCTCAATGGTGACTTAGAAGAAGAGGTTTACATTAAGCAGCTTGTTGGTTTTCCTTTATCAGGTGATAAATACATGGTTTATAGATTGAAGAAATTACTCTATGGACTTAAACACACACCTGAGCTTGGTATGACCAATTGGATAGGTATTTATTACATATTGGCTTTAGAAGAGGTAATGCAGATAGCAATCTATACTTGAGATGTAATAATAAAGACATTTTAATAGTAGAAGTTTTAGTTGATGACATTATCTTTGAAGGAAATGATGTTATGAGTAAGAAGTTTGCAGAATAAATGAAGGATGAATTTGTGATGTCCATGATAGGGGAGATGAAGTTCTTCCTAGGGCTACAAATTAATCAAAACAAGAATGGTATCTTCATATCTTAGACCAAGTACTTAATGAGATGCTAAAGAAATTTGGCATGGATGAAAGTAAACCAATTGGAACTCCTATGGTAATAGGAGATAAGTTTTTTACAAGTAGTGGTTTCCATTGCACCAAAAGATCGACCTATTAATGCTTGATACAACCACTAGACTTATAGAAGACACATATGGCTGTTAAACTATGTCATGAGTCCCAAAGGGGGACATTGGTAGTTAGTCCAACAATCCCCCCCTTAGCATGTATTAAGCATTAACAAGTTGATCTTTTGGTGTAATGACAACCACTACTTGTAACAAAGTTGTCTACTTTTGATGAGACAAAAGGTGTACCTCAAACTAAATACAAATCTATGATAGGAGGTCTTCAATATCTAACTCATACTAGACCTGATATAGAAAGTTTAGTTGGAATTGTTGCTAGATTCTAGGAAGATCTAAAGGAAACTCATTTTGCTGCAGTAAAGAGGATATTTAGATATGTAAAGGTAACAGATGATTTGGCCTGTGGTATGATAGGATAAAAGACTTCACATTGGAAGTCTATACTGATGTAGATTGGGCAAGAAGTATAGATGATAGGAAGAGCACAAGTGGATGAGCCTTTTTCCTTGGGATGAGGTTAGTTTCTTGGTTGAGAAAGAAACAAGACTGTATATCTCAGTCAACAGCTGAATCAGAGTATGTCATTGCTGCAATCAATTGCACATAGATCATTTGGATGAAACAGACGCTGAAGGAAATTGGTGTGATCCTTGGTGAACCAATTATCATACATTGTGATAAAACAAGTATAGTGAATATGTCAAAGAACCTAGTGATGCATTAAAAAACAAGCATATTTTAATCAAGTATCATTTTTTAAGGGAGCAAGTGAAAGAGAAAGAGGTGAATCTTGAATATGTAAGAACAAATGAGAAAATTGTAGACATATTCACAAAACCACTGAAGAAAGCTTGGGGTTAGATCCCCACCTAGAGGTAATTAAAAAGATACATTAGCGCTCAAGTTCATTAGCAATCAAAGCTATATCATTTGTGAACTTGATGTAGAGGTTTGCTCCTCAGGGGGAGTAATGGTTTGAGCATAGTTGATTAGATCAAGGTGATCTTGCACCTAGTAGTTGAAGGTCTTGAAGATTTGAAAAAGATACACTTGGCAGAGTAGGAAGAATAGGATGACACCATTTTCCATTGATGTCAAAGGGGGAGAGATATTAGTGAAAACTCCTTACTGGATTAGGGGAGTTGTGAAGAAGAATTTGAGAAGGTTGTACAAAAAGGCTACTATTGGGTTGATGGTTTTTCATATATTTCCATCAATTCCAAAGGGGGATATTGATGGAATTATTGTAGTATGGTGTTGGCATTCAATATTTTTTTTATTGATGTCAAACATATATTCAGTTATGAAGGGTCAAGAACTGCAGGACAATGCACATGCATGTTGCATAGAGCGGTATGGGTGTCATACAATGTATTAACTCAGGCAGGCTTAGATATATGTTCTAGTATGACTATTAGAATTATCACTATAAGTGAAGAGGTTGATATGGTCATTTATAAAAGTTCTTGAAGGATTAGTGAAGACTGGCTAGTAGGGCCATAAACAGGGGAACTCACAAAGTGAGTGGCATTGTTTTGTGCATAAATCTTGCGCGCGATAATGGATTATAGTATGTGAGATTGGGATATGTCATATGAAATCATGGAGAAGATTTTGTGTGATTGCAATATATTTTTGTGATCGTCGACGACATATGTGACGTGTTTTCCAACAAAGAAGTATTTGGGAGCTGACTAGGCAAGGTAACATATGGAAGGACACTTATCTTTAAATAATTGATGGAGTTGACTATCTTGTGATTTTTATTTGTTGTAATATGTTTAGGGATGACATATGTGTCACCACCTTGGATGATGTAATCATTTTTAATACAATGAGGTCCTATAATGGCCGACCTCTAGGAGATTTATTATTTGTAACTTGTATATGAGGAAGGGTTTTTCCTTATAGTAGATATATGATATGGATAAGGATATATGAGAGTTGGAAAGCTATGAGATCTATTGTTTATGGAGTAGAAAGCTATGCATCAGTGCAAAATGGTGAATTGTCCTTGTATGGCAGTTTAGATATCTTGATGATATTTTCTGTAAAGACTAGAAGGTGGATGTAACCTTTTGATTTTATTTCGGCATGTGGCCAGTTGTAATACCTCTAACAGGGTTCGTGACTCCTAACAAGGTCTATCCTTTAACAAGGACCTATCTATTATAATAATCAACTCCTAACAGGGTTTTAATACTTATAGTGCAGATATTTGTGGGTATCACTTTCACCGGGATTTTTCCCTTAATAAGGTTTTCTTCAAGAACAATTTGTGGTGTTCACATGTGTTGTGATTATTTTACATTTGTTTAAGTATAAATATTAATTTGGAATTAATTCTTAGAGCTTGGCATCAATTGATTCACCCACCCCCCTCTCAGTTGATTAAGACATTGTTATTCTAACATAAGTCTTTGTTGATGATATCATATTTGATGGTATTGATGAATTAAGTAGAGGTTTGACTGATGAAATACAAAAAGAACTTGAGATGTCTATGATAGGTGAGATTAAATTCTTTCTTGGATTGAAAATACAAAGTTGGAAAAGGAAATTTTCATTACAAAGTCCAAGTATGTCAGAGAATTGTTGAATAATTTTGGTATGGAAGATTCAAAATTGGTAGGGACTTCTATGCTTACTAGTTGAAAATTGACTAAGCATGATGAATCCCTTTGTGAAAATTAGACAAGATACAAATCAATGATTGGAGGATTGCAATATTTAACTCATACTAGACCAAACATATCAAATGTAGTTGGAATTGTTGTGAGATTTCAAGTAGAACTGAAGGAATCACATATGGTTGTTGTTAAGAGAATTTTCAGATACTTGAAGGGTGTAGTTGACTATTGATTATGGTATAGAAAATATGATGATTTTACTTTGAGTGCATATATTGATGTTGATTGGGTAGGTAATGTGGATGATAGGAAAATTACAAGTGGTAGTACATTCTTTTTGGGTAAGAGACTAATCTCCTAGACTAGTAAGAAACAAGATTGTATCTCTCAATCTACTACTAAAATGAGTATGTTGTTGCTACTATAAATTGTAATCAAGTTATTTGGATGAAGCAAATGCTGAAGGGTTTAAGGATAAACATTGATGAACCTATTGTTATTTATTTTAATAACTCAAGTTCTATAAATATTTCAAAGAACCCTGTTCAACATTCAAAGACAAAGCATAGCTATATTAAGTATCATTTCTTGAGGGATAAAGTCAGTGAAAAGGAAGTAAAATTCGAATGTGTCTACTAAGGAACATATTGTTAATATCTTTACAAAGCCTTTGTCAAAGGATACATTTGAGTATCTCAGAGATAAGATTAGGGTTTTAGCCCCTCTTGATCAGAGCTAATGATGCTAAGGATGGGATCAGTCGAAAGATTTATCAGAATATCATTCTCTAGATTAATGAGTTTGGGGAATTCTCAAGGGGAGTAGTCTTGCGATAGGTCGATGTGAAACAATTATCTATTATGCGTATTTGAGGTGAGTTCAATTATTTTTTATGTCTTTGGCTCTTTTCCATTGATATAAAAGGGGGAGAGATTGTGTGAAAAATAGAGAAAAATTAGGAAAATATTATGCTAGGGAGATATTATGTTGAGAGGTTTGAAGGTGGATATTCAAAGTGATCAGGTGAATATATTGATGTCTTTGTGCATTGATCAATTTTTTACTTCATATATTGCCATCAATGCCAAAGGGGGAGATTATTGAGAGTGTTAGAGATTTTTTATTAGACCTTGTTTATGTGTCTTGACATTAACGTTTTATCATTAATGTCAACATACTATTGTTGTTGTAGACAATGTGTTTAGTTTGTTTAGAGAAGATATTTTCAGTTGTTCAGGTGATTTGTTGAAGATATTTTGTTTCTATTCTAGTTGGTGTTTTAGATATGTTTGTAGATGATTTTGGTCAACTTACAAAGGTTTGCATAATAGTTTGAGTGAGATATGATTGATTTATCAAGTGTTAGTATTTTAGTTTTCCTGTTATTCATGAAGTGTCAAAGGTGGAATTTTTTCTTTGGTGAGGATCGATGTGGTTAATTTAGTTGATGTGAAGCTAGTGGTAATGTTAGGATGCATTTGTGTTTCCTCAACTAGTGTTGTTCATGACTCAGAGTTCAAAAATTTATCCTTAATAGTGTGATAGAGTTCTCTGTTCAGTGTTATTGGTATTTAGTACATAGAAGAGTTTGGATTTTGAGATTCAGTTGATGCTAAGGTTCAAGAAGATATTCTTTCTTCTTGATGGCATTCTTGGATCATGCGATGATCCATGTTGATAGTTCACATTGATTGTGGTGATTGTATTTGGTGATTTGCTAGTGTGTTGGTGTTTCTTCATTTAGGTCCTAGCTGATTTAGTGAAGTCATGTGTTGTGATTTTTGGTGCGGATTTGGAGAAGTTGCGTGTTCGAGGATGATTTTTTGGATCCTATCTTTAAGTCTTACCTGACTTGATTTGGATCACATTTGTTTGCGCTTATTGTTCATATCATTTATATGTATTGCTCCTATTCGACCTTCTTATTGTTTATTCATAGTAATATGTATAAATGGGCAATCATTTTGTGATTGTGAGTGTGTGGAGAAAAAAAAGAGGATGTTTGTATTCTATGATTGAGGCAAAAATTGTACTTCATTAGAACTGTATTGGCATAGCAGATGCTATAAGTTAGTTCAGTCATATTGGATAGTTTTTCCACTCCTTGTAAATTGTAATCATAGATTTTTCAGTGAACCCAACTAAAGGCCAGATCATTGTATTGTAAATAGTGAGCTCTAAGAAGTGATCCTATGAATGCATGTGCATTCCTCTTTTGTTTTTATTTTCTCTTGACTGGGTAATACTTTAAAAGAGTACATCTATCTAGTGGGTTTGACTCCCACTGGGATTTTCCCTTAATAGGGGTTCCTCGAGAAAAAATTCGGTGTTCTATGTTATGTGTTGTGGATCTTGCATTACTATTTATCTTTCAGATATTTATTTGGTTTAAGTGGTTTAAATTTTTAATTATTAGTGCACAACTGATTCACCCCTCTCAGTTGTGCTTGCCTCCTTTTTGGCTTAACAGACACTTGCTTCTGTGGATCATGCCAAAGAAAGAGAAAGAATGCTAAAATCAACTGAAAAAGGGAACAAACTATTGAATAGAGTAGCAAAAGTATTGAGCAAGATTATGCCAAATTATGCAGTATATCAAAATGTTTCTACATCTGATTAGTTAGAAGGTCTTTTGGGTGCAATTGAATCACACTTTCAGTCCCTTCAGAATTCATCTATGGTAAATGTGAAGAATGAGTTTAATGAGAAAAGATTCAATCAGTTGAACTTGATGATTGTGACAGATAAGGAATCTTTGGAAGTTACCATTCAGAGATTGAAAGATTCCTTGGAAGAAGGAAATAGATTTTATAAATCTTGTATTGATTATACAAAATGTGTGATAGATATTGATAAGATAGTGAAGGAAAGTGAAGCCAAATTGCTAGAGCTATCACATGCATATGATCTTTTGACGGATTTAGCTTCAACTCATTCAACATAGGTGACACAATTGAATGATAAGATAAAAACTCTTGTCACCGAGAATGAAAGAATGAAAGGAAGGATTAGTGAGTTGATGAATCAATTAGTTCCTATGCTCGATATTCTAACAAGAGGAGTCAACAAAACCACATCAGCTCATGAATTTTGAGATGCACTTGATGTAGGTGAAGCAAATAAGTTGGCTTATGTAGTATGTGGACACATTCAAATTTATGAGAGTCTGAAGAAGAGTTGGGATGTTGAATTTGTAACTGCGAGGAGCAATTTCTCAGATATTTTCAAAATGATGTAAGTATGCTTCTCATATCTCTATATATAGGCAGATATTATAGGATTTTGGTAGTTCAATTTTGGAGTTGATCCCTATCTTTTCCATTGATGTCAAAGGGGGAGAGATAAGTTGAGAAAAATGAGTCTATTAGCTCAAGGGGAGTACATATTTTTGGTTAGGAGAACAATTTTGGAGTTTGGCATTTTTTTGGAACACTTGGTCATTTTTCTCTAAGTGTTGCCATCAATTTCAAAGGGGGAGATTGTTGGGAAAGAGACACTGATAGATACTGATTGTATGTTGTCATTAATGACAACTATATCTATTTCATATGGTCTCCCTATTAGAAATAGGGAATACTGAGAGGGGGGGGGGGGTGAATCAATATTCTACAAACTTTATCTTTTGCCCAATTATGGATATAACAAATTATCTTTATACATGCATAACAATAAAGAACTCATAACACATTATTTGTTCTCGAGGAAACCCTGGCCAAGGGAAAACCCTGGTGGGGATGGTACCCATAAAGATCCACTAATCAAAAGTATCTTGTTAAGGATGTTGACCCTGTTAGGAGTCTATTACAAGCATATAGTGTATCAGTCCTGATTAAGGGACTATAGGCCTTGTTAGAAGCCTCAACCCTGTTAGGAGTTGTAGTACAAAATGTGATTACCAGATGAGCCCACTGCCCAAAAAAGTAATGTACAATATACACTGATTACAAAATAGGTTAAGGTACATAACCTTATACTGCTTGCATCAATATCACTTTGCTACTCTTTCACTATCGCTATTACATATGCTTCATATATTTCGCATCATATCACTTGTCCACACTTATTATGTTCTTACTACAAATACAATTACAATTACATTTATACCAATAGATTTATCCAAGAGTTAACATCTAGGATGTCATCCCTTTATATTGTTAAGTCATTATTTTGATAAACAAAATAATCCCTTAACTCTTTACTAGTTATGTCTTCATATTCTATCCTATTGGCTTCACATTGTCTTCGGTAAAACTGTCATAACTTCTTTCGTACATGTCGTACTAACTTGTGCTCTAAGATGGGTGATCAATAGTCATCATAGAGTCTATGTTCAAGTGTGCAAGCACTGAACTTACTCCAGTCAACGTCACAAACAAAAACTGTGTCCAGGTTCACTAGTAAAACACTGTCTCACACTTAGACAAATTTGCAATGCGCTATGTCATACTTGCTCTCTAACCTGTGCAATCTTCATGTGGATCATATGTTGCCATAATGACAACATCTATGTAATCAACTCAGCCAAATTGCCAACACTCCCAACATATTTTGTGTATACTGAAGGATAGGTTGAATATTTGGCTAAGTATGGTCAAGAAGACAATAATATACAAGTTCGACAATATTATCAACATGGATATGTTCAGTTGAAATATGAGTAGTGAATGCAAAAAAATATTGTATAGAGTATATTTTTTGATATCCTATGATCGTAGAAGTTGATGTGATGTTTTGGATATGTTTTGATGATCTGAGTATCAAGTTGGAAGAGGAGTATGTGAGGTAGAGTTAGTCAGTAGTTGGATCAATCAGCGATCTTGTTGGATCGATGATCCAATCAGTTTGATCATATATTTTGACTAAGCCAACATGCTACACATTATCTAAAACTTAGTGTAGGTTATCATGATGATTTGATGAGTATTTTTCTCAAGGATATACACGTTACCTATTTTGTTTTTAGAGCCGACAATGGACCTATTATATTTTGGTAATAGGTATATAAGATTGAGTTTTCATATTGATTAAGAAGATGAGATTGATGCGATGGTTAGAGATTATTGTGCAAAGGTTAGAGATTAGATTGATGTATTTACATGGAACTACACAAGCATATGTGATTCTAATTTCATTTCAACATTTTGGATTGTAGTCTGAATATTTTGCAAGCAATGAGCTTTGTAAGGGTTGTAGCCCTATCTTTTGTATTGAGAAGTGAACTCTAGACATGTGCCTAATGCTAGAAGCATTTCCTATTGTACTATTTCTCCTAATAGGATTATCTATATTTCTGCAGAGATATTTGTGGGTTCCATCCCCACCATGGTTTTTCCCTTAACCAAGTTTCCACCCAAAAACCATGGTGTTATGAGTTTTTGGATGTGTTCTCTATTGTGTTCTTGTTTACTTTTCATTGCAATAGGATTATGGTTATGAAAATCTTATAATTAAGGGTAAAAATAACTGAATAGTGATTCACCCCCCTCTCAGTGTTCCTTAATACCATCAATTTCAAATATGACAGCTCTTCTTATGAAGAGAAACATTGATATTCCTTCTTCTTCTACTTCTCATAGGTTTTCTTCTTCTTTAGGCTCATCATTCATTTATAAGCCTATCAAGGTATTTAATTCCTATGCTTGGCTCAATTAACATGCATTAAGTTCTCTAAAATAACACGTACTACAATAAAATCGGAGCTCCAATATTGAGAAATTTATAGATCAAGCCTTCTAATACCTCGTCTAATTCCACCATGGTTACATCTTCATCCTCCCATATCCTTGTATTTTATTTTATTTTTATTGTTTATACATTTCCTATTCCTTACAAAAATAATTTTAGGTTCCCAAATCTAAATATACATCTCTCCTACATTTCTTTAATCAATCTATTAGTCTCCAAAAACTAACATTTTTCAATTAGTCTCTCACATACTCTAATATAGTTTGACTACTTCTATGGTTTTATTGACTTTAGGCTCATCTCTTACACACAATTCTTTACATGTCTTTAAACTATCATATCAACACATACCCACATTTTTAAAGGTTGTGTGGAGGCTATAATATACCACTTAGGAGACCAACTAAAATAATATCCCAAATATCCAACCCTTTCCTTTTTTCCTCATTTAGATCTAGATTAAGATTTTTTTTTTTGAAAATAAGTAAAAAATTATTAAACCAAAAATAACCATACAAATCAAAGGGCTAAAAAACCCAAAAAAGAGAGCAAGACTATTTAAACAACAATAATAGGGTGACCCCTAAGGGGCCCAACCAACTCACCATGTATTTCATAACAATCTTCTCAAAATATTGAGCACACTCTAGGGGAAATTGACCCCTCTATAATATGTCAAACATCTAACCATTCAATAGCTTACTTAGCCAAAAAATAGCTGCTATATTCTACTCCTGGGGAATATAGCAAAAGGAAACTGACTCCAAAGATTCCCTCAAACTAAAAATTTGTCTATCCACCAAAGCTAGATGCTAGTCAACATCATCAAAACTTTTCTTATTTAGCATATCCACAACAAAATGAGAATTAGATTCACAAATAATCTTGTTCCATCCAAGAGCACATCCTCTTTCCAACATCATGAGTACAACAAGATCCTCCACATAGTTATTGGTTTGTTGCTTCTTATATATAGAAAAGAAAAACATCAAATTTCCCAAATTGTCCGTGCCAACTCCTCCAATTCCCACATGCGCAAGATTCTCTCTAAAAGAACCATTTGTATTGATATTAAGGAACCCAATGGAGGATACCACTTACCATCCTACTCAACCTTCTTTTTAACACATCGACACTTATCATGTCAACTCTTAAAAGGCGAATCTCTAGAATGCCCTTCCCAAACATGTTCAAGCTCTAAAAAATGTGAAAATCACTAGTATCTAGATCCACAAAAGGATAACACTTAGCCATCAAAATTTACTGAATCATGTGAGTAATTTGTAACCATACCCACTACACCAATGTGTCTTCTTATAAAAAACTCTACTATCTCCTAACCACAATTGCCAAATAATAAAACAAGGCCAACATCCCACACAACATGGAGGAAGGAAGTCTTGGCATGAACACAAGATTGAATTTTGGAATAGTCTTGTGTTCATGCATTCCAACATAGTGAAAAAGAAGATTTTTAAGCAAACTAATCTTATAATATTTATTTTGATTTGTTATTTATTTATAAATTTACTAATGCAAAAAATAAATAGAGAACTATTTTATATAAATATTTTGAATTTATATTCTATATGATTTAAAGAAGTTATACGAAATCTTGAGAGTGAGTTCTAAGAGTTATTTTTCTTTTGATCTTTTAATTGTCTAAAAATTTAATGTAATTTTTTAAAGTTTTAAAATCTATATATTAATATAATTATCTTAAATATGCATATTTAAGAAAGTTGAAAGATATTGGGAACTATTGAAAATTAATTTTAGATTTTTCATTTACAATTTTTTTTAATGTTTTACATATAAACTTACGTAATCTAAAAATATATTATATTAAAATCTATTCTTAAACAAAATCATGTATCTCATGTATCTTTTCAATTTAAACATGCATTTTACATCTAAAACTAAACTTCACATCAAACTAAAATGTTATTAATTTGAAAATCAAAATATACTAATTTCATATTTTAAATATTATATTTAAAAATAAATACAAACCCTAAAATACAAGAATTCAGCATTACACATTCTCTACATTTAATAATAATATCTAAAATCAGACTAAGATCATCATCATATTTCTTACCCTGCAGAAGCAAAAATAATAAAATATAAAAAATGAATAAGAGGTGTAGTTGTGTAGAGTAGCAAACAAAATTTTTCTTTTCAAAAAAAAAATTCAAACTAAAATGTTCTTAGACTGTCTCATTCTGACGATGGATCATTGAATATGATCCTAAACATTGATGCAAAAAAAACTTACACACAATTGTATCTAGAAGCATAACAATAAAAAAAATCACCCAAAAAATCAATCTAATTCAAAAATAAGTTGCCAAATATAACATAAGCTTCAGAAAGCATATCTTATTTCTCTGCCAAATATAACCCAAGCTTCAGAAAGCAAATCTTATTTCTTAGGAGGTCTGAAATGCATGATTGTACTCTGAAATATAAGATCATTTCTCTCTGAAACAAAAAAAAAAATCTGGAATGTAAGAATGATTGAGCCTGAAGTGCATGATTGTACTCGAAATTATAGATCATTTCCCACTAAAAATATTACTGAAAGCTAATAATCTTCATGGGTATGCAGCCAACTCCAAAAACAGCAGCAGTCCCAAATTGAAGCCCTTCTTGCTGGATTTATTTTGAGAACCTGATGCAAACACACACCCACAGATTTTAATTGCAAATTAAAAGAAAAAAGATAACATAGCATCAATATTTCAAAATGCTCACAGATGCAGAGAGATGAAGAAGAAAGCCAATGAACATGATGAAGAAAACATTCATTTAGATACCGAGGCGAGTCTTAAATTCTCCTCTCTGCTATCCTTCAAGGTTCATTTCTAGAGCCAGTAGAGATTGTTAAAAACAATTCATTGGAAGGTAGCCGATTCTGTGCCTTCCAATAAATTATTATCAACAATCTCTTCTGGCTCTACTAATGAACTTTCACTGACAGGCATAGAAGAGAATTCAAGCTATCTGCATGATTTTGTTTTTGATATGGTCTCAAAGAATGGAGTATTTATCTGCATCGGTGAGCTTTTAGCTTCAGGCTCAGATCAGAAGATATAATCCTTGTAGCATTTTGAATTTAATATGATTTCTAGTAATTTTAGATTAGCAATTTCTTCAGGATTTAAATATTTTACCATTGCAGGGGGCTCAAGTTCAAAATGTTGAAGAGGCAATTCCATTGCATTATCTTCAGCCTGATCTGTCCCCTTCATTTCCATGCACGCAATCGCTTGTACATCTTTTGTCTCGCTCCTCTCCTCCATTTTGTCAGACCGATGAAAGTGATCACCTTTACAAAACTCTTCACTTATAAATTCTTTGGAAGAATTCTTTGGAATCAAATCTTGGATTGATGTGTAATCAGACTTACCAGGCTCATTTTTGTGTTCATTCTGGGGCATCTTTAGGGCTTCTTTAATGTTCAAACAATCTTCTTGTTTATTTTCATCTCTTTTTCCTCCAATATGTTGAGAAACCTCTCCATTTTCGAAGTCTGTGTCAGTTGTCTCACCATTAGGAATATCTTCGAAATTTATAGCACCATTAGCTGCTAACGAAGCCTCTGTTTCAGATTCTAATGATTTTGGATCAGCAATTTCTTCAGGCTTTAAATTTTTCACCACCGCAGAGGGCTCAAGTTCATAATTTTGAATCGGTGATTCGATTTCATCATCTTCAGCCGGATCGTTCCCCTTCCCTTCCATGCTCTCAATCACTTGTACATCTTTTGTCTTGCCCCTCTCCTCAGTTTTGTCAGACTGATGCGAGTGATCACCTTCACAAACTCCTTCACTTATAATTTCTTTAGAAGAATTCTCTGGAACTAAATCTTGCATTGATGTGGAACCAGACTCATCAGGCTCATTTTTGTGTACATTCTGGGGCATCTTCAGGGCCTTTTTAATGTCCAAAGAATCCTCTTGTTCATTTCCATCGCTTTTACCTCCAAGGTGTTGATAAACCTCTCCATTTTCAAAGTGTCTGTCAGTTGTCTCACCATTAGGAATACCTTCGAAATTTATCACATCAATCACAGTCAACGAATTTGAGTTTTTATTTTCCTCTTCCCTGGATGTTTCTTTCAAATTCACATCCTTCAAATCATTTATCTGTTCAAAGTCCTCCAGAAGTTTTGAGCGATTCTCACCATTTTTCATGATAACGTCCTTTCCCTCATCAAATACATCTGAAACTCCTGTATTCCGTAACTTGTCAATTCCTTCGGCGACATTTACCGTCCCTGTTTCTTCTACACAGCTGTCTTCCATTGGAATCCTATCAGATGCTAAGGAAGCCTCTGTTTCAAATTCCAGCAGTAAATTAGCCAAATGCAACCAATTTCCTACCACAGATCATTATAAACTATGCAGCATTTCCATTTCAAAATCTAGTTAGTGATAATAGCCAATCCATCTAGCTTAAGAGAGAAAACTATCAGCAATCATAATTATTAGGCATACCGGGCCTATGCATTATAAACTCTTCTGGCAATGAATGTCGATCTCAGTAAATCACCCTTAGATTTGTACAGAATTGAAACAGACCTTGTTTGTGTTTTGTTACAGGCCTATGGCTTGCTCACTCGGAAATCAAAGCAACCTGCATCTCAAGGATGCAAAGTGCCATTAAACCCTTAAAACGATCAGATTTCGCCATTTTGGGAAAAGGAAAGATACATGCAAAGATCATTTACAACTAAAGAAAGAAAGAAAATATGCAAACATCCAAAAATTCAAGAAAATCTAATGCATTTACACAATCTTCCAGTAAAATTTAGCAGAGCGAAAATAATTGAAGCCAGATACTTGTTCACAGTTTCCTAGGGAGTAGAAGAATACAGCAAGCAAAATCAACTTACGCAATACCATCGATCAGGAAATCTTCAACATATGTGCATATTAATACCCCAATTTGGTCTTTTCGTGTGGAGTCATCTGATTGAAGTTCAATTGAGGAAAGCATTTGAATGAGAAGCGATCTAATATGCATCAGTTTCCCCAAGAACATAGTCGGCCCACGAAATTAGGGATATTTGTTAATGAGATGAAATTTAAATATCTCGAGATAATAAATTGGGGTTATAATTTGTGTGGAAATTTAAATAGTCAATTTTAATTTATCTCAAATTTAAATAGTCAATTAATTGCATGAGGGGTTGATTTCAATTTCATAGATTTGGCTTGCTTCCATGGACACTAATTTGATTTCTAGTTGTGAATTTAATTTGGTATGATGTGTATTTAATTTCTTGTTATTTAAGTTTGGGCATTTGAGTGATGTTTGTAAGAAACAAACTCAACAAGGTTAATAAATTGGTGTTGGGATTACAAGAGCAATTTCTATCTTTAGAAAATGGGAAAGAAAATTAAAACCCTAATGTCAGTAAGGAAAATGGTAAACACATTTCTCAAACTCCTCTAAGAAAGGTAGATTCTATGCCAGAAAAAGATAAATCAAATAAAAAAGAGAGGGAGAAGGAAATTTAGCTAAATATTGGTAACAAGAAAATAGAGAAAGAGGAAAGGAATCAAGAAACAATAGAACTGCCGGTAAAAAATAAGGAAAGTTCTAAAGAATATGGAGTAACTAGAAGGTTGTAAGGGGCTACTGTTATAGGGTTTAAAGAGAGTAATACGATAGAAGGGTCTAATCAACCAAAAATTGAAGAGAAGATGGGATCCTTAATTCTATTCCCACCTCCCCATGGATAGTAAATCATAATGCAAAGTCGATTACCCCAATTAGAGTCTCAAAGGAAAGGTTCATAGATATTGGATAAAATATTTTTTCGGGGGGTGCAACTAAATCTGTCCCTATTTTACAGGTAAACACCCCTTCCCACCCTTGGCATTAATAAGTGGAGATTTTTTCATTGGAAGAGATGGAAGAAGGAGAGATGTTACTGGTGTAGGAGCACCTAGGCTAACCTCCATTGTTCTTACTATTTTGGCTTGTATCTGACATTAGCCAAGTCAGATTGGTAGAGTGAGTTGTGTGTTTAGTTTTAGACCTTAGAAGGTCATTGCATTGTGGACTAGGTGAGTTAGTCATTAACACTAAGGTCACCAAAATAGTCATTGTTAGTAGCTTTTAATTTGCTTAGTCTTAAGAAGCTCAAAGGTTGGATTAGATTCTTAAATGTGTTCTAAACACATGAATGATGTTAGAAAGATGCCATGAGGCCTTTAATGGTGTTGGTTCCTCAGAATATAGAGGTTAGAGGTCCTAAGAAGTAGGATGATGACATAAATACAAAGATGCCAAATGTTGTTACAAAGTTGTCATGACAACATTTGCAATAGTGGCAAATGTTACATGCAACTCGATTACATAGGATCCCCTAGAAGATAGGAAGTGGGAGATCGACCAACATGCCCTAAAAACATGGTAAGTGGCATCTAATGTAATGGAAGGCTCAAATATCGAGGGGAGACATCATTGTAACAAGTTTGTGTAATGAGAAGATAGCTCTGCAACTTTGTTTTGAGAGAAACCCAAGCATTTCAGTGTGACAGTGGTACTAGATGGATTACATGTTCTAATTTAGTGATTGGATAGTGTTCATAAGACATTTATAAGACTTTTTCATTTTGGTAGCAAGTTGATTTGATTAGTTTTGTTATGGTGAATGAATTGTTTTAGTTTAGAAGGTTTTCCTGGTCCTTTCCTGACCAGTTTGTCATTCATGGCTCCCCCATGAAATCTAACCACGGGATCTTCTTGAGGGTAGGTGAATATGTTAGGGGAGCCATTATTATGTATATATCTAGGATTAGGATTCATGAAGAGATGGATAGCTATTTTTAGTACCAAGCCCTAGGCGAGTAGACAGTGCCCGGTTAGAGGTTTGAAGAAGAAGAATTGAAGATTTCTTGTAGGATATTGAGGTACAATATGGAAAAAGTACAATTCTAGGTAGGGTATAGACATATCCTAACATGCTAGAAGGATTGAGGTTCTATCAAACCATTAGACTAAGTTTTGAGTGAGAAATCAGTGAGTTCCTAGTAAATAGGTCTTTTAGCCCTATTAGGCCTAGATTGTAAGAATCTTGTGTATGAATGACCTAGGAGACCAAAACTTGTAGAATCTTTAGTAAAATCCAAAATGGTATCCAAATCCCTAATTATTTTTGCAAGTCATTTGAGAAGTTTTGGAAATAAGTGACAAAAGGTCTCTGCAAAAGGCTACAAGGAAATAGACCTAATTAGGCCTCTTCAAGGTGAAGTCTTGAACCCGATTAGGAAAGGCTTGAAGATCCTTCTAAATGGATCCAAATGGAAGAGATATGAAAGTAAATGAAGCATTAGACATCCTTGCAATGAATTTCTTGAATGAAGAGAAGTTGGCACTTAGAGCTTTCTAGGTGTAGGAGAAAGCACTGAAGCATTGAATGGTGTTTGTCTTTCAAGGTGAAGCACAAGGTGTGATACTCTTGGAGAAGAGTTGGATTAGGACTTAGTTAATCATCTAAGCCTAACAAGGACCTAGAAGAGATTAAGATCCTAATAGAGACAAGCTAGGTCTCTTGGTAGATGTGCAAGCAAGCCTTGGAACACTCACATCAGTTACTCCCCCTAGAAGAAAGGGCTAAAATTATCAAAATAGTGGATAAAAATAAGGAAGAAGGATCCCTGAAAAAAAGGACTAATGAAAGAAAAGAGATAGAGTCTATGGCACTTTTAGGTTTTCGATCCCCAAAAACTAAAAAACCAAAGAATATAGTTTAGATGGGGAATGAACTCAAATAAGTAGAAAATAAAAAAAGAAGAAAAGGGTTGATGTTGGAGTAGGCAATAGACATGCAAGACCTTCCTAGAGAGATTCTAGGGAAAAGGATACATCAAGAGATGTGGCTATTGAAAATAAAAGAACTCTGGATAGTTTATCAATGGCTAAAAGAAATGTAGTAGGCCTTGGCTCGTCTTTTATTTAGTATCAAGATGATACTAGGTGCATTCATTTTTTATGAAGATTTTATCTTGGAGAATGTGAGGGGTTTGGATAGCCCTTCTAAACAACATTTTCTCAAGTATTGTCTTTTGGAGAATAAGTGGATATTCTATTGATTTAGGAAACTAAGATGAAAGAAATGGTTTTTGAGAAGATTGTTAGTTTTTTTTTTGCCTAATGTTACTCATTTGGTGATTGACGTAGAGGGAGCTTCCTTAGGAAGATTGACTACTCTTTGGAATTTTTCTCAACTTAAATAAGTCAAAGAAGTTGAAATAATAAAAATAGTTTAACAATCTCCATGGAGGATCTTTTATCTGCTAAAAAATGAAACTTAATAAATTATGTGTATGCCCTAATTCTAAAATAGGTAGAGATGAATTGTGGAACTCCCTGGATGATCTTATTTTAAGTCATATGGAGGGGAATTGGATATTAGGTGGGGACTTTAATTCTTCTCTTTATCCTTTAAAGAAACTAAGGGATCTTGAAGACTTTTTAGAGAGTATGGTGGATCTAACAGATTTTATTATTTTACTTGGTTTAATAGATATCGATCTTCGTGGTACCCTTTTTACTTGGAGAAATAAAAGAAAAGCTGATCATCTCATTCAAGTCAAGCTTGATTGGTTTCTAATTTCAAATAATTGGATTATCCTCCTAAGTCTTACTTTGAATGCCTTGCCTAGAACAAGTTTAGACCACAATGCTATCCTTCTCAAACATTAGGAAACTTATGGAGGGTAAGTGCACAAAGATGGGGGACCAAAAAGGTATTGGAAAGTTGGCTATACTGGTGTATATGACTTATTATAGTGTTGTCATTATGGAAACAAAGTCATATAGTAGTTTGGAGTCAGCGCACTTGATGAGAAGATCAGAAATCGGCTAAATGTTGAAGACTAGATAGTATATAGAGTACCTAAAGCTCAAAGCATCAACGCACGTGCATACGAACAAGTTATGGTATGTGCCCTAGAAGATAAGTTGGTTAGACTATACTCATGCTTATTCTATGAGCGCATGATCAGATATGTAAGTATGCCAAAGTTATAGACAGTTGAAGTTACACAGCCAGTGTGTGCCAGAGAAGAACAGAGTAAGCAACCGACAGTTAGCATTTTGATTTGCGGTTATATTCTAATGTTATAAAGGCTACATGCCTATTGGAACTAGGTTGCTGACATGTAAATATGTTTGTTTGTAAACACGCTTGAGCCAATTCAATTGGAAGCATTGTATGTAATCAGTAAAAGGGCCGACCTAGTTGTTTTTTTTCTATGTGCATATAAATATGAGATGCACCCATTTTAATAAGTATGGATGTTGATATAGAGTTGTGATAAGTAGAGAAAAAGTATGTGAAGAGACTATAAGATGTATTAGAGATTTGCAAGAGGTCAAAGCATCAACACATCAAAGAAACTGATTTGACAAGTAGTGTTACAGTGACAATTCATCCAGCAGATATAGTTTGTATCTGAGATCAGAAGGTTGTAGCCTTCACCACTTGAGCAGTGAGCTCTAGGATAGTGCATCCACACCCCTAACAGGGTTTATTGTAAAAGACTCCTAATAGGGTCTGACCCTTGACAAGGTCTACTGTAGTTAATGCATTGTAAAGCAACTCCTAACAGGGTTAAGGATCTTCTAACAAGGATCATAACACACTAGTACAAAATATTAGTGGGTGTCAATTTCCACCAGTTTTTTTACCTATTTGGGTTTCCCCGTAACCATATTGGTGTTGTGTGTTGATTTCATGTTTCATGTTTATGTGGATGTTCATTTCAGTACTTAAGTATTTAAGTTCAGTTTAAAGATTAAGATAAAAGATAAAATATAGTGAACACTGATTCACCCCCCCCCCCCCCCCCCTCTTAGTGTTACCATTCATAACAATTGGTATCAGATCTCTGGTCCTTAGAAAAGAAGTTTAACCACTTGAGGAGATCATGGACAAAGCAGAAATGAAACATCTGAAAAGAAATCTTGAGGCTGCTCTTGAAGACCTGGATAAATCTAAAAGAGAAATTGAAGAACTAAAAGAAAAACTCAGTGATGCTCAATTAGTCATCAAAAGGCTAAGGAAGGATTTGAAAGAATTATCTATTAGTGATCTAGGGATAATGGTCAAAAAGATGAATGAAGAAAATGCATCCTTGAAAGAACAACTTGAAGAATTTGATGATAAGCTAACTAACAATGAGGAAGTCTATGATGAACAAATCAAAGAGAAAGAAAGAGGTCAACATTGGTCATCCATCATTGAGAGTAAAAAGGAACATAAAGAGCTCACAAGCACCTCCTGAAGTAAGTTTCAAACCTAGTCTCAGTGTGCTAAGTGCAAGAATAATTGATGAAGGCAGAATTGATCAAGTAGAAAAGTTCTATGAGAAATACAATGAGATTGACAAATCATAGATACATAGAATGATTGTCAAACACATGTTGAAGTTCAAGAAGACAGTCTTGGAACTGAAGACCATGATTCCTGATAATGTATGGAACATCTTAGAATTCCAAAAGAGACAAGCTATTGAAGAAGATCTAAGGATAAGGGAAAAGATTCTAGATGATACCCTTCCAGTATGTTCCTTAGAAGATAAATCCTTTTTGTTAGACCTGGTGAAGCCACATCTTAGAACTAAGTCAAGGAATTTTCACATTATGGATAAGAACTATGAATTAGTTGCAAAGGAAATAGAGAGAGCCTTTGAGAAGGTCTTTATGAATAG
This sequence comes from Chamaecyparis obtusa, assembly GCA_027943335.1. Classification (NCBI taxonomy): domain Eukaryota; kingdom Viridiplantae; phylum Streptophyta; class Pinopsida; order Cupressales; family Cupressaceae; genus Chamaecyparis; species Chamaecyparis obtusa. The sequence continues at coordinate 195,113 of BSBK01007361.1, forward strand.
GCACATGTATCCATCTACTACGCCTAGAGCACAAGTACCCACAATGGTTGCCAAAGAGTTAGAGACCATCAATGTACAATCTACAAGTCCATAGGATTCAATGCATACAATTAATATATCCATAGAGGAAGAGAAGACTGTGCCCATGATGGAGACACCTAAGGATGATTCTATCTTTATTGACAATATGAAAGTTACTATGGCGATGATAGACATGGATCTGGGCAAGTTTGAAGAGGCATTTGTAAGCACTCAAGAAGCTGAGAAGTTGTGTAGTAACACTCCTCCCACTCATCAAGAAGAAATACTGATTGAGGATATAACAAATGAAAATAAATAAGAAGAAAAGATGGAAGAAAAGAAAGAAAAAGAAATAGAAAAAGAAGTAGAGAGAAATGAACCATCAACTGAAGTGATCAAGGTAAAAGAGGAAGTTATGGAAAGTACTCCTATCACTCCACTTCCCTCAGCAGCCTTGTTGTCAAGTTTGACACCTGACACAACCAGTTTGGATTCATGGGGATAAGAAGACCTGATTAAGTTCGGCATCTTAGCTATGGAGAAGGCCAAGGAGAAGCAAGTGATGAGGAATCCCCTCCTTGTAGAGTCAGTGAACATCTTGAACAACTTGTTACCAGTAGACAAGAAAGTGTCCAAGGTACACTCCACTGATGATGTGAGTGTAGTCATTTCTTAGTTCAAGAGTAATTTCTCTAGCCTGGAAGAATCTACATCCCTAGTTGTAGAAGAGAAGTATTTGAAGAAAAGGCTCAGTGAATTAGTTAGCAATTTTACACTTGACCTAAGCTCACTAAAGAATGGTCAAGCATCCTTGAAGGAGTTTGTAGCAAAGGGAAAAAAGATCATTGCTGACTGTATGAACCAGGACAAGTTGATTGGTGATCTATACAAGAAGATTCAAGAGGCAAAAGCCATGATAGACATCATAAGGAAATCATTGGAAGATCCATCTGTTGATGTGAACATGTGTAATAATGTTTACCAAGGACAAATAGATAAGATTAAGAAGGCATAAAAAGAGATGACCAAGATAAGGGCTAGGCAAACTCGGCTAAGGAATGCTCTTGCACCCTCATTAGACATACTTAATCAGAATATCAAGGAGATCGATGCCACCATGGTGACATATGATCAAGGTCCTAGCATAGATTTGGAGAAGATGGAGAAGATACAGTATGCATTATGCTACCATCTCCAAATTGTGAATTCACTAATCACATTTTGGAAGAAGGAGATCCAAAACCTGCAGATAGCATATCCAGATGTTTTATCACACTAAGTAGTTGTATATACAGTTTTGAAGCACCTTTGTCATTAATGTCAAAGGGGAGTATGTATAGAATATGGATATAGATATGTATAAGGGGATATAAGATAGGAAGTTATGTATAGGGAGATATAAGACAAAAAAAATTTGTATTAAGGAACAATTAGCAACTTGGCCATATTCCTTTGTTGCCATCAATGACAAAGGGGAAGATTGTTGGCAAGTTGGCTATACTGGTGTATATGAATTAGTATAGTGTTTTCATTATGGAAACAAAGTCATATAGTAGTTTGGAGTTAGTGCACTTGATGAGAAGATCAGAAATCGGCTAAATGTTGAAGATTGGACAATATACAGAGTATCTGAAGCTCAGAGCATCAACGCACGTGCATACGACCGAGTTATGGTATGCACCCTAGAAGATAAGTTGGTTAGACTATACTCATGCTTAGTCTATGAGCACATGATCAGATATGCAAGTATGCCAAAGTTACAGATAGTTGAAGTTACATAGCCAATGTGTGCCAGAGAAGAACAGAGTAAGCAGCCGACAGTTAGCATTTTGATAAATGCGGTTATATTCTAATGCTGTAAAGGCTATGCACCTATTGTAATTAGGTTGTTGACATGTAAATATGTTTGTTTGTAAACACACTTGAGCCAATTCAATTGGAAGTTTTGTATGTAATCGGTTAAAGGGCCAACCTAGTTGTTTGTTTTGTATGTGCATATAAATATGAGATGCGCCCATTGTAATAAGTATAGATGTTGATATAGAGTTGTGATAAGCAGATCAAAAGTATGCAAAGAGACTATAAGATGTATTAGAGAGTTGCAAGAGTTCAAAGCATCAACACATCAAAGGAACTGATCTGACAAGAAGTGTCATAGTGACAATTCATCTAGCATATATAGTGTGTATCTGAGATCAGAAGGTTGTAGTCTTCACCACTTGAGCAGTGAGCTCTAGGACAGTGTGTCCACACCCCTAACAGGGTTTATTGTAAAAGACTCCTAATAGGGTCTGACCCTTGATAAGGTCTACTATACTTAATGCATTTTAAAGCAACTCCTAATAGGGTTAATGATCTTCTAACAAGGATCATAAAACACTAGTACAAAATATTAGTGGGTGTCAATTTCCACCGGGGTTTTTACCTATTTGGGTTTCCCCGTAACCATATTGGTGTTGTGTGTTGATTTCATGTTTCATGTTTATGTGGATGTTCATTTCAGTACTTAAGTATTTAAGTTCAATTTAAAGATTAAGATGAAAGATAAAATATAGTGAACACTGCTTCAACCCCCCCCTCCCCCCCGCCCCTCTCAGTGTTCCCATTCCTAACAAAAGGGGGTATAAGATGCCACTTTTTTCTAGAAATCAGCAAACTCTGAAGCTCAACAAGAAATTGAAGATAGTTAGACTCAAAATTTTAAGATGCAAAAAAATCAAAAGTTTTAATACTCTGAATCTAGTTCCTAAACTACTAAGTTATTTTGAAAATGGTGCAGATTAAGGCCCTCAAAAAGGGGGAGCACAAAACATGGTCCTTTTTTTTGTGAAAAAACATAACATAGCATTTGGTGTGCTCCCCCTAAAATGTTAAATTTTTTTTTGAATTTTTTTAATCACTCCAGTGAGAAGTTAGATAACACCACGTAGTTTATCCTGGAATTTTTTGGTAATTTTTTGATGAATGTATAATTTTTGATGAATTTACGAAGTGCACACATTGTGAAAACATGAAATTTCTATGTGCTCCACCTAGAAATCATTTAAAACTAACCGAAAATAAAATTTTCTTTTTTTTAAAGTGTGTAGAATGGAGTCTAGTTTCTAAAAATGTAACTTGTTGCAAAATTTGATGAACGAGCCAAAATCTATGCCCAAAATACTACATGTTGGTTTTTTTACAAAAAATGGACATACACACAAAAGAAATTAGAGTTGAAAAACTTAACATAATCAGAATTCAAAATAAATTATATGCTTAGATAGCTAACAGAGAGATCTGCAATATCATGTCGTCTGATTTTTATGTTATTGAGCCATGAGTAAACCTGATGAAGAGCACACAAAAAAAAATGTCATTTTTGTATGTCTGCTGGAAAACACGTCTCATGACTATTTGAATCATCCAAGCCTTTGGGTTGGATCTCCAAGGCAAATCCAAGCCTTAGGATTCATAAATTCCAATTCCTTACAAAGCATGTGCGCTCTATAGGGTGCATGCCCTATAGGGTGAGTGCACTACTGAAATCTATGACTTCCATAGGGCGTGTGCCCTATGAAAGTCATAGATTTCAATAGTATAGGGTGTGCGCCCTATTTAAGTCATCTATTTAAATAGTGATGAGAAATAGTCAGAGTGAGAGGAAGAGAGAGAGATAGAGGAAGAGAGAGAGAGAGAGAGAGAGAGAGAGAGAGAGAGAGAGAGAGAGAGAGAGAGAGCTCTCCATCTTCATACCCTCTATATTTTCCCTTATTACCCTCTTTCACCCCCTCTCTCTCTCTGACACACACATATGCTCTCTCCCACATTCCTACCCCCCCTCTCTCTCTCTCTCTCTCTCTCTATGGGGCAGGAGCACCCAAGGAACACTCCCCACTCTTCACAGTTTTTAGATTGATAAGTTAACTTTTAAATAAGCCAACTTGTAAGACCTAGTCACCCTCGGTGTGGTTATAAACCATGGGTTTTTTACTATGGTCCAAAGGCACATTTAGGATGTTAGGTTTCCTAGGTGTCTTTTTAAGTTGTTTAAATAACAAGGCTTAGTCCTATAGGCTCATTAGGAGCAAGAATGCAACACTTTGTAAAAGTTGTAAAATTCAAGAAATGTTGTCGGCAACTTCTTTGAAAAGTTGCTACCGACCTGTGAAACAACCGCCCAATAGTCAAAACCATTGAAAAATGGTTCATTGAGGAAAGTCTTCGTATAGCCCTTACAGGTGGGTGGAAGATAAGTGGGGTGTGGAACAGTAAGGAAACTCTATGTAAATCTTGCATTCAATTAATAAAAGATCCATATTTTTCTCTAATTCTAGATTTGAAACACTTCGTGTATGGATTTGTATGAAAGTACGAAGAAGAAATTTGATCGATCCAATACATGCTATGAAATAGGACTCTAATGCATTTAACTTGAATTAGTTTGAAGATTGGAGTCGAAAGTAAGAGGAATACATTTTCCAGATCTTTAGGAAACCCTCCTGGACCAAGGTTTTGGTCAAAGATGCCCTAACTTGCATTTCCTTTGTGGGGTTCCCATGCAAAGTTGGGAAATGCAAGTAGGGGCAATGAAATTTAGTTCCTCAAGAGCACAGAAGAAGGGGGATTGTTTGGAGAAGTCTCTTTGTAGATTCTAGGCCAAGCATCTCTATGTGCTTGGTTCAGGAAATGAAGAATTGAAGTGACATAAGAAATTTGGGGGTGGATAAAAGCAATCTGAAGATAGATTGTGGTCTCTGTGGGATTCCCAACACCATTTCAATTGATAGTTAGTCTTGAAAAACCAATTGGTAAAGTTTTCCTTCATGAATCAAGTCAATTAGCCTATCAGGACTAGTAGACCAAGAGTTGTTGAGTGTTGTTCTTTGTGTTTAGGATCTTAGGATCTAGAGGTTTGTTACAAGTCATAAGAGGGTGTCTGAACATACTTTTTTTCCATAGACTTCTGGTAAGGATCTGGAACTAGAACCCTTGAACCTTTCCCAGAAGGCTACAAGGCCGGCAAGGTCTAGACTCTTGAACTTGTTACCTAAATCCGACAATGTGTGTGGAAATCACTCTCATAGTAAATAATTTGTTTGTGTATGGAACATTTCCATCCCCTTACCAAATTTGTAGGTTCCCATATGAAAGATAAGTCAGCAAGGTGTTTTGCAGTAAGCATTACCAAGTGTCAGAAAACTACTCAGTAAAGCTATCGAGCCCACTTGGTTAACATGGGCACCAAGCACCGACCGAGTATCAATCGAGCACTAGTAGAGCCAGAGGGAGTACAAGCCAATTAAAGACACTGCATCCTTCAGTGAGGACAGTGTAATTTTTTTTGTTATAGGATCTTCTAAAGGTGTAGAGCACTCTCCTAAGCCCACTCTGGGTTCAGAGTAACACCGAAGGTCTCACCATTTACCGAGCTGCCTAAATAGGGGAGAGCTCTGCGTTAAGTGGTATCAGAACACCTAAGATCCTTAGGGTAAATATATACTAGCACCATGGAAGGAGAGGATGAAGGAGGATTGTCATCAAGGATGACCAATGCAGAGATAGTAAGATACCTAAAGGAGAAAAGGACACAACGTGATGATCAAAGAGACACCGAGATGTAGTAGATGAGGCAAGAGATGGACATGCTGAGGGAAGAGCTTCAAAAGAGAAGTAGTGGAAACTCTGATAATGTCAAAGTAAGGAGTGATGAAGAACCCTTTGAGCAGGAGGAAGAAGAATGTCTTGCAGACTAGAGGCTACTTATGAAGACTCTAAAATCTATGGAGAGAACCATGGATGCCAAGCTTGAGTTGCCTACATACAATGGGAAGATGGACCCAAATGTTGCAATGGATTGGGTGGATGCCCTAAATAGTTTCTTTGATTGTGAAGACATCCTTGAGAATTAGAGGGTGAATATTGCTAAGTCAAAGCTCAAAGGCTCTGCACTCACATGGTGGAACTTCACTCAAGATGATAGGGTGAAGAATGGAAAGAATCCAGTCACCACTTGGAAGAAGATGGTTACCCTACTTAGGGAAACTTATGTCCTTAAAGATTATGAAGTTCAACTTCATAAAAGGAGAATGAGTCTAAGACAGAAAGAGATGGACATCTCTAGCTATATCGAATAATTTCAGAGATTGGTGATGAAATCCAAGCTTGCCGAACCAGAATGTGTAAAGATTACTTGGTATATGCAAGGCCTAAGGGTCTCAGTTCAAGATGAACTCAGTTTGACAAGCCCTACCATAGTGAATGAATGCTATCAATTGGCATTAAAATTTGAAGAAAAGTTCAGGAGGAGGAATGAATAGAGTGGTAGAGGAAAAGCTAAGAATGAAAGAGGCAGAGGAAACTTTGGAAGAAGAGGACAAAACAATAGACCATAAGGAGAATCTAATAAGGAGAACACCCAAGGAGAAAGTAGTTCAAGAGGTGGATACTGAGGTAGAAGAGGAAATGAAAGGGGTATAAATGGAGGAAGAAACAATGGACAATTAGATGTTATAACTGCAATCAGATAGGGCACTACACCAATAGGTGTTCGGACAGAGACAAGCAAAATAACCAAGGTGAAAGAAGAGCCAACCTAGTACAAGGAGATGATGTTGACACTATGAGAGACTATATGGGAGAAGATGGAGTAAGCCTCATGATGAAGAGGACTTTGATCCAAGAACTAGTACCGGTGGAACCTCCTCAAAGAAAAATTCTTTTCAGAACCAACTGCAAGAGCCATGGAAAGGTATGCAAGTTAGTAATTGATTCTAGTTCTACTAAAAATCTTGTATCTAGAGAGATGGTAGATAAGTTAAAACTAGAAAAGATACCCCACCCAAACCCATCCCATGTATCTTGGTTGACAAAAGGGCATCAGACCCTCATAAATGAACAAGCTTCGTTAGATTTCTCTATTAAAGACTATAAGGATAGATTCCTTTGTGATGTTGTAGATATGGATGTATGTCACCTTTTCTTAGGACATCCATGGTAGTATGATCTGTAGGCTAAACATGATGCAGTCACAAACAAATACCAAATTGTTCAAAATGGCCACAAATACAATATACTCCCTCTCCTTGATCCTCAACAAGAAAAACCAAAAGAATAGTTAGTCATCCTTGCAGGAGAATAAGAGATGATAAGTACTATTCAAGATTATGAGGTAGGATATGCCCTAGTCCTTAAACCAAAGGAGAAGATAGTGCACAATGAATTACCAAAGGAAGTAGATAGTCTACTGCAAAAGTACAAAGGAATAGTTGTAGGAGACACACTAGATGAACTCCCACCATTGAGGGATATCTATCACCAAATAGATTTTATCCTAGGTGCTTCCCTACCCAGCAAAGCTTCTTATTAACTCACTCTTGATTAGAATGTAGAAGTCACCAGACAAGTCAGTGAATTATTGATAAAAGGAATCATACAAAAGAGTCTTAGTCCTTGTGTAGTCCCGAGTGTTTTGGCCCCTAAAAAGGATGGTAAATGGAGACTATGCACTAACTCTAGGGAAATAAACAAAATTACAATCAGATTCAGATTCCCTATACCTAGGATTGAAGATCTGCTAGACCAACTTGGAGGAGCATGTTACTTCTCAAAAATTGACCTTAAATTTGGTTACCATCAGATAAGGATAAGACCCAGTGATGAGTGGAAAAATACATTCAAAACCACTGAAGGATTGTATGAATGGCTTGTGATGCCATTTGGCCTTAGCAATGCTCCTAGCACCTTCATGAGATTAATGAATGAAGTGCTTCAAGATTTCATAAGAAAGTTCATGGTGGTCTATTTAGATGACATCTTAATCTTTAGTGAGACTATAAAGGAACACATGAGACATTTGGAGCAAGTTCTCCAAAAACTACATGAGAAGAAACTGTCTATCAACTTGGAAAAGTGTACATTCATGCAACAAGAGTTGATATTTTTGGGTTTTGTTATCTCAAAGGGCACATTGAAAATGGATCCTGAAAAGGTAGAGGCTATCATTAATTAGCCCACACCAAATACTCTAGGAGAAGTCAAGAGCTTTCATGGATTGGCTACCTTTTACAGGAAATTTGTCAAAAATTTCAGTCACATTTGTGCACCCTTACATGATACCATCAAGGGCGGTAGAAAAAAAAAGTTCCAGTGGACAACACAAGAAGATGAAGCTTTTAAATACTTGAAGGAAAGAGTAGCACAATATCCCATCCTGGCACTACTGACCTTTGACAAATTGTTCATAGTGGAAATTGATGCTAGCAATCTGGCCATAGGTGCAGTCCTCAGTCAGGATGGCAGACCAGTGGCTTTCTTCTCTGAAAAACTAAATGAAGCAAAGAAGAAATATAACACATATGACTTGTAATTGTATGTGATGGTTCAAGCCCTTAAGAAATGGAGGCACTACTTGCTTCCTAAGGAATTTATTATCTTTACAGACAATCATGCCTTGAGTTTTCTGAATAGTTAGGATAAACTAAGCTGCAGGCATATGAAATGGGTTGAATAGCTCCAAGCATTCACATTTTCCATAAAACATAAGAAAGGAACTTCAAACAAAGTAGAAGATGCCCTCAATAGAAGAGTAATTTTGGTTGAAGAAATGTAGGTACAAAGCATAGGGATTGATGCCCTCAAACACCTATACAAGGATGATTCAGATTTTGGTGATATCTATTAGGTTTTCTCTACTCTATCAGATGCATATAATACTACTTATTCTAAATATTTATTGCAGAATGGCCTTTTGTTCAAAGGAGGTCAACTTTGTATTCCTAAATTCTCCATGAGAGAAAATATGATTAGAGAGAAACATTGGGGTGCACTAGGAGGTCACTTTGGCATAGATAAGACACTTGAACTTGTAAGGAGAAACTATCTTTGGCCTCAGTTACTGACTGATGTCTGGAAGTTTGTTGAATCATGCACTATTTGTCAAAGACCTAAAGGAGTTAGGACCAATCAAGGTCTCTATCAACCACTTCCTATTCCAACAAAGCCATGGGACAGTGTGAGTATGGATTTTGTCTTAGGACTTCTGAGAACTAAACAAGGATTTGACAATATCTTTGTTATAGTTGACAGATTTAGCAAAATGACACACTTTGTTCCTTGTAAAGTCTCTAATGATGCTTCGCATATTGATAACTTATTTTTTAAAGAAGTGGTCAGAATTCATGGATTACCAACATCCATTATCTTTGACAGAGATGTGAAATTCCAAGGGAACTTTTGGAGAACCCTCTAGAAAAAGTTGGGGACAAATCTATCATTCAGTTTTGCATACCATCCACAAACCGATGAGCATACTAAAGTTGTAAATAGATCATTAGGAAACCTTTTAAGGTGTCTAACAAAACAATATGGACAGACTTGGGATGCTATCCTTCCTCAAGTAGAATTTTCTTTCAATGATTCAGTAAACCGGTTAACAGGGAAGACACCATTCCAAGTGAATTACGGACTCCGTCCAAGAGGAGTTACGAAACTAAGAGAGTTATCGACTGACTTTAAAGTCAGTGCACAAGGAGAAGAACTGTCAGCATGGATCAAACAGATTCATGATCAAGTCCGAGATACATTGATTTGGAATACTGCAAAGTACAAAGAACATGTAGATAAGAAGAAGAGACATGTCACTTTCAAAGTAGGAGACCAAGTATGGGCATACTTGAATAAGGCAAGGCTACCTAGGGGACATACTAAACTATAGATGAGGAAGATCAGTCCCTGTCAAATACTTCATAAATTTGGGGATAATGCTTATGAAATTTCTTTACCCCCTACTATTTCTATTTCTCCTATCTTTAATGTTTATGATCTCACTCCTTTTAAGGGTGATGTAGGATATAATGACACTTTGCAGGGCAATGAAGATAAAAAAGCTAAATGGATAAAGGACTTGCCACCAAGCCAACCTTTACAGTTGGAAAAGATTATGGACTCTAAAGTTGTCAAACAAACCAGGAAGAAGACCTACAAAGATTATTTGGTCAAATGGCAGGGGCTACCAGACATTGATGCTACCTAGATGAGTGAAGAGTGTATCAACAAGCATGGAACTTTGATTCAGAAATTGCTCTCAAGTGGGACTTGAGTTTTTAAAACATAGGAGTATGGTGCAGGAGCACCCAAGGAACACTCCCCACTCTTCTCAATTTTTAGATTGATAAGTTAACTTTTAAATAAGCCAACTTGTAAGACCTAGTCACCCTCGGTGTGGTTATAAACCATGGGTTTTTTTCTATGGTCCAAAGGCACATTTAGGATGTTAGCTTTCCTAGGTGTCTTTTTAAGTTGTTTAAATAACACTACAACATTTGGGGTCAAATTTCAACACCAATTTGTGACGTCACTACAATTTGTGATTTTTGTGTGTTTTTTTTGCAAGTGCCCCCGACGGTGTCATAATAGCGATGATATTGTCATAATTGCGACACCCATTTGGTTATAAACAAAAAAAAGAAAAGAAAAGAAAGTGTCATTTGTAATTTGTGAATTTGAAGAGTTATCGTGAAGATGACACAACACTTTTGCGTGGCGTGAAGAGGGCATTCGAGTTTGGCGTGCATGAAGATGTCAGCACCCATGTGTGGGAAGAGGGCACTGGCACTTGAGGTAGGCATTCAAGCTTTGTCTCCTCATTAAATCAATTTTAATGGCATTATTTACATCTTAGCATTTGGAATGCTTGATGACCCGCGAGCTTTGAGAGATAGGGCATCGTTGCTATTACCTTCAAGGCATTGTGTGAAGTGTTTGATCTCTTTTTATTTGTTTTGTTATTGATATTCACTATGTGCATACTCCCCGTTTATGATCATTTCATGAGGAAATGTCTAGATGGCTCATGGACTATAAGCTAGGGCATGATACATTGTTCATGAGCTCACTTTTTAATACTGGCATTGTTTACATCTTTTCATTTGGAATGTTTGATGACCTGCAAGCTTTGAGAGCTAGGACATTATTGCTATTACCTTCAAGGCATTATGTGAAGTGTTTGATCTCTCTTTATTTGTTTTTCTATTGATATTCACTATGTGTGTACTCCCTATTTATGATCATTTCACAAGGAAATGTCTTGATGGCTCACGGGCTACAAGCTAGGGCATGATACATTGTTCATGAGCTCACTGTTTAATACTGACATTATTTACATCTTTTCATTTGGAATGCTTGATGACTTGCAAGCTTTGATAGATAGGGCATCATTTCTATTACCTTCAAGGCATTGTGTGAAGTGTTTGATCTCTCTTTATTTGTTTTGGTGTTGATATTCACTATGTGGTACTCTTTGTTTATGATCATTTCATGAGAAAATGTCTTGATGGCTCATGGGCTACAAGCTAGGGCATCATACATTGTTCATGAGCTCACTGTTTAATACTGGCATTGTTCATGAGCTCACTATTTAATAATAGAATTGTTCATGAGCTCATTGTTTAATATCTGGCCAGGCCATGTAAATGGAACTAGGCTAACCCAATCAGCCAAATAAAATGTGTCATGTTTATCTTTGTCAAATACACTCGTTCACCATTTTGTTCTTGTTCTTCACACAAATATTGCATCAAAAGTAATTGTAAACAATGATTTAAAGAAAAAAGAAACAACTACAATAGATCAGACCCCAAAAGAATACAATCAACTACAATAGCTCACAGTGTTAATGAAATAAACAGTGTATAAAAAAATATATGGTGCACAATAGAAACAAGCATGCAATGACATCAATAACATTGCATGATAAAATTCAATACTCTTACTTTTTATTCAAATCTATTCGAAACTCCTATCAGCTCATTGTCTAATAGTTAAACTAACCTATGACTTCAAAGGAGGAATTATGAAATATAGTTGTAGGTAGTTATCTCTTCTATAATGAAAATGGTACCAGGCCAACCCAATCAACCCAACAAAATGTGTGATGTTTATCTTTGTCAAATACACTCGTTCACCATTTTGTTCTTGTTCTTCACACAAATATTGCATCAAACATAATTGTAAACAATGATTCAAAGAAAAAAGAAGCAACTATAATAGATCAGACCCCAAAAGAATACAGTCAACTACAATAGCTCACAATCTTAATCAAATAAACAGTGTATAAAATAATATATGGTGCACAATAGCAACAAGCATGCAATGACAACAATAACATTGCATGATAAAATTCAATACTCTTAGTTTTTATTCAAATCTATTCAAAACTCCTATCAGCTCATTGTGTTGGACTACAACTGATTTGGAATCTGATTGAAGGATTTGTGATTGCAAGATCACTGAGGGGTTGCTGATTAGATATGTAATATGATTAAATCAGTATTATGTTGTCATTGATGTCAACTAGTTTGACAACACTTATCTTGTAAGTTACTACATTGAGACATCTAAAGAAAAATGGAAAAGAGATGAAGAACAAAGAAATCTACATGAGGAAAGATGTACATGATAGATGAGGATAAGGAGCACATTGAGTAACTTATTAATGAGTCTATGACTTGATGATATTGACTTCATTATGTTGCATTCATCTATAATGAAGTATAGAGCTGAAAGACACAAAGCAGTGTTGTCGGTAAATGAAGCATTTCTAGTATACACCAACAAAGTGTAGTGTATACCAACCACAGTATTAACCGAGCAGTGTTCACCGATGCACTCTTTGTTAACCGAGGATAGAATGAATTAAATGATTAGTTTAGCCGATAAGATTGATGAGTTGGAAAAAGTATAACATCAAGGTAACAGATAAAGTTTGTTACACAGATCAACGACTGACAAAATTCAAAGAAGATCTAACGAAGCAAATTGAAATGTTTTATTGACACAAGTACCGATAAAGTTTTAAGCGGAAAATCTATGAATGTGATTAAGCGGAAAAATCTAATGGTCGAGAAGAAAATGATTTACTCGTCTATATAAGAGAACATAATTTATTTATGAAAGTGCTGGGAAAAAGAAGAAGCTGCAGGATTATCGCGTGAATAAGGTTTTCATGCATTCTGATCATACTGGTTAGTAAGAACCGAGCTGCAGAGCAATTACTGAGCTACAAAGAGAAATTATCGACGAACAATAAGTTGATACAGTATTGAATCTAAAGTGAATTATTGATCAGAAGGATTTGTATGGACTAAATATTGATCTGTAATATGCAATTGAAGTTGTATTAAGGTAGGTCATTTTACTATTACATATTTAACCATTGTATACATTCTAAATCTCTTAACCAAGTGGACTCTAAAAGTCTTATGCTGTATCATTCATAGAATGAACATTGTTATCCTGTCAACCCCATAGTGAATGCTGGTTGGATGATAACTTCTAGTCTAAAATCCTCTAACAGGGTCACACCTGACAGTGTGTTTGTAACCTTTAACAGGGTTGGGTCTTAACTGACCTCACTTCAGAAGAATGAACAATTTTGGGTTGCCAGTCCTAGGTGGTTTTTCCCTTCATAGGGTTTCCACATTAAATCTTGTATGTTATGTGTTGATTGTGATATTTGTTTGTTATCATACTTTGCATATTACATGTTAGATTTGATCGATAAACAGTTATAAGTATTAGACTAGTAATCGGTAAATGCACAGACAATGAGAGTTATTATTTCTTACCGATGAGCAGAAATTGAAGAAATTGATTTGTATTATACATTTTTTTTTGGGACACTAGATAATTGATTCATCCCCCTCTCAGATATTCTAACACATTGTCTAATAGTTAAACTAACCTATGACTTAAAAGGAGGAATTATGAAATATAGTTGTAGGTAGTTATCTCTTCTATAATGAAAATGGTACCAAGCCAACCCAATCAGCCCAAAAAAATGTGTCATGTTTATCTTTGTCAAATACACTCATTCACCATTTTGTTCTTGTTCTTCACACAAATATTGCATCAAAAGTAATTGTAAACAATGATTCAAAGAAAAAAAAACAACTACAATAGATTAGACCCCAAAAGAATATAGTCAACAACAATAGCCCATAGTCTCAATGAATAAAAAGTGTATAAAACAATATATGGTGCACAACAACAACAAGCATGCAATGACAACAATAACATTGCATGATAAAATTCAATACTCTTAGTTTTTATTCACATTGCACATGCATAATTATAGATGAGGATCAGTAATAGGGTGCCAGGCATTGCTTAGATCCTTTGGATCGAACCCCATCTTTTCCTTCCTTTGAAGTTTTGGATCATACAAGAGCATACTAGATTGAACCCCAGGTCAACACTTCATTACTTCAGGAAATGTCTGGTACCTTCATTATTTATGCTCATCCACTTATGTATGTTTGCATTCATTTATATTCTTCTGAAAGTTAATCTTTATGAGCTCAAATTCAAAACTGTATGTGTATTATTTTATTACTAATGTCCCTATTTTATTACTGATGTCCCTATTTGATCTAATAGCATCAATATAACAAACAGAGCACCGACCAATCAAATAGGGACATGAGGTGCTCAAAAAGTGAGCTCATAAAACAATATATTTAGTCTTAATAAAATATTATAAAACAACATATATTGTGTGAAGTGTTTGATCTCTCTTTATTTGTTTTGGTGTTGATATTCACTATGTGGTACACCTCGTTTATGATCATTTCATGAGGAAATATCTTGATGGCTCATGAGCCACAAGCTAGGGCATTATACATTGTTCATGAGCTCACTGTTTAATATTGGCATTGTTTACATCTTTTCATTTGGAATGCTTGATGACCTACGAGCTTTGAGAGCTAGGGCTACCTTCAAGGCATTGTGTGAAGTGTTTGATCTCTCTTTATTTGTTTTGTTGTTGATATTCACTATGTGGTACTCCCTGTTTATGATCATTTTATGAGGAAATATCTTCATGGCTTGCGGGCTGCAAGCTAGGGCATCATGCATTGTTTATGAGCTCATTGTTTGAGCACCTCATGTCCATATATATATACTTCAAAAGAGGAATTATGAAATATAGTTGTAGGTAGTTATCTCTTCTATAATGATGAAGGAGTGAAAGGTAATGATCAATGAGGTTGTTGCTATTAGATCATACATTAACACACTTACTGTTTTGAATTTGAGCTCAGGCATCATGCAATGTTATTGTTGTCATTGCATGCTTGCTGGTGTTGTGCACCATATATTGTTTTATAAACTGTTTATTTCATTGAGACTATGAGCTTGGTTTTTCTTTCAGAAGTGTATGGCTTGACTATGCACATGCATAATTGTAGATGAGGATCAGTAATAGGATGCCATTCATTTCTTAGATATTTTTTTATCTAACCACCATCTCTTTTTTCTTTACAGGTTTTGGATCACATAGAGGCACACTAGATTCATACCCGGGTCAAAAATTCATCACTTCAGGAAATGTCTGGCACCCTTATTATTTATGTTCATCCTCTTATGTAAGCATGTACTCTTGCATTTTCTTCTGAAAGCTACTTTCCTTGTATAGTATATACAAGTTATTTTTTATATATATACATGTAATCTTTAGATGCAAAAATTTATTTTCCTTTACATGTATCTTTGCATGAAATGAACACAAATTAAACAAGATCATCTAATAATGAAAACTAGGGTACTATAGTCACTCATCTAGTAATTAGTTCCCCAAACCATTACTAAGGATTGAATATAAGTCTAAGTCCCCAAATCTATTGTTCTATGTGTATAAAACAATATATGGTGCACAACATCAGCAAGCATGCAATGACAACAATAACATTGCATGATGCCCAAGCTCAAATTCAAAGAAGTGTATTAATGTATGATCTAATAGCAGCAACTTCATTGATTATTACCTTTCACTCCTCCATCATTATAGAAGAGATAACTACCTACAAATAGGGCATCATGTATAGTTTATGAGCTCACTATTTGAGCACCTCATGTCCCTATTTGATTGGCCAGTGCTCAAATAGTGAGCTCATAAATTGTGACACCCATTTGGTTATAAAAAAGAAAAGAAAAATAAAGTGTCATTTTTAATTTGTGAATTTGAAGAGTTGTCGCAAAGATGACACTACACTTTTGCATGGCGTGAAGAGGGCATTTGAGTTTGGCGTGCCCAAAGAGGCTGGCATCATGTGGGAAGAGGGTATTGGCACTTGAGGTAGGCGTTCGAGCTTTGTCTATTTGATCATAAACAGGGAGTACCACATAGTGAATATCAACAACAAAAAAAATAAAGAGAGATCAAACACTTCACACAATATATGTTTCTTTATAAGATTTTATTAAGACTAAATATATTGTTTTATGAGCTCACTGTTTGAGCACCTCATGTCCCTATTTGATTGGTCAGTGCTCTATTTGTAATATTGATGCTATTAGATCAAATAGGGACATTAGTAATAAAATAATACACTATGTGGTACTCCCTGTTTATGATAATTTCATGAGGAAATATCTTGGTGGCTTGCGGGTTGCTACAAGCTAGGGCATGATACATTGTTTATGAGCTTACTGTTTAATACTGACATTGTTTACATCTTTTCATTTGGAATGCTTGATGACCTACTAGCTTTGAGAGCTAGGGCATCATTTCTATTACCTTCAAGGCATTGTGTGAAGTGTTTGATCTCTCTTTATTTGTTTTGGTGTTGATATTCACTATGTGGTACTCCCCGTTTATGATCATTTCATGATGAAATATCTTGATGGCTTGTGGGCTACAAGCTAGGGCATCATACATTGTTCATGAGTTCACTGTTTAATATCTGGCCAGGTCATGTAAATTGTACCAGGCCAACCCAATGAGCCCAACAAAATATGTCATGTTTACCTTTGTCAAATACACTCGCTCACCATTTTGTTCTTGTTCTTCACACAAATATTGCATCAAAAGTAATTGTAAACAATGATTCAAAGAAAAAAGAAATAACTACAATAGATCAGACCCCGAAAGAATACAGTCAACTACAATAGCTCATAGTTTCAATGAAATAAACAATGTATAAAACAATATATGGTGCACAATAGCAGCAAGCATGCAATGACATCAATAACATTGCATGATAAAATTCAATACTCTTACTTTTTATTCAAATCTATTTGAAACTCCTATCAGCTCATTGTCCAATAGTTAAACTAACCTATGACTTTAAAGGAGGGATTATGAAATATAGTTGTAGGTAGTTATCTCTTCTATAATGAAAATGGTACTAGGCCAACCCAATCAGCCCAACAAAATGTGTCATGTTTATTTTTTTCAAATACACTTGTTCACCATTTTGTTCTTGTTCTTCACACAGATATTGCATCAAAAGTAATTGTAAACAATGATTCAAAGAAAAATGAAACAACTACAATAGATCAAACCCCAAAAGAATACAGTCAAATACAATAGCTCACAATCTTAATGAAATAAATAGTGTATAAAACAATATATGGTGCACAACAGCAGCAAGCATGCAATGACAACAATAACATTGCATGATGCCTGAGCTCAAATTCAAAACAATAAGTGTATTAATGTATGATCTAATAGTAGCAACCTCATTGATCATTACTTTTCACTCCTCCATCATTATAGAAGAGATAACTACCTACAACTAGGGCATCATGCATTGTTTATGAGCTCACTATTTGAGGACCTCATGTCCCTATTTGATTAGCCAGTGCTCAAACAGTGAGCTCAAAAATAATGCATGATGCCCTAGCTTGCAACCCTCAAGCCATCAAGATATTTCATCATGAAATGATCATAAACAGGGAGTAACACATAGTGAAAATAAACAAAAAAACAAATAAAGAGAGATCAAACGCTTCACACAATATATGTTGCTTTAAAAGATTTTATTAAGACTAAATATATTATTTTATGAGCTCACTGTTTGATCACCTCATGTCCCTATTTGATTGGTCGATGCTTTGTTTTTTATATTAATGCTATTAGATATTTGAATACCCTTTATGGAGTACCTTAACATGCCAAAAGGACAGGGTAGGTTGCTTTGGAAGGTATATGACTGTTTACATTGTTTCTCAGATTTTTAAGGCCTAAAACTCATGCATTTACAAAGGAAGTACTAACCAATCAAACTCCTAGGCTCCAAGTCTTTGCACAATGTCATGAATAGGTTCAAATCAAAGGAATATGAAGTCAATTTTACTCAAAGAGGTTTCTAGATACAAAAGCCTCAATTTGTGCCCTCAAAACCCTTAAATATAGGGCTTCCTCAATGTCACATTTCCCAAGGTTTCCTGCAACAAATAATGGTTGATTCACCTTGTAATTAACATGTCTATACACTTTCAATCATAAAATATTTCCCTTGTTTGGCCAGAACTCTCTATCCTTCAGCATATCCTCCAAATTCACTTAGTTTCATAGTATTCCCTATGGTGATCACCACAATAGTCAATCAAACTTGCATTTCCAAAGTGAGAGGATTATAATACATGTTAATTGGATGCCATTCTATGAGAACCAGTAATCTACATTCATAGATTGACATTCATAATGAAAGAAACTCAAGAAAACAGTCCTAATTCAGATTTTCAATGACTGTATAGTCCCAAAATGGAATAACAATGACTAGAATAGAATTCTCAGAGCATGAATGACTTCAAAGTAATGAAATATAAGGATCAAAATATTGTAGAAAACATTCCAACCATTAACAACTTTGAATCATACCAAAAATCCTTTCAAATTTGCAAGAAAATCAGACTTGTATTTGTTGATATTTTTGAGATTCTACCTAGGAATAAACGGGCTTCTAAAGTTCTCAGAATTGATCTTTAGATTAGTCCCTCCTTTGTGAATGAATTATTCTTGAAGTAGTCTGAGATTTGTCTTAAGATTTGCTACTGAATTCTACTCCAGAATTCACTTCTATGTATACTGTAATTAAGACTGAGATTTGAAGTTGATGCCCTTCTATGGAGGACTTTTCTTTATCTACAATGTCTGAATTGACTACTGTTTAATGGCATCTAATGCTGTCTTATGGATTCTGGCATTTACTGCAGCCTTACTAGAGTTCATTGCTACCCTGGATGGACTTACGACTATCAGTTTGCTGTTGACCTAGGTGGACTTGCAGCTGTCCTATTTCTGCTGCTGACCTACTTCTTCCATTGCTAAAACCTGCTTCTTTATGTGATTCTTTGGAGAAGAGAAACATTATGTCTTGGGTGCTCTTCTTCTAAGAATCATCCTCCTATATGTAGGAGACAAGGGAGAATGCCAAGAGGGCCAACTTGAATGAAAAACTCAAGAGAGCCGACTCAAGGGCCCAAATAATTAATTCAGTGTTAAAATTGAATTAAATAAACAATAGATATTAAATATATTATATATTTAATATCATTATTTATATAACAATATTAGGCTCTTTAACAAATAACTATATTGTTTGGTATGCTTGGTTTTGCTGTCAAGGCAATAATCTTAACATTATTCAATTTGTTGTACCAATCCATACAGTTCTGAGTGTCTCATTCCAATCTACTGTATAATGGCTTGATCCTCTAATTTATAACTTCCTCTAAGTCTGTTCAACCAACTTTGGTGGTTGGAAAATTATATTAAGACTAATTAAACATAAAAACCCCTTTTCCCTCCTTTTACAAGTGACCATTATTCAAAAATTTGAATTAACAACATTGCAAATGAAGCATTTCTTAAGATTTTTTAATCCTAAGACTTTGGGATATGATCTAAATAAACTTATTAAACCTTATTAAAACCAAATCTAAACTATTATAAGTTTGCAACTCAAAAACTCATCCTAGACTCCTAAATTGGTCCTAAGGCTTATTAGGCCTTTAAGGGCTTATTGCCAATTTATTACAGGTATTAACCTTATAGGTCATTATAGGCTCCAAAATGCTCCAATTGATGTCATTGGATATCTTCATGTTCACTGATGTCTTTTTGATCTCCATAGGTTTTGTGAACTCCTTATGTGCTCTAGGTGCCCCTGCACCACTATGTGCTTTGAGCCAATGAAATTTTTATCATCATGATGAAGTAATATTGCATTAAATGTCTTACTTATGTCCCTATTCAATTTTAATTTTATAGTGAATTCATGATTTATAATTTAGTTGTAGCAGGTCAATGTGTTTGAACTCAAGAATACCCCTTACTTGGTTTCCTACAAAGCTTTTGGCGAAATCTATCAGAAAATTATGAAAAGGTGACATGAAGAAAATGAAAGGAGGCATCTCCAATTTGTTTTGTAGATATACACATTAAGGATCATGTCAGATAATACAAGGGAATTCAACCAAAATAGGGAGACAATCGCTAGATTGTTGTCTAACTTTCAAAGAGAAGTCGATGACAAATGTTATTGTCCATGCAAGAGTTCTAACAACTTAAAGACAAGAAGAATCAAAATAAAAAAAACAAAGAGACATTGTAGGGAGAATGGTCACATGGAAGGGGGGTTTGATTATAATCCAGTGGTAAGTTGTTTGTTATATTGTTTTCACAATTAATATACATATGAACCATGGAAGGAGGTTTGATTATCATCATTTTTATATAGGTCGATCTCCCCAATGTCAATATAGAGGAACATGGAGGTGTGAGTATTGAAGTTGAAGATCATGATTTGATGGAAGATGATGATCATGCACTAGAAAATACATTTGAAGATGATGGTATGAATGCATTGATCGTTGACACATTTGGTACTGGTGCTGCTAGTGCTACTGCTACTACTATTGATGATGATTATGATGAGGATGACATTGATGACATCCATGATATACCTCTACTTGAGAAGGTGGACACAACCCTTTACGAAGGCTCCCAATCTACTCTTCTCTCTGCTATATTGTTGTTGGTGAATTTGAAGGTTATGAATGGTTTATCCAACATAGCAATGTCATGTATGCTAAGGTTTGTCATATATGTCATTATAGTCTATAAAAGGTGAAACATGTACCATTAAGATTGTTTATAGTAATGAATTATATTATTTGTTGCAGATTGATAGGTGACTTTCTGTTACCACCATCAAATGTTCTCCCTTGCTCGTACCGAGAATTATGTGCCACTATGAAACATATTGGAATAGAGTATCAAACAATAGATGCTTGTCTTGAAGATCATATTATTTATTATAAAGAACACAAAAATACAACAGAATGCCATAAATGTCATACGAGAAAATATCAAGATGATCGAGTGACAAAAAAGGTGCCTTGCAAGGTTCTTCATCACATCCCCATTATTCCACGTCTGAAATGATTATTTAGGTGAAATAACTTGGCACAATTTATGGATTACCATGCACGTGGCAGGGGTCAAGATGACATTATTCAAATGCCTACGGATGGTTCATTATTTATGGACATAGAGGAAAAGTGGCCACACTTTAAAAAGGAACCTCAAAATCTCTGGCTTTCTCTGGTAGCAGACGGTGTCAATCCACATGGAGAGATGAGATCCATTTGCTCGCTGTGGCCTATTTTTGTTATAAACAATAACCTTCATCCATGGATGTCAATAAAGAGGGAGCACATTATGTTGGCAGTGATTGTTCCAGGTATCTTATTATTTTATAGTTATCTACATGTAATTATAATTCTTGGAGTGAAATGAGCACAATAATTATCTGATGTTGTTGTTACTTCGACTAGGTAAGTACCAAGTGAAAGATATGAATGCATATATTGTGCTCTTATCAATGAGTTGTTGGTGTTATGGAATGGTTTCACTATGTATGACATCTCCCGACCAATTGGACAAAGAGAATTTCAATTCCATGTAATGTTTGTGTGGATAATTCATAATGCTCCAGGGTTGACACATTTCTGTGGTATGTTATGGTGAATTCTAGTTATACGGGATAATTCAAATTCTAAAATATACATATTTAATCCAATTTTATCGTTATCTTGTAGGTCTTCAAACAAAGGGAAAATTTTCATGTCCAATGTGTGGTCCAAAGAAGAAATCCCGTCATTCCAAAAGTTTAAGAAAATATGTGTTTGATGAGTATAGGCAGTTCCTCCCCAGAAATCATAAGTATCGAAGTGCAGAAAGTCATCTTTTCAATGGGAAAGAAGAGACTACATCAAAGCCCCAAAGAATGACACCTCACCTATGGTAGTTGGAATATAATAGAATTCAAGGTAATATCATTCCACGTAATGGTCGATGTTTGAAAATTATATATTTTGATTATGTTTTGTTGGCTAATTATGCAGTTGATGATCTTGAAGGTCATGAAGGCATCACTGACCAGCTTCCAAAGGGACTAAAATGTTATCCCAGAGAATTTAGTAGGCTTCCCTACTATGAGCATCTACAAATTGTGCATTTTTTTGATACTATGCATATTGGGAAGAATGTAATAGAGACACTGTGGAAAATATTAGATGGAAGGCATGACAAAGAAAAACTTGGCAAAATTTGTAGTGACATTCATGATTCCAATCATGCAATGAAAAATATCATTGAATCAAATAGAAATGGAGACCAGATTAATGTAAGTGCTCTTCCTTGGTTATTAACAGAGAAACAAAGTAATTCCATAAAAGAAGTGATCCGAAAAATTTGATTTCCTACAGGATTTGCTGCGGATATAAGCAATCTCATATAAAAAAAAAAAATGATTTTGGGTCAAGGATGAAAACACATGATTAGCATATCTTCATCAAGGTAAGTCATAGTCTTTTGTATTTACAATATATTTGTGTAATTTCATTCAATTTTCATTGTATGAAATGATTAGTTGAAAATTGTTGCAGTATTTTCTACCCCTATCTCTCCTAGAGAACTTCGACAATAATATCAAACAAGTGATATATGATCTTGGAAAATACATGAGGTAAGCAGTGATATTTGTTCAATATATCAAATAATAATATCAAACAAGTAATATATCAAACAAGTAATATATTGTTAAGAGAAATTTCATTCTAAAAGAGTGTATTGAATCTCTATATGCTTAAACAACCTCACTAGTTAAAACTATTCTCATTTGTAGTGGGCATGACAAGAATCAAATCACTTGAAAGACACCAGTATTTAGACATGCAAAAATTAGTGACGTGATTAAGTAAATTACCTTTTTTTACAATTGCATGGTTGTCTTTGGTTTGTCATTTTGTTTTGAGTGTCTAGTGATTTAAACCAAAGACTTCGACTTAGCCAAAAAATGTGCAAGTCTACATTAGTATGTTTCTTTTTATTGTAATTATAATTAGTATGAATGAACAAAATAATGACAAAGCAAGATTTGTGATAATGCAATATTTGTCGAAATAGCATCGATGACTTTGGTCAATGTGCCTATGTGTCAATGTGGTGTTGGCCCATGCATGTTGAAGATGTCACACACAACAAGTAATCCTGGGTATCAATTTTGGGTTTGCCCAAATAGGAAAAAGGTCTGGATACATAATTATATTTTATGTTTGAAAATAATGTGACAACTAATCATTTTATGAATAACTGATGTACATTTGGTATTGTTAGGGAAATATTGGATGTCAATACTTTCGGTGGGTTGATCAAACCACATTTACATCTACCCCATCTACATCTATACCTGATGTAGGAAATGAGTGCAACTTGTGCAAGGCTTGAGAGGCCACTAGTGCCGCCAAGATTGCTTCAATGGTGAAAGCATAAATCATATTTCTATGATGCCTTCTTTGTGTAGTTTGTGCACTACTTTATTGGGACCATATGCATAAATGTGGTTAACAGAGGGCTATTGTAGATACTAAATTTTTTTTCAAAATTTCTGGTAGATACACATAAAGAACATGCACATAAACATGACAAATGAGAAACATAAATATAGATATCACAACAGTTGAGAAACATAAATGTAGGCATCATAATCACAATTTTTTGGAGACACAACATAATTGAATGGTATACCCAGATGATGCAACACAACTATATATCACTCCTCTGTTTCCAAGTTTACACTGCGGTAAACAAAATCCATAGATAAAAAATAAATTTAGAGAGTGGAGGAGAGCGAGAATGAACAAAGTAATACAAGTCTCTATATTATTTTGGTCATTATCGCTCTCCTCCTATGCTCTCTAAATTTATTCTTTATCTTTGGGTTTTGTTTACGCAGTGTAGACATGGAACTGGAGGATTAGTTGCATTGCATCATTTGGGTATACCACTCAATTATGTTGTGTTTCCAAAAAATTGTGACCATGATGCCTTCATTTATGTTTCTCAGCTGTTGTGTCACAGGACCCCTTATGACCCTTTACGATCCCTAAGAATACATCTTAGAGATCTTAAAATGTCGTAAAGGGTCATAAAAGGCTCCTAGGAGGGGTCAGATGAGCTTCCACCTTCATGTGGTTGGCCCTATTAAGTAGAGAATGTTAAACTATTCTCAAAACAAAGAGAAGCTCAATAATTTAAGATCTCAATCCACGTACAACAAATATATATTGTCTACACTGCGAACTCGCACATCAAATTCAGACCAAAGAATTCAAGAAGTCACACGAATTAGATCCAAATGCAATCAAGTCCGCATATATCCCATGAACACATCAGGAAGAATTCATCTCTAATCACTGCACTAGCTTCTTGTGCTGGAGCAGTCGCTATCACAAGTCTTGATTCGGTAGGATCCATTCCAAATCCAAGTCTCTAGACTCGACTCAATAATCCATGAGCTGCTACCAAATCTACTACAAAGTTATCTTCAAATTGTGCTAGAGCAGTCACTGTCACAAGTCTTGATTCGATAAGATCCATTCCAAATCCAAGTCTCTAGACTCGACTCAATAATCCACGAGCTGCTACCGAATCTACTGCAAAGTTATCTCCAAAGGATCCATAACCAAATCACGAGTAGGAACCAGATCTACAAGAATACCATTCTGAATCAATACCAAATTGATCAAAAAATATATATATTTTTAAAAAACTCATTGTCGTCGTAACTACGACAACTTTAAAATAGCGACCGTTTTCCGTCACAAACATCCGACATCCATCCATCACATTAACAACATCACTATTGGAAAACAACCATAAATGATGTATATCTATCATAAATGTCCAATGCATGTCCATCGCATGTACATCATAGTCATCATTACAAACCACAAATGATGGATATGCATTTTAAACTTTCGATGGATATCTGTTGCATTAAAAGCATTTCCGTCGGTGAACATGTTACAAACGATGGCTACCTGTCAGAAGATTCTCATGGGTCACCGTCATTTGTTATTTGTTGTGATGGGTAGGTGTCCCAATTACAATGGCCACAAATAAGTCCAACAGCAGGCTCGCTATGTTGGCACCCTCTTTTAGCGACATCCAAGGTTGTCGTAATTATGACGCCTGATAGAACTGTCAGTTTTTTTTACTACAAAACTGTGACATCGGGTGGTGTCACTTAATCGACAGTTTAATGTCTAAATTTGGATGCTCAACCATTGAAAAAAGGTCTCAAATGTACTAGTGTAACAAGGCTTAGGCCTATAGGCTCATTAGGACCAAGAATGCAACACTTTGTAAAAGTTACAAAATTCAAGAAATGTTGTCGGCAACTTCTTTCAAAAGTTGCTACCAACCTATGAAACAACCACCCAATGGTCACAACCTTTGAAAAATGGTTGGATCCTTTGAGAAAAGTCTTCATATATCCCTTACAGGTAGGTGGAAGATAAGCAGGGTGTGGAACAGTAAGAAAACTCTATGTAAATCTTGCATTCAATCAATAAAAGATCCCTATTTTTCTCTAATTCTGGATTTGAAACACTTTGTGTATGGATTTGTATGAAAGTACAAAAAAGAACTTTGATTGATCTGATACATACTATGAACTAAGACTCTGATGCATTTAACTTGAATCAGTTTGAATATTGGAGTCGAAAGTAGGAGGAATATGTTTTCCGGATCTTTAGGAAACCCTCTTGGACCAGGGTTTTGGTCAAAGATGCCCTAACTTGCATTTCCTTTGTGGGGTTCCCATGAAAAGTTGGGAAATGAAAGTAGGGGAAATGTACTTTAGTTCCTCAAGAGAAAAAAAGAAGGGGGATTTTTTGGAGAAGTCTGTTTGCAGATTCTAAGCCAAGCATCTCTATGTGCTTGGTTCAGGAAATGAAGAACTGAAGTGACAAAAGCACTTTAGGGGTGGATAAAATCAATTTGAAGATAGATTGTGGTCTCTATGGGATTCCAAACACTATTTCAATTGGTAGTTAGTCTTGAACAACCAACTGGTAAAGTTTTCCTTCATGAACCGAGTCAATTAGCCTATCAGGACTAGTAGACTAGGAGTTGTTGAGTGTTGTTCTTTGTGTTTAGGATCTTAGGATCTAGAGGTTTGTTACAAGTCATAAGAGGGTGTTTGAACATACTTTGTTTCCATAGACTTCTAGTAAGGATCTAGAACTAGAACCCTTTAACCTCGCCTAGAAGGCTACAAGCCCAACAAGGTCTAGACTCTTGAACTTGTTACCTAAATCCGACAGTGTGTGTGGAAATCACTCTCATAGTAGACGCTTTGTTTGTGTATGGAACCTTTCCATCCCCTTACCAAATTTGTAGGTTCCCATTTGAAAGATAAGTCAGCAAGGTGTTTTGTGGTAAGCATTACCAAGTGTCAGGAAACTACTCGGTAAAGCTACCGAGTCCACTCGATTAACATAGGCACCAAGCACCGACCAAGTATCAACCGAGCACCACTAGAGCCTGAGGGAGTACAAGCCAGTTAAAGACACTACATCCTCCAGTGAGGATAGTGTAATTGTGTTTGTTATAGGATCTTCTAAAGGTGTAGAGCACTCTCCTCAGCCCACTCTAGGTTCAGAGTAACACCGAAGGTCTCACCATTTACCGAGCTGCCTAAATAGGGGAGCTCTCTCTCTCTCTCTCTCTCTCTCTCTCTCTCTCTCCACCTTTGTACCCTCTATATTTTCCCTTATTACCCTCTTTCACCCCCCCTCTCTCTCACACACACATATGCTCTCTCCCACCTTCCTACTCTCTATATTCTCTGTCTCTCTCTCTCTCTCTCCGCCTTCGTACCCTCTATATTTTCCCTTATTACCCTCATTCACCCCTCTCTCTCTCTCTCTCACACACACACACATATGCTCTCTCCCACCTTTCTACCCTCTCTCTCTCTCTCTCTCTCTCTCTCTCTTTTTCTTGTTTTGCATAGGGTGCACGCCCTATTCAAGAGTATGCATAACACTTTTTAGTTTTTCATAGGGTGCACGCACTATAGCATGCTTGCACTATGTAAAACTAAAATAAATGATCTTCTTTGCCAAGGATCTTATGAAAGAGGTCCATTTTTTCTGTATGTTTTCTAAGTTCTGTGTGTTATCTGACAAGTATTCACTTTTCATGGTGTTGATAGTGACAAAGAAGCATATTCTATCAATTTGCACCATCTTTTTGTTTAAAAATCAACATCGAATTGTGAAAGTCAATCATTATCACCAAAATTTATTGACTGAGGTAAGTTTTTTATTTTTTTACATGTCAAATGTTAATAAAGAGTGTTTTGGTTTATAATTTATATGATATAGATTTGTTCAATACATAATTTGATATAATTGTAATAAATTTATATTATAATTTGTCATATTGTAAGAGGTTTATATTATAATTTGACTTATTTTTTTACATTTATATTAGATTTTTAAAATTGTAATCAATTCATATTTAGAAATCATCATCATGCCAAGGAAACGAGCAAAGAATTTAACACCAGAATAGCATGAAAGAGACAAAGAGAAGAAAAGGGAAAGAATGAGACAACTTCGTGAACAAAAAAAATTAGATACCATAGAAGAAGATTTTTCTTTGGATGAGGAACATGAAACATCAATACAAAGTAAGAGAGAATTGGAATTGGAAACAAAAAGACAACGAATGAGAAACTTGTGTGCAACAAGACAATTGAATTATGAAGATGTGAGCACATCATCTATGAGTTCCCAAGTTGAAGAGACATCATCATCCAATGTTGGAGACACACTATTGTCTACTTCTGAAGGTGTGGGCACACCCTTGTATCATGTTGAAGGCACACCATTGTCTACATCCCAAGGTGTACGTACCCCCTTGTATCATGTTGAAGGCACACTATTGTCTACATCCCAAGGTGTAGGCACAACATCGTCTCATGTTGAAGGAACTCAAGATGGTACATAATTCACACATAATGTTTTTGATGCTCCTAAAATTATTTATAGAAAGCCAAAATATTTGATTGATATTGATACTAACATTTTGCAAGCAATTCCTGACAAGATTCTCAAGCGTACTTGTCAAAGAAATGCTAATCATATTTGGAGATAATTTTTTGAGAATTTAAACATGACAAGAAGATGTCAACTATTTGTTGAAATGATGAAAAATTTGAAATTTAGGCCCATCATGAAGATTCTTGGGCTAAGAATGATGGATGAGTCAAGTGAAAAATCTATTGTAAAGAATCTAATGACTGCATATGAGAGTGTGGGTTCTACATCATGCATGAAAGATAGTAATGTCACATGACATGTACTTACATCAATGATAGTAAGAACTCAAATGAAGAAATCTTGACTCATTAGAAAGACAAGCAAAACATTGAAAATAAGTAGAAAGTCTCTAATGAGAGCCCTGGGTGTTGAACTACAACTGATTTGGAATATGATTGAAGAATATGTGATTACAAGATCACTGAGGAGTTGCTGATTAGATATGTAATATGATTAAATCAGTATTATGTTGTCATTGATGTCAACTAGTTTGATAACACTTATCTTGTAAGTTACTATACCGAGACATCTAAAGAAAGGTGAAAGAGATGAAGAATAGAGAAATCTACATGGAGAAAGATGTACATAATAGATGAGGATAAGGAACACATTGAGTAACTTGTTGATGAGTCTATGACTTGATGATATTGACTTTATTATGTTGCATTCATCTATGATGAAGTATAGAGCTGAAAGACACAAAGTAGTGTTGTCGGTAAATAAAGCATTTCTAGTATACACCGACGGAGTATAGTGTATACCGATCGCAGTATTAACTGAGCAGTGTTCACCGACGCATTTCTTTGTTAACCGAGTGGAACACAATGAATTAAATGATTAGTTTAGCTAATAAGATTGATGAGTTGGCAAGAGTATAACATCGAGGTAATAGATAATGTTTGTTACACAGATCGACGACTAACAAAATTCAGGGAAGATCTAACGGAGAAGATTGAAATGTGTTATTGACACAAGTACCGAGAAATTTTGAAGCGACAAAATCTATGAATGTGGTTAAGCGGAAAAATCTGATGGTGGAGAAGAAAATGATTTACTCATCTATATAAGAGAACATAATTTCTTTATGAAAGATGTCAGAAGAAGAAGAAGCTACAGGAATATCACGTGAACAAGGTTTTCATGCATTTTGATCATACTGGTTAAGCAAGAACTGAGTTGCAGAATAATTACCGAGCTACAGAGAGAAATTACTGATGGACAGTAAGTTGATATAGTATTGAATTTGAAGTGAAATATTGATCTGTAATCTACAATTGAAGTTTTATTAAGGCAGGTCATTCACTGTTACATATTTAACCATTGTATACAGAAAAAATCTCTTAACCGAGTGGACTCTAAAAGTCTTATGATGTATCATTTATAGAATGAACATTGTTATCCTGTCAACCCCATAGTGAATGCTGGTTGGATGATAACTTCTAGTCTAAAATCCTCTAATAAGGTCACACTTGACAGTGTGTTTGTAAACCTTTAACAGGGTTGGGTCTTAACCGACCTCACTTCAAAAGAGTGAACAATTTTGGGTTGCCAGTCCGAGGTGGTTTTTCCCTTTACAGGGTTTCCACGTTAAATCTCATGTGTTACATCTTGATTGTGATATTTGTTTGTTATCATTCTTTACATGTTACATGTTAGATTTGATCGGTAAACTATTATAGTATTAGACTGGCAATCAGTAAAAGAACAGACAGTGAAAGTTTTATTGTTTACCGATGAGCAAAAATTAAAGAAATAGTTTTGAATTATACATTTTGTTTTGGGACAATGGATAACTGATTCACCCCCCTCTCATTTATTCTAACACTGGGAAGGCGTCAAAGAGTGGAAGATCCAAATAGCAATGAGTTATGGGCATTTTTCAATAGACTACTGCAAAAAGATAAAGAAATTGTTGAAGCTTTGAACTCCTTGATTAAATAATTTTGAAAGAATAATACATGAGTATCTCCTAATCAAAGAGATTTTGTAAGGAGGATTGGTAGGAAAATTCATGTTCCACATCCAAAACATTTTTTGGATTCAACTCAGACACAATTCTTTCCAAATTTTATGCACATGTATCCTCAAATTAAAATTAGTCAGAGATATTTTGAAATGTGTAAACCTTTTTATGTGAAGATAAATCAGACACGCACAACTTTTTGTTGTAGGGTACATATTGAATTTTCTAAACATTTTGAAGTTTATAGGAATATATGTGTAGATTTGCACTCTGACAATGTTTTGCAGGATTGTAACATAAATATCCCACCTAGATCTACAAAGGAATTAATATCTACCATTTTATGTGAAAGAGTGGATGGTCAACAATTTTACAAGCTCTCATGCTTGAATGGTACATGCATAGATTGCGGAGGTTTGCAACATTTGCCAATTTGTCAACATATGGAGAGTATGCATGCAATCGATAATGAAATAGTGGAATTTGGAAAATATAAGACCGTGACATACAATCTAAAAGATGGAAAAGAGGCTAAAAGATGTGATTTAGTAATTGAAAAAATTCCAGTGTATCAGTTCATGGACATTTTTTGTAAAAAATTATTTATGAATATGCAAGGCATACACATAGAGCACGATGGTTGGATATGAAATTCAAGTTGTGCAAGGACACATTCCCACTTGATACCATTGTTTCAACTATGGACTTTTCAAAGAACTGTGCACTACAACCATAGAATGAGGTGCAAGAAAAGTATTACGGCTCCCAACGGGTTGCTATATTTGTTCATATAGCATTCATGCATGCACCAAAAAGTATAGAGGAGAATAGGAAGATATTGAGGGAGTATCATTTTTATATTAGCAATGATCACTCACATTCTACAGAGTTTGTACATGGTTTCTTTCAACTATTTTATGGTCATTTGGCAAACAAGAGCATAAAATATCATTGACATATCATATGGTCAGATAATTGTGCATCACAATTCAAGAATTCTCGGATGTTTTATTGGTTGTGTAGGATGTATAAGATTACTGGAATTTAATAAATGTAGAATTTCACAGGGGCCGATATGTTAGAATAATTAAGAGGGGGGTGAATCAGTTATCCATAGTCCCAAACCAAAATGTATAATCCAAAGCAATTTCCTTAAACTTCTACAACTCGATAACATAAAATACTTTATGTCTGTGCTTTTACCGATTACCAGTCAATTAACAACTAATGATTACCGACCAAATCTAACATGTAATATGTAAAGTATGATAAAAAATAATCTCCATAATGAACACATAACAAAAAAATATTTAACGTGGAAACCCTATGAAGGGAAAAACCACCTGGGACCGACAACCCAAAAAGGTTCACTCTTCTAAAGTGAGGTTGGTGAAGACCCAACCCTGTTAAAGCTTACAAACACACTATTAGGTGTGACCTTGTTAGAGGATTTTAGACCAATCATTATCATCCAACCAGCAGTCACTATAGGGTTGATAGGATAACAATACTCATTCTATGAATGAAACATATAAGACTTTCAAGTCCACTCTGTTAAGAGATTTCTCTCTTTACAATGGTTAAAATGTAACAACAGTTTGATCTGATTATAATAAAAATTCAATTATAGATATTCAGATCTATATTTTGCTCAATCAATTCCTCTGATCAGTATTACAATTCTGTATCACAATAATCAATGACTTACTGTTGCTCAGTAATAGCTTTCTGATGCTCGGTAAACTCTACAGTTTGGTTCTCCTTAACCAGTTTGATTAGGCATACCTGAAGCTTGTTCATGCAATAATTATGTAGTCCTTCTGGCATTAGTTTCACAATGAAACTCTAATCTCTTAAATAGACAAATAACCATTTTCTTTTCCTCTAATAGATTTTGCCACTTATTCTCCTTCATCCATTTTGCCGCTTAAACCTTCCTCAATAGTTATGCCAGTAAAATGTTTTGATTTCATCCTTTAGATCTTCCTTAAATTATGCTAGTCGTTGATCTTTGTAATAAACATTATCTCCATCACTGATTTTGATGTACTTTCCAGCTCATGAATCCTTATTGGCTAAACTAATCATTTAGTTCTTTTCTCCTGCTCAGTTAACAAAGAAATGCATCGGTGAACACAAGCTCAATTTATACTATGCTCGATATACACTACGTTGCTCGGTGTATACTGTAATGCTTCATCAACCGACCACACTACCTTGTGTATTTAAGCTCTTTTCCTCATCATAGATGAATGAAATATAATCAAGTCAATAACATAAGGTCATAGACTCATTAGCAAGTTACTCAATGTATTCCTTATCCTCATCTATCATATACATCTTCTTCATATAGATATTTATGTTCTTCATATCTTTTACTCCTTTTCTACAGATGTTTCGAAATAGTAACTTACAAAATAAGTGTTGTCAAACTAGTTGACATCAATGACAACATATTACTGATTTAATCATATTACATATATAATCAGTAACTCGGTGATCTCTAATCACAAATCTTCAATTAGGTTCTAAATCAATTATAGTTCATCAATCTCTCCTTTTGGCATTGATGGCAACTCAAGTAATATGAAATATACCATACACATTCCAAACATGTATTCTACAACTCTGTGAACAAATGTTTTACAAGCTCTCCCTTAGCTTAATATGTTTAATCACTACGTTACTCAACAACATTATCAAATGCAACTTTGACATTTTGCAGATAAGATCTTTTCAGCTCTCGGATTCCTTCTTCTGTCTCAGTAACTGATCTTTAGTGCTCTCCCTTTCTTCAATTTGTCTCTCCCTTAGATAGTTTTCATCGGTGTATATTGTTTCATATTTGTTTATCTCTCCCTTTGACAACAATGCCAAAGAAAAAAATAAACATACAACTCTGTAGTAGCCATGTAACTCTCTGTTGTTTGGTGCATACTCTGTATCTCTGTATACTAATATGTCAATCTGTTCCAATTCTCCAAATTTTCACAACCTTAGACATGATCCAAAGTGTGAACTATGCTGCATCAACATGAATGATTTTTTGATAAGATTAGGCTGATGCAACATCCAGATCACATTAGTGACCGGTAGATAGGGGACGGACCCCAAGTCTTATCCTCAAGTATTCAAATATATCCTTCGGTAGAGGATTTGTAAATATGTATGCAAGTTGTTCTTTTGATGTAACAAACTTTAGCTTTACTTGCTTCTCTTGTACTTGTTCTATTAAGTAGTGATACTTAATTGATATATGCTTTGTTTTGGAGTGCATCACTGGATTCTTTGAAATGTTTATTGCACTGGTGTTATCAAAATATATAATCACCGACCAAGTGATTATCTCATTCATACCTTCCAGAAGTTGTTTAATATATGAAATATTTGAACAGTTTGTAGCAGCAGCAACATACTCTGCTTCGGCTGTAGACTGAGAAATGCAAGCATGCTTCTTACTTTTCCATGTAACAAGTCTTTCACCAAAGAAAAATGCTCCTTCGGTGGTACTTTTTCTTTCATCCACATTTCCAACCCAATCAGCGTCGGTATAGACTCTGAGTTCAAACTTGCATTCCTTAGGATACCATAATCCATAGTCTTCTATTTTCTTTAGGTATCTTAGGATT
The DNA here is from genome assembly GCA_027943335.1 of Chamaecyparis obtusa. Lineage (NCBI taxonomy): Eukaryota > Viridiplantae > Streptophyta > Pinopsida > Cupressales > Cupressaceae > Chamaecyparis > Chamaecyparis obtusa. Next base: position 228,947 of record BSBK01007361.1, read on the forward strand.
CTCTTTGTAGCAATCATGTGTGACTCTCTAGGGTTTGCAAAAAATCTAGCAACAATTCCCATAGCATGTGCTATGTCTAGTCTACTATGCACTACATACATTAACTTACCAATCATTGAGCGGTATAGTGTCTGGTTCACTTCTATAGTTTCATCTTCCTTAGTCAGTTTACATCTAGTAGCCATTAATGTTCCCATAGGTTTAGCATCTTCCATGCCAAATGTCTTCAATACTTCCTTGATATATTTGGATTGTGTGATGAATATACCATCATTCTGCTGAATCACTTGTAGTCCAAGAAAGAACTTAATCTCTCTGAACATAGACATTTAAAATTCACTTCTTGTTTCATCAACAAATGACTTACAGATTTGATCTTGACCTCCAAATATTTTTGTCATCCACAAATATTTCAGCAATAAAAATTGTATCATCAGTATCTCCTTTCATATACAAATTGTTGTTCTCACTTGTTCTTACAAATCCTATACTTAACAAATAAGTATGCAGCCTCTCATACTAGGCTCTCGGTGCTTGCTTCAGACCATATAAAGATTTATGTAATCTACATACCATATCTTTCTTTTTTGGATCAACGAACCCTTCAGGTTGTTCTATGTAGACTTCTTCTTGAAGTATTTCATTCAGAAATGCTGACTTGACATCCATTTGGTAAACTTTGAACTTTTTGTGTGCAACATATGCAAGTAACATTCTGACTCCTTCCAATCTAGCAATAGGTGCAAATGTTTCACCATAATCAATTCCTTCCTCCTGTGCATATCCTTTGCATACCAATATAGCTTTATTTCTTGTTACTTCTCCATTATCATTCTGCTTGTTCTTGAATATCCACTTAGTACCGATAACATTCTTATCTTTAGGTCAGGGTACTAAGGTCCAGGTTTTATTCTTCTCTATCTATTCTATTTCCTCTTTCATTGCATTAACCCATTCATCATTTTCTAATGCAACTTTTACATTCTTTGGTTCATATTCACAAACTAGACATGTACCTTATCTTGCTTTACTCCTTGTTTGCATGCCAACTTGTCTGTCTCCAATGATTTGTGTCTCAGGATGGTGTCTTCTGACAAAACTCACCAATATCTGCTTTCTTCTTTCTTGTTCATCCTATGCAGGTTCAATTGTTTGCTCAGTAGGTCCTTCCTGCTCATCGGTTTCTTTTTCCTATTCCTCGGTATTGTTCTCCTATTGATCGATTGTCACTGTCTCGGTAGGTACTGAGGTTTTTCAATGTAAGTGAATCTACTGTAGTCCTTAGGTTCCTTTCTACTTTCCTCTGCATTCTTATCATCAAACTCATCATCTCAAACATTAGTACTTTCAATCATCTTATTTGTAACTCTATTCAGACACTTGTATGCTTTACTTTTACTAGAATATCCTAGAAATATCCCTTCATCACCATTTGACTCAAACTTTCTATTTATTTCATCTTTCAGAATAAAACATTTTCTTCCAAAAATTTTGAAATAACTTACAGTGGGTTTGTGTCCAAACCATGACTCGTAGGGTGTCCTATTAGTGTCCTTCTTCAATTGTACTCAGTTTAGCATATATACAACAGTGCTAATGGCTTCTCTCCGGTATGTTTGAGCGACATTATTTTCTATCATTAATGTCCTTGTGTAGTCAACAATTGACCTATTCCTCCTTTCAGCAATGCCATTCTGCTGGGGTGTCCTTGGTGTAGAGACCTGTCTTTTAATACCATACTCATTACAAAAATTAGTAAATTCATGAGAGATAAATTCACCTCCTTTATCAAATCTTAAGCATTTCAAATCTTTACTAGTCTCTTTTTCTACTTTTTCTTTATACCACTTGAACATCTTGAATGCCTCTGATTTTTCTTTTAAGAACATGACAGTCATTAACCTTGTATAATCATCAACAAAAAGAATAAAGTATCTGTCTCCATAATAATTTTGAGTTCTCATAGAACCACATAGATCGGTATGAACCAAATCAAGTATCTTCTTTGTTGAGTAATCTTTTCTTTTAAAACCAAACTTAGTCATCTTACCTTTCAGACATTCATGATACATAACATGATCCGGCTTTGACAAGTTAGGTAGACCTCTAACTCTCTTTTTTTTACTGATCTTAATCATGTTATCAAAATTCACATGACATAACCTCTTATGCCACAACCATGCATCTTCATCTTTCATCAATAAACAAGAAGATTGATCATTATCAAGATAAAATAGATTACCTCTAGATTGTGTACCAGTTCCAACAAGTCTTCTTCCATCATCAAATATTTTCACCTTTTTTTTCTCAAAAGAAACTCGGTGACCTAAATTGTTTAGTTGTGCCACACTTAGCAAGTTATAGTTCAATCCTCTTACCCAATAAGAATTTTCACATTTTAATCTATCATTTATCATCAGGGATCCTTTACCTCTTACCATACAAGGTGCATCATTTCCCATTCTTACAGATCCTCCATTGTATTCTTGAAGATAATCAATTTTTTCTTCATCACCAGTCATGTGATGTGTATAGCCACTATCTATAATCCATGTATCATTCTTATTAACCTTAGAGATAAGTGTTGTCTCTACATACCTTTCATCTTCTTCGAAATCATCCTTCATTGCCACAAATAGTACCTCCACATCATCATCAGTGTCGGTATCAATGATATCTTCTTCCTTAGCAATGTAGCAAACCTTCTTGCCTTTGTCATTCTTGTCTCGGTTATCTCTGTTGTAGTGTCGGTAGCCTATTTTGTATCTTCTCCATAGCTTCCTTTAGATCGGTCTTTGGTTCTATCATCATCTTTCTTGTGTGGACATCTAGCAGCGATGTGGCCAACTTCTTTATAGTTAAAGCATGCTAAAGGTAACTTGCCTCTATACCTTCCTTTTCCTTTAGGTAACCTTCTGGCCATAAGAGCTTCAAGTTCATCAAGCTCATCATCAGTATTGCTATCACTATCATCATTATTATTTCTTCTACTAGACTTACCAATCTTCAGAGAAGTCATGAAGGTGGATTCAACATTGGGTACAACACTATTATCATAATTATTTAGTTCAAATGTTGTAAGCTTTCCAATCAGGTTATCAAGAGTGAGTGTGATGTTAGGTGCCGACCTATTTTCATAAATTTCAAATATTCTGATGGCATAGATAGGCAATAGGGTTCTCAGAATTTTTCTTACCACATTATCTTCATCAATAACTCCATCTGATGCTCTAATAGTGTGAACTACCTCTTTTATTTTGTTTGTGTACTACACAATGTTTTCACCTTCTTTCATCTTCATGTCATTGAATCTTCCTCTCAAGCTTTCGGCTCTTTCTCTTTTGACATTTGCATCACCACTATAGATTAGAGCTAGTTTATCCCACATCTACTTTGCAGTAGTGAAGTTCTTAATATCTTCAAATTTAGCATCTAAACAAGCAGCAACAATCTCCATCATAGTAACATTATGTTCATGTCTATCCCTTAATTGATCAAGAGTCAAGGGACCAGTGGGTGCTGCAAGGTATCCATTCTCCATCATATCTAGGGAAGAATTCTCAAGCCTGGATACATGCAGGTTCATTTGACTTTGCCATATTGTGAAGTTATCCTTGTTAAGCTTTGGCACTTCCCTCTTAAACATTTTGAGACCTTTGTGTTGAAGTCCTTAAAACTTTGTTCCAAGAAACTTAGCTCTGATACCAATTGTTAGAATAACTGAGAGGGGGGTGAATCAATTATCCACAGTCCAAAATCAAAATGTATAATCCAAAACAATTTCCTTAAACTTCTGCAACTCGGTAACATAAAATACTTTATGTCTGTGCTTTTACTGATTACTAGTCAATTAACAACTAATGATTACCGACCAAATATAACATGTAATATGTAAAGTATGATAACAAATAATCACCAAAATGAACACATAACACAAAAGATTTAACATGGAAACCCTGTGAAGGGAAAAACCACCTGGGGCCAGAAACCCAAAAATGTTCACTCTTCTAAAGTGAGGTCAGTGAAGACCTAACCCTATTAAAGGTTACAAACACACTGTTAGGTGTGACCTTGTTAGAGGATTTTAGACCAACCGTTATCATCCAACCAACAGTCACTTTGGAGTTGATAGGATAACAATGCTCATTCTATGAATGAAACATATAAGACTTTCAAGTCCAATCTGTTAAGAGATTCCTTTGTTTACAATGGTTAAAATGTAACAGCAGTTTGATCTGATTAAAATAAAACTTCAATTATAGATATTTAGATCTATATTTCACTCAATCAAATCCTCTTATCAATATTACAATTCTGTATCACAATAATCAATGACTTATTGTCACTCAGTAATGGCTTTTTGATGCTTAGTAAACTCTGTAGTTTGGTTCTCCTTAACTAGTTTAATCAGGCATACATGAAGCTTGTTCATGTGATAATTCTGCAGTCCTTCTTCTTTTGACATTAGTTTCACAATGAAACTCTGATCTCTTAAATAGACAAGTAAACCATTTTCTTTTCCTCTAATAGATTTTTCTGCTTATTCTCCTTCGTCCATTTTTCTGCTTAAACCTTCCTGGGTAGTTGTGCTAGTAAAACATTTTGATTTTATCCTTTAGATCTTCCTTGAATTATGCTAGCCGTTGATCTTCATGACAAACATTATCTCCATCACTGATTTCGATGTACTTTCTATCTCATCAATCCTTATCAGCTAAACTAATCATTTAGTTCTTTTCTCTTACTCAGTTAACAAAGAAATGCGTCGGTGAACACAAGCTCAGTTTATACTGTGCTCGGTATACACTACACTGCTTGGTGTATATTGTAATGCTTCATCAACCGACCACACTTCCTTGTGTCTTTTAGCTCTTTTCCTCATCATAGATGAATGATACATAATCAAGTGAATAACATAAGGTCATAGACTCATCAACAAGTTACTCAATCTATTCCTTATCCTCATCTGTCACATACATCTTCCTCATGTAGATATTTCTGTTCTTCATCTCTTTTACTCCTCTTCTACAGATGTTTCGGTATAGTAACTTACAAAATAAGTATTGTCAAACTAGTTGACATCAATGACAACATATTAATGATTTAATCATATTACATATCTAATAAGCAATTCAGTGATCTCTAATCATAGATCTTCAATTAGGTTCTAAATCAGTTGTAGTTCATCATGGTCATGGAAAGGGAGAGAATGATGGTGTAGGTGCATGTATTAAAAGAGCCTTAGCACGTGAAGAATTAAAGTACAAAGAGAAAGCAACATTGTCAGATGCGGGGTGTATTGTCTAGTGGTGTAATGTTACAATGGGTCCAAATAATCAAGGTGTGTCTACGGTTCATAGATTTTTTGGTTGATGGATGAAACTAACATTGCACCATATGAGGATTGTTGTACATTGATAGAATTGAGTGAGCTACACTCTTTTAGAAGTTGTAATGCAAGTTCATGGAGTATCCACACACAACATATGGTGTGATTTTGTTCATCATGTGTAGATAAAGATTGGGATGGGTGTGAGTCAAAGGAATGGGTTGACAAATGGTATACACGTATTTTGAGTCCACTTGCCTCCTATCATCCCCATGAATCACTACAACTGACAAAAATGGAATCATCCATTGACTTTGATTGCTTATCCGATCTAGTACAACCAAGTAAAATTTTCCACATACAAATAATCTCAAATTTAGTAGTTTATCATCTGTCCTCATTATGTTTGTATCATTACAAGCCATGTTTTTTCTATTATTGCACCTAAAGACAATGAAGAAGGGACAAAGTATTATTTGTGCCATTGTGTTGAGGAAAAAAAGAAATTGGATCACTCGATTATCAATGGTGAAGAATTAGAATACCCTATAGGAGCAGTGGTTGTAACTGGTACATGGCTTAGACGGTATGCTATGAAGAACCCTAGGTTGTGGTTTTTTGAGGATTGGGAGACACACAAAAAGATTATTCATTATTCAAACCTTGTTGCATCAAATGTCCACTTGATTAAATATGGGGGAAGACCGCATAATAAAACTCTTTGGAAGGTTCGCGAGTCAAACCATGAGGTAATACTTGAGAAGTCCATGGAAGTCCATGGAATACTTGGAAGTCCATGGAAGATCCTTAAGGAACCAACTCAATTAAAGGATGCACTATCTCATTTCCTTTCCAACTTCTCCCTCTTTGAAATAGAAGGTTTGCATTTTGGTTTATCCAGATAGTGTACCCTCCTAGGCCACCTAGTGTACCTAGTGCAGAGAAGTAGCCTCATGAGCAATCTTATAAAAAATATCAATCATGAAGCTCTCCATGATATCTATGGCAGCACTGGATACTCCCTTGGAGGGATGCACTTGTTTCAACACCTTGTATATAAACCTCTTGTAACTTTCTACACTTCTCTTCCCTTTCTTCTTCTTATTCTCAGATTTCATGGCTTTGACTGTTGAATCCTTTATGGGCTTGAACATCACTTTCTTTGCTTTTCTCTTCTTTGGAGAAGCCTTTACATCATTCTCTCCTTTCATACCATTTTCTTTAATAGTTGTGGAAGCCTAGAATCTTTTGGAGCCATGGATTTTACGCTTGTATGAACAACTTACTTGAATTTTTTGTAGGTTAAGTTTCTTAGAATTCTCAAATGCATAGGTATGGGATTGGATTGCATACAAGGCTTGATTCAAAGCATTGTTTGTGGGTAATTAAGAGCATACGTAAAAGGATTTTTCACCAGCTCCCAATATCTTTTGAACAGATTGTGGGCTTGTGTGGAATTGAATGTTGTGTACCTTTTATGGATTTTGGTCCTATGTTGTTGCGTTGGGAGGGATGGCATTTAATGCAAGAGAATTTTTGGGCAGATAGTTTTGTTTGTGAGATATCAAATCAGTAAGTTTTTGAGATTTGAAATGGCTAGGTGTATTTATGAGCAAGTTGGGTTGATGATTTTAGTTAACATGTATTGTAAATAGTGATATATTTGAAATTATTTAATTAATTAGTATTTGTGTTATTTATTTATTTGACGGAGTTTTCATTCATTAAGTCATACATTAAATTTTTTAGGACATGAATTCCAATTCATTGTTTTTTTTTAAATGTTATAGGACTGTATTCAATAAGACTTGATTCTTAGTGGGTTCATTAAGAATCATTTAACTTCACTAAACCAAGGGGACATATCTCGGAGGTCATGCGAGGTAGCATCGACTCGTCAGGTGCTACAGGACCGTGTTGCCAGGGCCTACAATAGTTTGTCTTGGTTTTCAGAGATTCAATTTCATTTAAATTTGGCAACACATTCTTGGTCGATGTCAGAACTCAAAGTGTTCCTAGTTTCAAACGGCCAGCGTTGCATATCTTTCCAACCGTCAGTCGTAGCATTGAACCGTCTATTCCAATAGCTCTAAATGGCCAATTAAATGCTAGGGGAAACCTTGTTCACCATGCACAGTCATTCAAACCCCGCCGATGACTCCGGGCCGAAGTGTCCCTCAAGTTCCCTTCAACATGAAATCAATGATCTTTATGGGGTCATATCTTGGAGCTCATGTGAGGTAGCATCGATCTGTTAGATGCTAAAAGACCATGTTTCCAAGGCCTCCAATAGCCTATCTCAGTTTTTAGAGATTCAATTTCATTTAAATTTAGCAACACATTCTTGGTCGATGTTAGAACTCACAGTGTTCCTCAGTTCAAACAGCCAACGTTGCATATCTTTCAAACTATTGATCGTAGCATCAAACCATCTTTTCCAACAACTCCAAATAGCCAGGTAAACGCTAGTGGAAAATTCATTCACCACACATAGTCCTTCAAATGCCATCGATGACTCCAGGCCGAAGTGTCCCTCAAGGTCCCTTCAGCATTAAATCTATGATATTTACAGGGTCATATCTTAGAGCTCGTACGAGGTAGCACTAATCCATTAGGTTCTATGAGATCATGTTGTCAAGGCCTCTAATAACCTATCTCAGTTTTCAAAGATTCAAGTTCGTTTAAATTTGGCAACACATTCTTGGTTGATGTCAGAACTCAAAGTGTTCCTCAGTTCAAATGACCAACATTGCGTATCTTTCCAACCGTCAATCATAGCATCAAACCATCTATTCCAATAGCTCTGAATGGCTGGGTAAACACTAGGGGCAACCTCATTTGCCACACACAGTCATTCAAACACCACTGGTGACTCTGGGCCAAAGTGTCCCTCAAGGTCCCTTCAGCATGAAATCAATGATCTTTACGGGGTCATATCTCAGAGCTTGTCCAAGGTAGCATTGATCCATTAGGTGCTATGGGACCATGTTGCCAGGGTCTCCAATGACCTGTCTCAATTTTTAGATATTCAAGTTCATTTAAATTTGGCAACACATTCTCGGTCGATGTCAGAACTCAAAGTGTTCCTCAATTCAAATGGCCAACATTTTGTATCTTTCCAACCGTCCATCGTAGCATCGAACCATCTATTCCAACAACTCCAAATGGCTAGGTAAATGCTAGGGGCAACCTTGTTCGCCACACACAGTCATTCAAATGCCACTGATGACTCCGGGCTGAAGTGTCCCTCAAGGTCCCTCCAGCATGAAATCGATGATCTTTATAGGGTCATATCTCAAAGCTCATGTGAGGTAGCATCAATCTATTAGGTGCTACGGGACCATGTTGCCTGGGCCTCCAATAACCTGTCTCAGTTTGTAGAGATTCAAGTTTGTTTAAATTTGGCAACACATTCTCGATCAATGTCAGAATTCAAAGTGTTCCTCAGTTCAAATGGCCAATGTTGTGTATCTTTCCAACTATCAGTCGTAGTATCAAACCATCTTTTCCAACAGATCTGAATGGCTGGTTAAATGCTAGGGGCAACCTCATTTGCCATACAAAATCATTCAAACGCTGCCGATGACTCCGGGCCGAAGTGTCCCTCAAGGTCCCTTCACCATGAAATTGATGATCTTTATGGGGTCATATCTCAAAGCTCATGCGAGGTAGCATCGATCCGTCAGGTGCTACGGGACCATGTTGCCAGGCCTCCAATAACCTATCTCATTTTTTAGAGATTCAAGTTCGTTTAAATTTGGCAACACATTCTTGGTCAATGTTAGAACTCAAAGTGTTCCTTAGTTCAAATGGCCAATGTTGCATATCTTTCCAACCGTCAGTCATATCATCAAGTCATCTATTCCAATAGCTCTGAATGGCTGGGTAAATGCTAGTGGAAACCTCATTCGCTACACACAGTTGTTCAAACACCATTGACAACTCTGGGCTGAAGTGTCCCTTAAGGTCCCTTCAACATGAAATCGATGATCTTTACGGGGTCATATCTCGGAGCTCATACGAGGTAGCATCAATCTATTAGGTGCTACGTGACCATGTTGTTGGGGCCTCTAATAACCTATCTTAGTTTTTAGAGATTCAAGTTCATTTAAATTTGGTAACACATTCTCGGTTGATGTTAGAACTCAAAGTGTTCCTCAGTTCAAATGGCCAACGTTGTGTATCTTTCCAACCATTAGTCGTAGCATCGAACTGTCTGTTCCAATAGCTCTGAATGGATGAGTAAACACTAGGGGAAACCTCATTCACCACACACAGTCATTCGATCCCCGCCGATGACTCTAGGCTGAAGTGTCCCTCAAGGTCCCTTCAACATGAAATTAATGATCTTTACAGGGTCATATCTCAAAGCTTGTGCAAGGTAGCATCGATCTATTAGGTGCTACGGGACCATTTTGCCAAGGCCTAGAATAGCCTATCTCAATTTTCAAAAATTCAAGTTCATTTAAATTTGGCAACACATTCTCGGTCGATGTCAGAACTCACAGTGTTCCTCAGTTCAAATGGCCAATGTTGCGTATCTTTCCAACCGTCGGTCATAGCATCGAACCGTCTATTCCAATAGCTCCAAATGGTTGGGTAAACACTTGGGGCAACCTCATTCACCACACATAGTCATTTGAACCCTATTGACGACTCCGAGCTGAAGTGTCCCTCAAGGTCCCTTCAACATGAAATCAATGATCTTTATGGGGTCATATCTCAGAGCTCATGTGAGGTAGCATTAATCTGTTAGGTGCTACGAGACCATGTTGTCGAGGCCTACAATAACTTATATAAGTTTTTAGAGATTCAAGTTCATTTAAATTTGGCAACACATTCTCGGTCGATGTCAAAACTCACAATGTTCCTCAGTTCAAATGACCAACATTGTGTATCTTCAAAACCGTCGGTCGTAGCATCGAACCATTTGTTCCAATAGCTCTGAATGGCCAGGTAAACACTAGGGGCAACCTCATTCGGCATACACATTCATTTGAACCCTGTCGACGACTCTAGGCTGAAGTGTCCCTCAAGTTCCCTTCAACATGAAATCTATGATCTTTATGGGGTCATATCTTGGAGCTCATTTGAAGTAGCATCGATCTGTCAGGTGCTATGGGACTATGTTGTCAGGGCTTACAATAAACTGTCTCAGTTTTCAGAGATTCAAGTTCATTTAAATTTGGCAACACATTCTTGGTCGATGTCAGAACTTACAGTGTTTGTCAGTTTAAATGGCCAACGTTGTGTATCTTTCAAACCATCGGTCGTTGCATTGAACCGTCTGTTCCAACAGCTCTGAATGGCCGAGTAAATGCTAGGGGAAACCTCATTCGGTACACACAGTCCTTCGAACCCTGTCAATGAATTTGGGCTGAAGTGTCCCTCAAGGCCCCTTCAGCATAAAATTAGTGATATTTACAAGGTCATATCTTGGAGGTCATGTGAGGTAGCATCAATTTGTCAGGTGCTATGGGACCATGTTGCCGAGGCCTACCATAGCTTGCCTCAATTTTTAGAGATTCAAGTTTTTTTAAATTTGGCAACACATTCTCGGTTGATGTCAGAACTCACATTGTTCCTCAGTTTAAATAGCCAACATTGCATATCTTTCAAACTATCGGTCATAGCATCAAACCGTATGTTCTAACAGGTTTGAATGGCCAGATAATTGCTACTGACAACCTTTTTTGGCACACACAGTTGTTCAAACACTGCTAACCACTCTGGGGTGAGCAGTAGGATGAGTGAAAATATGTATTTAGATGCAAAAGTGCTTGTGGTTCACTTTGAAATTTTATCATGTATTTGGATCATGGAATATTATTTGGATCATGTATTGATCATATTGTAACCCAATCTTAAATGTAAGCCTTAATGGCACTGCGAAGCCTAAAAGGTACCTAAGGGTCACTACAAATGGTTATGTATTGATCCTAGGTTAGGGTTTGATGGAAATAACCTATAAGGGTCTATGAATATGTACTAAGGCCATTAGAGCCTTTACATAGTGTTAAAAGCACTAAATGTGAACAATCTTGTAAATTGTCTATATTGGCAATATAAGCCAAATAGGGCTTAATTGGAGTTAGTAGGGGTTAGTAGGAAGTATAAGTTAGTTTGGTTTGTAAAGGTTGTCTCTAAACCTTTTATCAGTAGTTAGAGTGGGAAAAGGGTGTTGGTTTGTCGAGTTGACAACTTTTTTTGTCAACTTGACAACTAATTCTAGTGTTTGTCATTAGCAATCAGTTAGTTAGGGGACAATTAGAAGTTAGTTTTTAAAAGCATAAGGTTGCACATCCACATCCACCCTAGTAATCTTATTAATAAAAGAACTCTTGCCAACATTAGGGTACCCACAGATCAAAATAGGCCTAGTATTAGGGTCAATAGATGACAACCTTTCCATATGTTGCCTCACCTGTTCAAGGTCATGTCTTTATATTGTGACTGTCTCATGGAACAAGGAACACACCAATAAATATAAATGTTTGATTCCACGTGATATTGGATAGGTTGTGACATATAAATATTGCCATATATTATATTTATACATTTTTGCATTCATTTCATTACTTTTTTATTATTACAGTCAAGGAATTGATTGTTATTGAGGACAGAGACTGGCATTTGTAGCATAGTCAGCAAGTTAAACATACATCAATAAACATACAAGCATAACTATAAGGCATGAGAAATTTACAAAGCATAAGACATCCACATAAACATAAATTAGTATACATCAATACACCAAACACATGAATTGCATACCTAAAACATTAAAAAAAAAATATTCGTAGGGCATGAAGCCAAATATATATGTCCAATAATTTCATACATTGAATATATTCAATACAATTAAACTAGCTTCCTCAAAGACAAATGGATGTACAATGTATCACTTATACAATATATAAAAAATATGTCCACTAATGCCATATAGGCATACAATCCATAATCCTAATCTAGTCCTTTCCCACCAGGGGAAGAAAAAAAATCCTGAGCTATCTTCGATCATCGCGTTGATAGAGATGCGGTGGATGTTGTATTCTTCTAAGTGCGCTCACTCATCCTCCTGTCTAGACTCTTCTATAGCTCGAGTTGATAAAAAAAATTTTAAGCATCAATAACTAATATACATCAAAATTGAATTATACAATGACATAAAATTGAATATTCGCTTACCGCTAGCAAATAGTCACTATGTTCATCCACCGAAGGCGCATGTTGGTGATCTGGAGTAATAATTCCCTACAACAATGATCAAAATAATAATTAAACTATATACATGAATATCATTATAAATTCAATACAAACTATTAAAATTAAGTGATCTCTTTCATACCTCAGTCAGTGCTTTAGAACTAGCTACTGTTGCAACTACTCCACGATCCAAAGTATCATGAACAAAAGGAAGAGTCTCACTACCACTACCAAAACCACTGACACTCTTGCCTTGAATTTTCATCATAATCAATAGATACTAAATTAATTAGTTATTCTTTTATAAATGAAATATGATCAAAGCAATTTAATGAACTTGGAAATATTTACTTGTGTGTCAATGCCAAATGTCATATTTAGAAAACTATCAGTCATCATTCCAGGATCCTCTTCCTCTCTCTCGCCAGTACCAAATGTGCACAAGCATCCACATGATCAAAAAATATGCCCCCTCGAAGATTGACCATGGTCACCCTCAACTAAAGGAGTGGCACACTGAATGAGAGTCTATGTCAGAGCACTAATCATGCCTAGTGTGTCTGCCTCTTCATGTTCCTTCACAATGGAAGGAATAGTAACATGATCCACTCGTGGCTTTCCAATAGGAACCCTAGGTGCGTTAGGGTCATGATGTTCCTCTGCTCGATCAAATGATGACCCCCCTCCTCTACCCTGAGAATCTAGATAGTTAAAATAATTTGGCACCTCCTTGAGTACAAACTTGCAATAGAGTTTCCTCAAGAAATATATAGGAACCTCATGATTGTTATAGGGAGGTGAATCAAAGACCATCCACCATCTCTCCCAAAAATTGTTTCTAATGTCTTCATTTAAGCACTAATAAATTGGGAACCTCCTTGTTGTAGTTCTAAGAGTATCTGTGTCCCCTGGTTTTTTAAATAGCTTGCAAATGTCATCTTTTGTGATTTTTTTATTTTTTATGTCCACATAAGATAATTTATTTTCATAATATTGTTTTTGTTCTTCTCTTTTATCCCACCATAAATTAATTTTCCCACTAACCGAGCTTATGTGGGTCAATATTGCTTCCAATGATTTGGCAAGTCTTTCCCTTCCAGGATTTGTACCACTAGAATCTTTTAACCTTGTAATTAAAGATTCTAATTCTTTTTTCCCTCTTTCAATTTGGTTCATCAAATTTTCTTGTGTTCCAAGAGGAGGTTTCTCAATTGGTGGAGGCAATTGAGGTTCATTTTCTTCATTTGTTTCTTCATGAGGAGACGGAGGGTTTGGTTGAGGGAGATTATTTCTTCCTGGCAATTAAAAAAACTAGATTTTAAAATCTTCATTACACACAAATTTTAACAAAAATTAATTTTAACAAAACAAATTGCTACAAAACTGAAATTTTAAAACAAATAAGAGGCATGGGTTGTAAAAACACTTACCTCTTCTTCTGAATCAAACTTGACGATGTCGTAGAGCCATTTGATGGATGAATGAATGAAAAAAATAGATTCACAACCCCAAACAAGACTACATACGTGCTTGGGAAGGCTCCTTTTGCTACAAACGTGGGTTTGAGGAAAGCAAAATGAGCTTTCCAACCCGCAGCAAACACTAAATATGCTTTTTTCAAATTGTGTGCATGCTATAGGGTGCACGCACTTTGAAAAACACTAAAAAGTGTTTTTCAAACTGTGTGCGCCCTATAGGGCACACACGGTATGCTTTGGATTGTCCAAGCCTAAGGCTTGGGCAACCCAAGCAATAGGGTGCACGCCCTTTAGTGCGTACGCACTATGCTTGATGGGGGACCAAAAATCAAAGTGGCACCTTTTTGGTCCCCTATCTTTGTGCATATACCCTGGAAGAATGGTTGAATCATCCCCTACCAATGCATCCCTATGTACTACATATCTCAAAAGCTCAATATCGTTAAAAATAATGTTACAAGCTAGAATAAAACCTCTTTTGGGAATAGTTATTTATAAAAAGAAGGCCCTCTCCTTAATCCTTAAATAAATTGTAGAGGAGGTTGTTTCCTTCTTCTCCAATCTTCAGAGAGAGATGGATAATGATTACAATAATATGGTGGAGTTGCTCAAGGTTATTTATGAGTTGGTTACAGATTAATAACACTTCCAAATGCTAGACCTAACATGAGAGTGAATGCAAAGAAAAAATCTTACAAATACTTAAATAGTTACAAACTACATAAAGACATACACAATTCAGATATAAAGAAATGAACTCATAACACAAGATTTACATGGGAAAAATCCCACACTCCAAGTACTCAGCTCAATTGTATTAATCAGAAACAACAATAATTACAATATAATCTCAAAGCCAATGCTCTTCAAGAGTAATTACAACAACATATAACTCTGGAGAATTTTTGACACATAACAACTTCTCATTAGCTATGAAAAAATACACTAAGAAGCCACATACTTATAGAGATCAACACATGAGTGGTAAGCATCCATGGTTTCTAGAAGCAAATCATATTCTCAAGAGGTAAGTGGTGTAAAAAATAATAAGTTTCTATTACCATAAAATTTCTCACATAGAAAATTTTCAAAGCACTTACTCATTACTCACCCATAACGGTCATCTTTCCATATGCTACACCTACCTTAAACCACTTGTCAAAAGTGAACTCCACCATAAATATCAATTGCAAAAAATAACTATCCACGACTCTTCCACCAAACTCATAATCATCATAATAATTAAAAGAAATTGTCATAGTCCCAACATAGAAACCTATGTCACTAGTCCCCTAAATTTTAAGACATCTAAAATGGCTGAAAATAATAATTAAATAACACTTATGAATGCTAGATCTAACATGATAGTGAATGCAAAGTACATAATAACACTTCCAAATGCTAGATATAACATGAGAGTGAATGCAAAGAAAAAATCTTACAAACACTTCAATAGTTACAAACTACATAAAGACATAGACAATTCAGATATAAAGAAATGAACTCATAACACAAAATTTACATGGGAAAAACTTATTGGGAAAAATCCCACACTCCAAATACTCATCTCAATTGTATTAATTAGAAACAACAAACAATTACAATATAATCTCAAAGCCAATTCTCTTCAAGAGTAATTACAATAACATATAAGTCTGGAGAATTTTTGACACATAACAACTTCTCATTAGCTATCACAAAATACACTAAGAAGCCACATACTTATAGAGATCAACACATGAGTGGTAAGCATCCATGGTTTCTATAACCAAATCATATTCTCAAGAGGTAAGTGGTGTAAAAAATAATAAGTTTCTATTTCCATAAATTTCGCACATATAAACTTTTCAAAGCACTAACTCATTACTCACCCATAATGGTCATCTTGCCATATGGTACACCTAACTTAAACCACTTGTCAAAAGTGAACTCCACCATAAATATCAATTGCAAAAAATAACTATCCATGACTCTTCCACCAAACTCATAATCATCGTAATAATTAAAATAAATTGTCATAGTCCCAACATAGAAACCTATGTCACTAGTCCCCTAAATTTTAAGACATCTAAAATGGCTGAAAATAATAATTAAATAATCAATATGCTAGGAATCTAAGGTCGAGACACTTTAAGGGTCTGATTGGGGCTCTCTAGATGTATCTTGTAAAGTCTTCTAAGCATGTGCATGTGTCATTTTTCTTGGTTCTGCATTTTATAGCTTAGGGAAGAAAAATTAGGGTGTCATGGAGGTGTTTGCCTCCCTCCCCATTCTCTCATTGCATGTGATGGTAGAACCTAGTTTCTGGGGGAGGATCTTGCTTACTTCATCCCCTAGTCATTTTTGGAATTTTTGTATTCCTTGAGCTTTCCCAAGGTATTTTTTCTACTCCAATGCATCTGTGGTGTTTGTGGGACCGATCCTTGGCTTTAGTTTTCTCATTGGTCAAGACACTTGTATGGAGTAAAGGATGATAGTATGAGACTAAGTTGCTAGGGACATTAGCACCCAGAATGGAAACTAGCACACCTAGAGCATGCTAGTGTACCTAGAGGAAGCTAGCATGTCTAGAGGACTAAGGTGCACCATGCTAATGTCCTCTAGTGTGCATGTGTCTTGGCTTGGTACCCATGTCCATTGTGAGCACTTGTGTCTAGGGAATGTGTCCAATGGGATTTTCGGGCCTCAAAGGGGAAGTTTGAGCTCGCCAAAGTTTCTTGTCAAGGCTTTAAAAGTTGAGGGAATGTCTAAGGTGGTCCAAGTATGTTCTTAAATATTGATAGGGGTGTCTATTTAATTATTTTGCATGTTCATTTCTACAATAAATCAATCAACACACCTAGGACTAAGGAGAAAGCCTAGTTTGTCGAGAGAGGTCTTGTAGCTTCTTACAAAGTCTTGTAAGAGTTAAAAAAACTCTTTGTTGGCCTTTAACAAGGTGTCTAAAGCCTTTCCTAGTGGTTGGTTTGTTCTTAGAGACTTTTTTCTTCCACTTGTGTGTTGTCACATTCAGCAAGGATGCAATATTGATCCATTGAAGCTAGTGATCTTTGAATCATGTTGTAAGAATTTGAGCTCAAGTTTTTGGGCCTAGTGTAATGGATATTGGAGGTTGATTACCCCCTCATCCCATGATGGTACCATTTGGAAAGAGGATGTAATTGTGGCATGTTTTAATTACTATCAAGGAGTCATATATATATATATATATATATATATATATATATATATATATATATATATATATATATATATATATATATCTCTCTCTCTCTCTCTCTCTCTCTCTCTCTCTCTCTAATGTCCCTTCTTATTCTCCCTTTTATAATTTCCTACAAAACCGATATTAGTACATAATATTACACAATATTTGTATGGTCCTCATACTCTACTCTAAGTTAGTAAGGGGGGATGTGATTCTTAAGGCTACCTCTAGGTTGGGCTTCACAGAATTCCTGATTCTCAGCTTGAGGGATATAAGATCCACTCTAAGAAACTGGGCTATTGACATGGCATCCCATAGAGCACTACCCATAAGAGTATCTTGGAAGAAATAAATGTTATCCAAGCCTACACATATGCATATGAATGATGAAGAGTGCTCCCCTTAATACCACAAACACATAACAGAAACAGAGAAACAACAACAATATGCAAGAACAGAAAATTTGGCTTCTTATTATCTCCACAAATGTGGAATTACAAACTTTCAGAATTACAATATGCAAAGCCACATGGCATTCCCTTACAATATTCTGTAGGACAAAGCCTTGAATCAATACCCAGATCTACTACCCAGAACTATTCTGAACTGCCTAAGACAATAATACAGCCTTCCTTATATAGGCAATTTTCCACCGCCTGAGAAGGTTCCAGAAATTTAGCCAATAAGGCCGACCAAACTTAGAATTATTTTATTTTACATTTCATTACATCATAGTCGGCTCAAGATAACCTTTGAAACCCGAACAAAAATTTTGAAGAAAATTATTTTTCGCCATTTCAGGTGGCCCAACTTCCGAAGACCATAAGTCATCACCAGTTGACCCGATCGGCTATTATAACCCCATTTCGGAAACGCCACGAAGCGCTCTACAGGCTTGACTCGCGCAAGCGCTTGTCACCCAAATTTTTGACCTCATCCGGGGCCTCTAAAGCCTTCAAAACTGAGTTCAAAGTTTCTGTACCCTGCTGCCAATACCGAAAATCTTCAATATCTTCCAATATACACTTGATCTGGCAATGAAACTTTACTGGCAGACTTATATGACCAAAATGAACCTCCAAGAAAGAAATCAGATCATTCTGAGCACATACGAAAATTACCAAAAATAGTAACTTTCTATAAATAGCAGCTCTGCACAAAATAATCCTTAATGAATATAAAAACAGAAATATTTTTGGGTGATGCAAGATTGCTCTTACACCCAGGATGCTCCTGCATCAATGACTAGCATCAGTACATATATTTCCTATGTGAGATTATAACAATCTCGAGACTAGGGAAACTATAACAATTTCCTCTAGTCCCCTCTAGATATGGGATCCATCTCTTAATGAATATAAGAGTCATTCTCTCTATGGTCTCCATATCATCAATTTGGGTGGACATATAAATGTATCAAAAATTAATGTAAATTTCATGATCATATATTCAGATTTATAAAAGAAATCCAAAAACACAAAATGTCTTTAACATAATTTCATAGATCTTAATTGCACATGTATAAATATGTATTTGATATAAATCAATATATTTATAGACATCTTTATATATAAAATAAATAAAACCTTTTGAATATGTGTGTGTGTGTGTGTGTGTGTGTATGTATCCATATATATGTATCCATATATATGTATATATATGTATCCATATATACGTATATATATGTATATATATGTATGTATATGTATATATGTATACATATATGTATATATATGCATACATATATGTATATATACATATATGTATACATATATACATATACATATATATATGGATACATATATATACATATATATACATATATATATGTATATATGTATATATATGTATATGTACACACACACACACACAAACACACACACACACACATATATATATGTATATGATTCATATTAATAATTTACAACTTACCGAATTATAGATATTGTGATGATACCCCGTTATTATCTTTTAATTCCCCTATTATTATCTTTTATTCCCTTGTTCTTCCTTTTTATTCCCTGTTATTCCTCTCCACTGTGATCACTATTTTGTTTTATTCTCCATATATAGATGTATAATTCTAGACATATATATTTGATATCTAGACAATTCTTATATAATTCAGAATTATATTTTATATTTTAAATATTATATTATCTATATAATTTAGATATATTATATATGTGTGTGTGAAAATTGTACCTGATCTGTAGACACAACACTCAGTAAAATATTAGAGGTTAGCTAAAATCAAAATCGTGCAAAATTGAAAGCTATCTAACCAAGCGATTTACTGCCTTCTAATAGGTGCGAGATTAATGTTCTCAGATTATTATCGAGATCAGTGACCTAGATGACACCTAAATGAAGGATTTGAATGCAATTGATCTATATTTTTGATATTTTCTATGCAACAAAGAATGATAAAAACTGATATGAATCTATGCTAATATGAAATTGATATGCTATGAATGCAAAAATAAGATTGATCTCACAAAGATGTCGATTCGCAAGAGCTTTGATTCTTCAATTCCAATTTTCCAGCGTGATTGTGCAAAATATGAGATGATTTGTGAAGAGCTAAAGCCTTAATTTATAGAAATCCAGGGCTTTGGAGGTGCATGGGAAAAGCCATAAATCACTCAAATTAACTCATCTTGATTTTTGAGTTATCTGATCATGAAAGATAGTTAATTCTCAAAATCATGCAAAAACATGCAAAAATAGCTTTTTAACCCAAATTAGAGTTTAGATCAGCTTTTTGAACTCCAAAAAGATGTTGAGTTCCAAAAAGTCAATAACTTGCATTGATTTTCTGATTGGGAGTTTAACTGTTTCTTTTGAATATGCATAATAATTAAGAATTAAATAAATAAATAAAGTGATTTATCCTCAACTCAACTGATTTTTGAAATAAAATAATTAATTTATGGGTTAATTAACTATTTTACCAAACTTTTATTAAAAATTATATTATTAAATAATGACAACATGTTTTAATTAATTAAATAAGAATTTAATCAATTAAAGATATGAATTTTGATCTATTGTCAAAATTAAATAATACAATTAATAATAGATAGAATTAAATTTAATTAAATAATTAAGTGGCAAATATTAAATCTAATTAATTAAATATGAAAATATTCAATTAATCAAACTTAGGATAAATGTGATTTATTGCCAAATAATCATTAAATTAAAGATAATTAAGATGATTAGGAATATTACTAGGAATATTCCCCGATGCAGAATTTAAGATAATTAATTATGATTCGATGATGTTAGATGTGCCTTAGGTTAGTACTTTGATGTCGATTTCGTTCGAATTGTCGATGTAGGAGATTAATGAACTTATAGCCCATTTTTGGGGTATTACATTTTGCCCCTCTTTGAATTACTGTGCGAAGCGCAGTGGTTCAAAGATAGTCTGTGTTTGATAAAGATATGAAACTGATTCAAAAGATAAACCGATCTCAAGATAGAAACCGATTGAGAGATATTGAGATAGGAGGTCCTGAATGACCAGAGATAATGTTTACTATAGCAGCAATGAACCAATGATTGCGAAAAAGTGTCAAAATATCTGATTCTGAACCTTAGGATTGATAAGAAGTGAGTGACCCGTTCTAGACTCGATTATCTTAGCAGAACTAGCAGGTATCACATCCGAATCCTTCAGTTGCCGAAGAACTAAGGAAAGAACACTATGATTTGATGGTTGCAAAAACTGATACAGTTTACAAGATTAGGAGAATACCAGATTGATATGGATCTTGATGAATCTGATATGCCCCAAGTGATGATAGATTTGCCCCGAGTGATGAGGACTTTTGATGAATCAGCGACTAGATGTGATTGTTGTCTTGATCACTGATAAAAGATATTGATAGATTTGATCGATAGAATTTGATTTACAGACTTTGAATGATGTGCAATACCATGCCCCCTTCGAGATTAAAATTGAAATCTGACAAGAAAAGTCAGCGTTATAGTTTAGAAGCATGTTAATTGATTTGAGAAGTGTGGTGAAACACATTCAAGAACACATTCTACATCGTTGGAAGGTCCCAAAAGACCAAGTTTGACTAGGTTTGACCATGAGTTGACCATGATTGACCAAGTTGAAATTTTGATAGTGTGATGTAAGATAATTAGTTAAGTTGAATACTAGATTTCTGTGATGATTGAAGGTTGATTATGCAAGCAATTAATAATATGAATGATCTCAGATTTGAATTTTGATCCTGAAAAAGGATTCTACTTGCTATTTCATTGGAGGAACCTTCGTGTGAGATGCAGTTCTTGTTAGACTTGAAGAATCATTTAAGCATTGAAGTTCGTTTAATCATTGTGAGATCATGCAAACATGCAAAATGCAATGAGACATGCAAAATGAAATGCAACCTAAGACCTAGGACCTAGTCATTGATCATATGTCGATTTGTTATCATCATTGAACTTTTAGGTAATCGGATAAATCAATACAATGCCCACTAGCCATGAAACCATAGACATATGAATATCGATTTGTATGCGCAAGAATCAATACAACACCCACTGGTCAACAACCATGGATATATGAATATTGATTTTGTTTTCGAAATGTTAGATTAGATATAAGCACCAAGGCACAAGCACCAGGATGACCTGAATATCATGTCCATTTTGATATAGCAATTTGTACAAGCATCAAAACATAAACGTCATAGTGACCTGAATATGCCTTGCGTGACAAACACATCAAACAGTCAAGAGATCATTCCAAATCCAGTGTGAATTACCCGTAGTGACCCTTTATCGTTCACATCCGTAGGCAAGATCGCGTTCCACAGTAGGAGAAAGAACTTACTCAAAAAGAAAATAGTTAGATCAAACTTCTTTGAATTGTCTGGGTATCAATGGTCGAGGTACGCATGGCCATCCAATTCGAGATAGAGGCTCTTATAGTCGGACACCATTTCAATCCAAAATTTTCAAAGTTGTTAGATTTTCACATACGAGCAGAAAATAAAGAAAAGATTATGCCCCCAGTCATCACTCTCTAAATCCGATAAAGGACATCATCGAAGAGCTCGAAGGGACACAATATGCAAAAATCTCAATGCGAATCAATAAGCATACAAGGAGATAAAAGCATGAAAAGCACAAATTGTTTCAATTTTCAGTTTGATTGCGTTGTTATAGATGCAAAATCCTTTCTGGAGACAAGACTGACTGACTGACTCACATGAAGCTTTAAAAGATTCTGACTAGATATGACACGTCTAAGATACATTAGAGGCCATAGGATATGACATTGATTGCCCCCAAGTGTTAAACATTGATAGGATACAGACGCTTGAGCTGATTGGTGTACAAACTGACTTATTGAAAACTGGAAATGTTGAAACAAACTAGGAGATATGTACAACTAAAGCAAGACTAAAAGTTGGGAAAGACCAAGATTGTGCTGATAGATGGAGCGTTTGGAACAAGTGGTGCCCGTTTGCCGAGTTTTCACCATCTTGGTAGAGATTCTATTTTGGCTACCGAGGTGCCTGTTTCCAGGTTTTCACCAAGGCACTTTTTTTTTCTTTTTTCATTTTTTTATATTTTTTATTTTTTCAATTTTTTTGTACTTTTGATATTTTTTGATTTTTTTGTGAATCATCAAGGCGCCTATTGCTAGGTTTTCACCAAGATGTTCATTTTTTCAGGACTTTTTCTGATTTTTAAGATTTTTTACAAGATATTTACTAAGCACTGAATGCCTTAGGCGTAGAATTTCTTCAGATGGAGAACGTTGATTGGTTCTTGGAGCTGTTCTCCTTCAGTCATTGAGAGTTGATAGGCACCAGAGCCAAAAGTAGCAGTGATAACAAAGGGACCCAACCAATTGGGTTTGAACTTCCCCTTGCGTTCTCGATGTGATTGATTTTTAGGATTTTCTCTCAACACTAGATCGCCAACCTGAAATTCTCTATGTCTGACTTTCTTGTTGTAGCCTCTAGACATTCTTTTCTGATACACTCTAAGATGATCATACGCTGCTTGCCTGCGTTCATCTAGTAATTCAAGTTCTTGTAACCTAGACACTCTGTAGTCTTCATCAGTGACAAGTCCATGCATTTTGATTCTGAGCGATGGGATTTCAACCTCAATAGGCAGTACCGCTTCAGACCCATAAACTAAAGCGAAAGGTGTAGCCCCAATAGGTGTTCTGATACTTATTTTGTAGGCCCATTCTAATACTTGTTCTGATACTAGTTCTGATACTGATTCTGATACTAATTTTGATAATTGTTCTGATACTGGTTCTGATACTGGTTCTGATACTGATTCTGATACTGATTCTGATAATTGTTCTGATACTTGGTATACTTGATAGCATCTTTTTCCATTTGCAAACTCCCAAGCAAGATCATATCGTGCAGTCCCAATGTCTAGCAAGGTGGAGAACAAGAGGGATTAGCAAGTTGGTGGAAGAGATGGAAGATAAGAGAATGAAGGAAAATGAAGGGAAGAAATCCTCAAAGGGAAACTCCTCAAGAATACCCAAGCTAGGGAAAAATTATCATGTAAAATGCATTTGGACAAGCAATGAAAGGCTAGCATAGGATAAGCACAAAATCATAATGCAAGAGCAGGAAAGGATGCAATCCAAAGGAGTAGACATGTCAAGAGGCTTCATAGCACTGTGTTTTACTCTTTTTATTTTATTTTATTAGATCAAGACCAAAGGGGAAAAGGATAGCGATAGGCGAAAATGAATGGAGGAAGATGGATATGAAGGCTAAACATGGAAGGAATGAAAGCAAGATCATCGTAAGATAGCTCACAAAATAGTCAAATATTCGTGTATAGATCAACATTATCAAGATCAAAGAGAGAAGACGAAATGGATGAAATATGTAGAAGAACTATGCATAATGCCTGATTGCCAAGTTTTTATCATGGTACTTATCCAAGGCACCACAAGGGAGTGGTTTTCACCTTAGGATGAAATTTTTTTTTCTCTTTACTTTTGCTACCAAGGCGTCTGTTTCCAAGTTTTCACCAGGGCACATTTTCAATTTTTATTTTTATTTTTATTTTTATTTTTTTAAAAGAAGGCAAGCTTGCTAGATAATGCTCCTTGAAAAGATAAACCATGATATGCCAAGGATTCAAAATGACACGCTCAAAGATGCTGATAGAGAACGGGAGATGAAAGAGAAAAATGGAGGATAAGGTTTTATGTAAAGCAAGTGAGGTTGGAAGATAGGAGGAATAGGCAAATGAGGAAAAAGGATAGAAGGTAGAAGGTTAATGAATGGAAGGATTGTGACAGGGTAGATGAAAAGGAAGGCAAGATCAATGTAAACACACACCCTGAAGGGTGGTGAGAGGGTGGAGGAAACATGAATGAAGGAATACGTGAAGGAATATGGTGAATGAATAGCAGAGGTTGAGGTTTGGGCGCATGAAATGGAAGAATATTTTTGGAAGGAAATGAAGTGGAAGCCTTTGGAAGCTTGAATGTCAATTTCACTTTTTGTTCAACACCAGACTCTTTCAAGAGAGATTTTGGAATCCATATAGCCGTAAGCTTTTTATTTCCTTTTGATGATCTAGAGAGAATATCTTCAATGATGGATTTTGGAACCCATACTTGTCTTGTAATTTTTTTCTTAGATATCTCTTTTGACTTTATGTTTCCATGTCTATTAGAGGAGACATGGTGATCTTTTTTTGATAGATTCTTGTATTGCTTCTTTTTCTTGTATTGAACATTCAAGTTACTTCCAAAGGACTTGGGACTTGTAGAAGAAGGAGGAGGATATGACTGGTTTAGATGGGTGGGTGGATGAAAAGGATTCAAGGGTATGCATCTATGTTGATCTTGAGGAAAGATGGGAGATAGAGGTATGAGGAAAGATGGGAGATGGAGGTATGTAAGGACCTAAGATGGATGGCAAATCAGGAGAGCTAGGAGGGGAAAGTGAAGGGACATAAGGACCCAAGATGGAAGGAAGGTATGAAGCCCTTAGTAGTGGTGGAAGAGGTCCAAGGATGGAAGTGGAAGATGCAAAAGGATAATCAATAAGTTCATCATCATCTATATGACAACCAAGGATATCAGCATCTTTAGAGTGAGCATTAGAATTTTCAATAAAATCATGGACATCTTGAATAAGAGAATTTTCTTTGATAGGATCATTCAAAGCTTGCAAAGACTTAGGAAGAGTAGAAAGTGAAAGTGAACATGGAGTGGTAGAACAAGAAGATGAAAGACTTTGATCTTGACAAGGATCTTCGGATAGCATAAGCGCATAATTTTTCTCTTATTTTTCAATAGGCTTAACATTGGAAGGAACACCATTTTTACCAACCTTAATGGAAGTATCATCTTTGGAAAGTGCAAGCGTAGTAAGGTCATTTTGATTGTCAATAAGCTCATTAGTGTAAGTAGTAGCCTAATCTTGCTTAAGAGAAGACTTAAGACATGGTGGAATGCATGAAAAAGGGTGTATAGGATCAAAAGAACCATGAAGCGGATAAGAGACATCGGGAAAAGGAGTGGATGACATGGAGGGTTCTTGATCTTGATCTTTCTTTATGTTCTTTTCTTTATCATTTTTAGAGTCCTCTTGACATGGAGCCACTTCTAAGGACAAGGAAGCATGTTGGGATTGTATGGATGACTTTGGAAGAGATGGTGGAGGACTAGCTGAAGTAGGGATTATAGCATATGAAGGCTTAGGCTCTTTAGATTTATCATTATTGAAAGTCTTTGCAGCCAAGTGAAGGTTAGCTTGAGTTTCTTTAAGAGGTAGCCCTAGGGGATAACTATAGGGAACCACATGAAAACTATTAGGGCTTGTGTCAGATGAAGGTTCTGTGAAAGATTTGAAAGACTCAGAAGCTTTAAGAAATGTATGGGTATTGGAGGAAGTAGGAGATGGAAGGGAACCATCACAAGACAAAGGTCCAACATTAACATGATCTTGCTTGAGAGTGTAATCTTTATTTTCAGCCTGAGAGTTCTTAGAGGAGAGATCCTTATAGTATGAATGTTTATAATCAGCGTGGTAAACTTTCTCTTCCTCAAGTGAAATAGATGGATCATCTAGGTATTGTGCATAGAAATCATCAAAGTCTCTTTCATAATCAGAATCATATGGATCACCCTCATGATCTATCCAATGTGACGGCCCATTTGTAGTAAGCAGGAATGGACGATGAGGAGGACTCTTAGGAATAGAGGTGTCATAGGTATCATTACATTGTCTGTCGTCATAGTCATCATAGTCTTCAAAGCTAGATGTGTCACTCTCCGTGGAAGAGGTATCATATTGCTCAATTTTTTTTCTGGGGGCATGGTGACATGTACAAGTCTTTATCAAATGGAAAAGAGTATAGAGATTCCATGGAGAACTTTTTAGATTCTTTCTCTTTCTCAAGTTTGTCAAGTTGGACTTGCATAGCTTACAGCTACTTCATCATAGCGGTGATTAGAGCTTCTTCCTCTTGTGTACTAGTTCTTTGAGACATGTGTACTGATTCTCAATAGCTATTGCTCTATTCCTGACACAATGATATTTTTGACAGATTTTGGAACTAGGCTAGAAACATTGGATATCTTGCAATTTGACAATTTCTGACAACTCTCTCAAATTTTTCCAAACGACACTCTGCAGACTCGTACGACACTGGGTAGTCTATGAAATGACAGTTGCTAAACTCATACGACAGTTGGGTAGCAATGAAACGACAGTTGACAAAACTCATACGACAGTTGCTAACAGGGTTTTGACTTTCTTGAATTTGCTGGTTTGAAAACTCGTACGACACTGGGTTCTCAATCGTACGACAGATGGGCAATACTGAAACGACACTTGACAAAACTTGTACGACTTTTGACTTCTTGAAATGACTTTTGACTCCAAAAAAGATTTTACGTCAATTTTTGCAAAATGTAAGGTCTTCAGTTTTGGATTGTTTGCAAATTGTATTGTCTAGATTTTGAAGGTTATACCAGATTTGATCATTTTTAATAGCCAAGTAGATAAATAAGCATGTAGAACAGCAAGCAAGTGATTCCAAGCACGTCTGAAAACAATGAACAAGGGCAAAAGCAACCTTGCGCATGAACAATCAAGTGACCAAATTGTGCTAATCCCCGAGAGTACTAATTGTGTATGTTCTGAAAAGTTTTGCAACAACACACATATACCTGAGAATGAAAAATTGGCCTCTCTAGGGTTTTTAGTAATGGTTTGACTCTACAACTTTTATGATTCAAAGGGGTGAACTCCAATCCCGGTGCACTAGGGTTTTGACACAGTCTGAGAAATTAATCTTCAAGAGCTGCTAGGGAGATCTGACAACCCAACAATGAACCATACCCATGGAGATTTCTTCCACAAGGACATTTATATAGCGGCTGTCACTACCATGGCAAAAATGGCTATTACCGCTTGAGGTTCCGTCAACGCAGTTTGCCCTGTGAAGGGATTGTCCGCTACGGTTAACCCTCTCTAAAGATGACTCACAATAGTATACCACAAGGGGACTTGGCTCCAGATTCAAGGTTTTGACACCTCTTCACTTTTAACCCAAACAAAGCAAGCAGATTAATCCGACACGCTAAGACAAAGTTTTGTTCCACCAAGGTCTGTGATATCAACTCCACGTGATCTATCAACCTCTCCGGGGAGAGAATGTATCAATCAATAAGAGAAGACACACTAACCAATTTTGATTCACCAAAGCTTGTGATATCAACCCCACGTGATCTATCAACCTCTCCGGAGAGAGAATGTGTCGATCAATAAGAGAAGAATCACTAACCAAGTTGAATGTGAAACGCACTAAGTATCCTCCCTACCTACAAGGATTTCATCGTCAAGGAAGGATTTCACTAGGAATCCAATCTCTCAAGAATCACAAATAGTCTTCATAGGGCCTAATTACTATGTGAGCACAGATATATGTTCCGAAAGCAAATCTACCAAAAGCATCCAAAAAGTAGAAAGAGGAACACTTAACGTTTAAAGTGAATATGAGATGAGTCCACAAGGTGGAACACTTAACACCTCACACAAGCTGAAAATGAGTCCCCAACTTAGAAAACAAGTGAGTTCCTAAAAGCACAAAAGGGTTGCCAAGTGGAACACTTAATGCTTCTGTCCTGTTGACCCCTCCCCTTTATGGCGTTGAGATTGCAACCACGGGGCAGAAATGAGGGGTCGATGGATTAGCGAGTCTAATAATCCAAGATAGCAATCAAGATCAATCACAAGTATTCTAAGACTACTTAATGAATCCTTAAGGGTTCACAACCTAGTATCAATTATTCAAGTGTGTAGAAATAGATAAAAGCATGAAAGGATGCACACAAGCCAGACACATAAGAGATTTATTTTAAGTCCAAATTAAAATGTTAATAGATGAAGGAGAATACCTTGGATCCTTGCAACGCGCTTAGTAGATTTTACCTAATTTTTAACAATTTTTGTTGAGCTTTACTATGCAAGCAAGCTACGAACTCTCCAACAAGCCAACAAGCCAACAAGATATGCAAGGTATATTCAACTTATGAAAACCCTAGGGTTAGATCTAAAAATCAATTGTTAGGAACAATAATAACTAAAAATTAATCCAAATAACAACTCATATCATGCATTGAATCATATGAAAAATAAGTGCATACTCATCACAAAATTTTAAGTTTTTTGCACTGCATTTGACCTAGTCAACAAGATCTAATTTTTTTGATATGATTTTGGCCACAAAAATAAAAATTCAGAATAGAGACCCCTACTAAAAAATAGAGAGCTTTCCAAAAATACAAAATTTTTAGAAAAATCTCTTTATTTGTGCCCTAGAGACCCATTTTATCAAAATAGACCAATTTTTATAAATTAACTATTTGAGCTATGATATCATGTCCAAATTTAAAACACAAAGAATGGACCCCCTGTAAAATTTAAAGAGCTTTCTGAAAATATAAATTTTTTTGAAAAATATGCTGATTTGCGTCAGATATTAATTTTTTCTATAATTTCAAGAAAAAATTATTAAAAATTCAAAACATCTCAGAAAATTCTAAATTTTTTACTGTAGCTTCCCTGACATGTCACCAACTTGCAAAAAAAATTTCAGACCAAAATTCTAAGCCGTTAAGAGATAAAATTAAATCTTTGAAACTTTGAGGTTTTAGCTCCCAAAAAAATCAAAACCAGCATGCAAAGGTGGGTTGCCCCACGGTGGGCGCCATAAATGTGTATGTGAAAATTGTACCTGATCTGTAGACACAACACTCAGTAAAACATTAGAGGTTAGCTAAAATTGAAATCGTGCAAAATTGAAAGCTATCTAACCAAGCGATTTACTGCCTTCTAATAGGTGCGAGATTAATGTTCTCAGATTATTATCGAGATCAGTGACCTAGACGACACTTAAATGAAAGATTTGAATGCAATTGATCTATATTTTTGATATTTTCTATGCAATAAGAATGATAAAAACTGATATGAATCTATGCTAATATGAAATTGATATGCTATGAATGCTATTGAAAATTGATATGCTATGAATGCAAAAATAAGATTGATCTCACAAAGATGTCGATTCGCAAGAGCTTTGATTCTTCAATTCCAATTTTCCAGCGTGATTGTGCAAAATATGAGATGATTTGTAAAGAGCTAAAGCCTTAATTTATAGAAATCCAGGGCTTTGGAGGTGCATGGGAAAAGCCATAAATCACTCAAATTAACTCATCTTGATTTTTGAGTTATCTGATCATGAAAGATAGTTAATTCTCAAAATCATGCAAAAACATGCAAAAACAACTTTTTAACCTAAATTAGAGTTTAGATCAGCTTTTTGAACTCCAAAAAGATGTTGAGTTCCAAAAAGTCAATAACTTGCATTGATTTTCTGATTGGGAGTTTAACTGTTTCTTTTGAATATGCATAATAATTAAGAATTAAATAAATAAATAAAGTGATTTATCCTCAACTCAACTGATTTTTGAAATAAAATAATTAATTTATGGGTTAATTAACTATTTTACCAAACTTTTATTAAAAATTATATTATTAAATAATGACAACATATTTTAATTAATTAAATAAGAATTTAATCAATTAAATATAGGAATTTTGATCTATTGTCAAAATTAAATAATACAATTAATAATAGATAGAATTAAATTTAATTAAACAATTAAGTGGCAAATATTAAATCTAATTAATTAAATATGAAAATATTCAATTAATCAAACTTAGGATAAATGTGATTTATTGCCAAATAATCATTAAATTAAAGATAATTAAGATGATTAAAAATATTACTAGGAATATTCTCCGATGCAGAATTTAAGATAATCAATTATGATTCGATGATGTTAGATGTACCTTAGGTTAGGACTTTGATGTCGATTTCGTTCGAATTATCGATGTAGGAGATTAATGAACTTATAACCCATTTTTGAGGTATTACAATATATATATAACAGGTACATATAATTCTAATTTTATTAATATATTTTTACATTTAAATAATTTCTTTTAGTCTTATTATTTTCATAATTACGAGAATCTACATATATAGATATGTATGTTATTTCCCAATCCATAGATTTATTAATACCTATATATGTATCCTCAATATAAACTACTGTCAACATAGACATATTACTGAATTTTTAAATACGACAAGTTTTTGTTTGAAACTTGACTCCTAATTGTTGTTGTGTGCTGAGTGCATCATGTCATATGTTGATGTTCCTTTCTACATTTTCCAGTGCTAAGTAGCTGCCACATATCCTTTTTGTCAATGTTAAATGAAAGGCTTCTATGCTAACTGTATTGCATTCAACACTGACTATATTCCTCCTTCTATGTTTTCTTCCTTTTATCAGTATTTTGTCTTTATTGACTTTTTCTTGGATACTTATTTCCACGTTCCTTCGTAAGTAAATAATTATTCCCAAAGCACTATTCATAATGAAATGGCCAGACACAATGCTTCAACTGTTAAGGTGATGTTTATCGTGGTTGTCGGCTATAACCGTCAACCCATAATTATGGATTTTTCTTTATCATTTAAGTTATAATACTTTATAACTTAATATTAATTGTCGGCATTAATATTAATACATATTTATGCTTAACATTAATATTAATGATTATTTGAGTTGTGTTTCTATTTATATATTGATACATATTGATTTAATATTAAAATATTTTTATTATTTTCTATTATACATTTTAATATAGATTGATTATTGATTTACTTGATACATATTACTTAATTAGTCCAATATTAGATTAACTATCAAGTTATTAAACAACCACATGTATTATTAAAATTAAATACATTTGTATATACATCAATAGGGGTCCGTGACTCTCTCTCTCTCTGTGTTTTGTCATTTCTTGTGGTGAGTGGTTCTATTGATAGTCTTCTATTGTTGTCATCTCACTTGTGTGAAGGTGTGGTCTTCTTATGGGTTTCTTGTGTGTCATGGTTTCCCTCGCAACACTTTGGTGCATGGTTTTGTGCAAGTGCGACATATAGCATCGTTAAAGTTGTTCTTAATCAATCCAGAATGTTTTTAAAACAATTATTCCAAGTTTTCTTGGCTTGTTTTGTTGGAGGTTCTTTGGTGGGGCATTACATTACCAAAGAATACATTCTTGCATTCGCCAATTTTGAGGCTAGAGAATCACTGTGTAGAAAGAGTAGGACCAAAAATCATCAACTTAAAAAATAAATCCACTAAGTACTTCAAATGAAAATTCACAAAGCTGGTAACAATTGAACAGTCCTACGCCATAATTGAGAACTTATCATCAGAAATTCAGAAATATTCAAAGATTCCATGAAAAATAGAGTTAAAAAATATATGTTTCTTTCATTCTCAAAACAACCTTTTTTTATTACAAGCCCTTTTTATTACAATTGTAATTCCTTATTATTAGTAAAAACACAACAATCCTAATTGAAGTTTGAACCAATTGTATCCTCCATCTCAACCTATCAAATCTATGGTGTACTTTAGCCTCCATAGTCTACAAGGCTTGAGACCTATGTATAGGAATGCCCTCTTCTATGATTGTTGTTCTTGTCATGAACACTGTCGTCAATGTTATCTCGGGCTGTTGCATCCCATCTTGTCGCTGTTCTATGTGACTGTCTTTATGCCAAGACTGTCCTACTTTCTCTTGCATTGTCTTTGTCATTGAACTCCCCAACTTCTCTTCCTTATGATGCCCATTCTCTTTTTCTCTTTCACTGTGCCTGATCTAAGACTTGCCTTTTCCACGTGACTGTCCTTGTCCTTGTCCTTCTGTGCCTAGGGCGACTTCTCGGCCAATCATGACTACCCTCACCTTCTTAAATGATAAACCTACCTCTGATAACTTTACCACTGTTTACATGTCACAACATTGATCTTCATATGGAGAGAAGGGGATTGTACCATTTTTTGCTCTACATTCGGAGAATGTCGGTTATCTTTGAGCAGGTCTTGACATTATCTTCGGATTGCAACAATCCATGTGAAAAGATTCTTCACACATATCACAAGTGAATTTTTTGAAGTTTAACATACTTTACACCTTTACAGGATCTTCCTTCACCTAGAACACCAGGATGCTTAGTAGCTGTAGATTTACTAGGAGAAACAAAGAGTAATTTAGACTCTTTATTGTCACCTTCCTCCATACACTGAGACGAAGGATTTTTATATTGAGTAACCATCATGAACTGCTTCTTTGGGAAAATTGTGCCATTGCAAGTAAACTAAGCATTCTTCATTCTTTCTTGGCCTTATCTACATAGACTGTTATTCTTGCCATTGTTTACTCATGAACTGTCTTTTGATGATATTTCTTTGAAGTTCTTGATGGGACTATTTCCTGTTATTTAACAATATGCTATCATGTACTTTTCTTCCATAGACTCTGCCTATCTCTTTCGCCCGTTCAAACATTATCATGACTGTCGCATTCGTTCAATGGCTGCCTTTTACATGATTATGACAATACTGACCTTTATCTTTATCCAAGGCTCTGTTAGATCTTCACTGTGACATGTCCCCTTAGATACCACATCCTAACTGTCACCACTATCTTTATTTTCTTTCACTATCATCATACTTTTTCTTTGGACTGTCCATGAGAACACACACAAAAGTAGTCTGTGAGGTGATGAAGACTTTAAATCAGGCAAATTGCAACCCTGTTGAGGGCTTCCCACTACTCTACTGCTCCTTTATGTCATTCATATTTTGGTTCCACTGTTACTTCTAACATTTCTGCTCTATGGAATCCCAATATACCACTATTCCAATGAAATATTTTTAAAAACTGTCATATATGCATTTGTGTGGACTATAATAGGATTTTCTCATTCGTTGGCTGCCTTTCTTTTTCTTTTTACCTCTGCTTTCATTGTTTTGACTGAAGGCATCTCTAATTCATGTTTAGTCTTCATGTCATCCATGCGATCTCTACCTTTTAACACTGGGACTTCTTTTTAATGGTTTGAGCAAACATCTCATTGGAGGTTGGCATATTGTTGTATCTACTATCATAAAAGGCATGTTTCTCACTTTGTACCTTTCCAACTTGAGTATCACTATCATAGGTCTGATTTTGAATGAGTGTCCTATTTGAAGTCTAAATGTGGGTTGCGCATTAGAATGAGTGTCCTATATAGGTGCTGCTGCTGTATATCCCTATAAAAGCAATGTGTTCAAATACCCTGCTCCTCCTCATCTTCATTGACAGGTCCAACATAGATATATATGTGGGTCTCAAATCTATTGGAAAGAACCTTGTTGAAGAGGGTATCATATCGGAATCCATTCTGAAGTTATCTCCAGTAAATCTTTGGATGGGATTGAACTTTTTAGAGATTAAGAATCCCTCCAAATCAGTTCCTTTTGATGAGCTCCTTTTCTTGATGCGTGTTCTTCTCCAGCCCTGCAACGTGTATATCCTGTCTCTCGTCCTACAACGTGGTCCTTCATAGCAGCCGTGTGTTGTCCATATTACAAATGTGAAAGGACTCCTCCAACGCAAACCAAGCCCTACGAGTGAAAAAAAAAACCAACCTTTCCCTCTAAAATTGGTGTGGGATTTTGAGTGATTAGGGGAGGGTTCAGTTCTTGATGTTTTAATCATCGTTTAGTAATTAAAGGTTTATTTAAAAAATTATTTAGTCATTTAATAGCTGTTTATTAGATTATTTAATAATAATAATAATAAAATTAGAAATTAATATCAATTGTACAACTTTATTGGTATTATTAGTACGCGACTATTGAAGCATTTATATAATTAGCGGATCAATTGTACAAATTTTTGGTTATCAAAGCAAATGAGTAATGGGACAATAGGAAATATGTTTCGTAAGACACTTTGAAATAACCATTTTTTGAATCTTGTGTGCATAATAGATCCCACATCATTTGTCTTTACTACTTCGAAGCCAAAACAATAGCAATAACAATTAATTCACATACAAAGACAACAAAAAAAATCATCAAAATTTGATGTATTGTTTAGAAGCTTAGGATGTGTGAAGTTATTTATAATGGTTGCTAGTACTCTTCCCCTATTGAAAGTTCTTGCTTCTTCACAAAAACTTAAGCATTTACTTGGCACCTAACGAATATGCAAAAGAAATATGCCTTCTAGATATGAAACCAAGACTATAAATAGAAAACACAAAGGGTGACCATGCATTAGCTTATCTAGTCAAAGGTGTATTAATAAATTTCACGTGCAACCACTTCATAGACTTATTCCCTTAAGTTCTTTAGAAGGGGAATTGGGTATCTCTAAGATCTCTATTCCAAGGCCAATTCTACATTGCTTTCCTAGACTCGAACAAATTGAATTTTAGTTTATATAAAATTAACTATTTTGACCTACCAAGCTACATGATTGATACAATGTCTTTTAGCATATACACAAAATTGTTGTGTTATCTCTTAGACCATGGTGGAAGGATTGGAAATGGTGTGTTAGTACACCTGTTATAGTTTCACTTTTGAGAAAGGCTATAGGTAGCTCTTCTCTCATCTCTTCATGACTCAAAAATTGAATGATAGATGGTATCTTCAATCCCCTAGCTTCATGTAACCAAAAGATTTCATATAACATGGATTTCTATTGTGGAATTTGAAAATTTCTCAATTCGCTTGGTGTCTAATGCTATGAGCTATCAATTAGGGCATATCTATTACTCTTGGTATTACAATCCAAGGTGTCCTTTTTGTGAGAAAATTGAAACCACAGACTTCATTTTTTGTCATAGTATGCTCGTGCCTAATATAGTTGGTGCTAGATTCATGACTTCTAACTCTTAAGGCAAAATTGTTTAAATGACACAATGTCAGTTTATGAGATGAGGTCAAATT
Organism: Chamaecyparis obtusa; assembly: GCA_027943335.1. Lineage (NCBI taxonomy): Eukaryota > Viridiplantae > Streptophyta > Pinopsida > Cupressales > Cupressaceae > Chamaecyparis > Chamaecyparis obtusa. The sequence goes on from BSBK01007361.1 coordinate 264,571, forward strand.
TCTTAATGAGTTTACTAATTATGACATTCTTTCAAATCAGATTTTATTTTTCATTTTTGTTGATATAGAATTTTTTTATTTTTTCTAATTCTATAGAGAAAGTCCGTTGTTGACTCCAAATCATAGGTTATAACTAATGTACTTATGCAAATCCATGTTCAAGTTACTAAGGGTGTGTTGGAGTTTTATCATATCTAAACTTTGATAAAACATTTAGAAAATATCTATTGCGTAATGCTCAAGGTGGCATTTGTTTTGACCCATGATACCAAATCCCCCTATTGGGACAAGAGGTACAATCAAAGAGTTCACAATACCAAATTAGGTGAGCTATAAAAAAGTCACAATTATCAATAAGAGAAAATTTTGGTAATTGCAATAAAGGTGTATGATCTACACCTCCACATCGGTCCTCCACATCCTCTCTTCAAAATACATGGGGCCCTTGTTATTAGGGGAAATTCCCTTGATTCCAACTTTCTCTCCTCCCATCTATCTAGAATAAATCGTAAGAAGCTTATAATGACGAAGAAATAACTGATAATGATGAGTGAGAATCTATCAATAGTATCAAAGACATGTATGGTAGTGGATGGAATAATCCTAATAATCACATCTCCCTCCAATTAATAGTTTTCACTTGTAATATAATATTATTAATTTTCATATTAATCTTAAAAAAAACAAAACCTTTGTAAAATCATAACTATTTATTTTATGCTCCCATAATATCTACCTTATAAAATTTAACTTAAGACTTTAACACATTGATTTTATTATATAACCTTTTCATTTAAAAAAACACAATATATAGTTGACTAACAAAGAATAATTATACAAAGAGAATGAAAACAAATAATCTTTTTATAATTAGAAGTAAAAAGATGCTAAAGACTTATCCACTTCCTATTTTCATATTTGCTCAAGCACTTTATAAGCAATAATGTCGACAAGTACACAACCAAAGCGGTGGGGTGATTTGGAACAAAAGCACTTTTCCATGCACATACGTTGATTGTTATTGGTTTGCATAATTTCAAAATAATATTGTCTTGTTATATAAACTCATGAATTTTCAAAATTATTTGTTGTGGATGCCTAATAGGCTAAGTAGTAGGGACTATCATTGAATTCTCATAATTATTTGAGAGGACATTTTAATTTTTTTGAGAGGATATTTTAAATTTCACATCCTGCTATTCTATAGAAAACAAAATGTTTTTGGCATTTATTGATTTAAAAGGGGATAACATTTTTTTATAGATTTTAACAATAAAATTTAGAATCTATAAATAGATAATGTATTTCATAATATTCTAAGTACATATCAATGATTGAAGAGCCTTTAGTTATTTATAATAAAATTTACAATTCATAGATTTTAATAAAAACTAAATTACATCAAATATATTTTTACTTAAAATATAAAATTAATTTATTTAAAAATTAATATGTAAGTATGTAATATTTATATTTTTTAAAAATGAATGTTTTGTATGTATGTAATAAATAAAATAAATTTTAAAATAAATATAAGTACATTAAATAATTTAGAGTGACATTTCTTTATATATTGTGGCCAATAAGATCGTTAACATCATATTGTAATTATATGTTTAAAAAGTTAAATATAACTTGCACATATTAAAAAGATCAAAACTATAAATAAATCTTAAATAAATAAAATAAAATAAAATATATAAATAATTATTTATATGTATAAAATATATGATTGATATATATTTGAAATTGAAAATCTAAATTATAAATAAATCTTAAATAAATAAAAATATATATATAAATAATTATGTGGATGTACAAAAAACATGAAATATATGATTTGATATATGTATTTAAAGATGAGTTTTTAAAAATATTTTTAGATAAAGTACTTAAATTATCACTTTATTTGTTATGTAAAATTTAAACAATATGTTATTGTTGAGAAAATGTTGTACAATTTGAAGTCATTAGACTTATGAAATAGATTTTTAAAACTCTTGATAATTATGTTGCTCGAAGGGTAATCTAATCCCTTCAAGGGTGGGTTATGTTGCTTGTTGATGAGAGTCATTTATGACCCATTTTATGCCACATTTTAATCCATTTCATGTACTTTCATTCTCGCTTCCCTATTCTATTTTTGTTCCATTTCATCTCATTTTACCATTTTATGTTGCATGTGATTTAATATATATTAATAGTATTTAATATAGTTTTGGGATTTGGTATCTCTATTTGAGCATTAATGGATTGTTATTAGTATCAATAAGTTATTCAATCGGTAAAGGTTGGTATAAGGAGACAAAAAGTCAGTCGATCAAGTAGACAAAGCCTTTACACCGAGCAAAGACAAGGCAAAACTTTAAGATCATCAAATACAGGTTTGACCAAGCACACTTACCGAATGTCAGGAATTTACCGAGTACCGAGCTAGTGATCATCGAACATTCATACACACCGAGCATCAGTAATTTACCAAACAATGAATGCACTGATTACTGAGTTATCCAAGAAATGACATAGTAATCAAGATTGGCACATATATCTATGCAAACGGTTTACACCGATCATATAAATAGTTTACCAAGATCGAGACATATTTAATATGGATATAATCATTAACTTTTGTGATGATTCCTATGTAATGGTAGATCTAGGTTATTTTTGTATACTGTTGATCTTAAGTTTTCTAAGATGATGTAAGCCCTAATTAGGTCAAGATAATTTGATATATAATTGTAAAGATGTCATTATGAACATGAATCATGAAGCAGTAGCCGTACTAAGGACATCAAGAGATCAGACACAGGGTTTTATGATAGAAGGTTTATGAGAGGCAAAATCAGTTTATCAGAACACATACAAGGCTACCGAGAAGGACATGAGGACATATGCATCACATTAAGGTGATATCTATTTGTTATTTCACAAGATCTGAATCAGAAAAGTCTTAGTTATCATTTTATAAATACTTTACTATTATCAATTTAACCATTGTAGAAAATCAATATCTCTTAACGGGGTGGACTTAACAGTTCTTGTTTAAATCTCTTCACCGAGTACACACATACCTTTGTGTTGTTTAAATCCTTTAATTAGGTAGATCTAGTCAATCTTTTGTTACTCCTAATAGGGTAAGATCATCAGAAGTGATCAACAATTGTAGTCTTAACCAGCATACTTTATTTACTATGGTAGTGAAGAATTTGTGGGTGTCATCCCCACTGTATTTTTTTACCTTCTAACAAGGGTTTTTGCGTAACCAAAATATCTAAGTCATGAGTACTTATTTCCATGTATGATTTATTGTTTTGTTTACATGTACTTTACTTTTTCAGTTATATGAATGTATGTTTCAAACAATGGAATTGGCTGGTTAGTTGAGAACTACTATTGAAAATTGTTAAGTGTTGAAATTTTTTGAGGGTACTGATTCACCCCTCCCCTCTCAGTACTTTATCTTTCCAATCCCAACAATTGGTATCATAGCTAGATCTCTTGTTAAGGAAGTTTAACAACTAAAGAGGGAAAGATCTAAGGATGGAAAGATATAGGTTGGACAAGACTATTGAGAATCAAAGCATACAGATGCAAATCTTCATTGAAAAATTCAAGCAAACCAAAGATGAACTGAAGAAGTTATTGATTCAAAGGAAGGATATGGTGATTCGGTACAGTGAAACTGATTATCATGAAGAAGAGATATATGACCCATTTGAGATATCTGGATTTGGATCTGGCAGTATATCTGATGCATCTAAAGGAACAATATCTAATTTATTTGAAAAGAATCTACATCTTACTGAACAAGTCAAAGCTCTTTAGATCAGTTAAGAGACACAAATAGTTAGCATGATTGATGTTATGAACAATGCTAGGCAAGCAGAACAATAAAGAAACTTGGCTATTGAAGATAGTAGACAAATAACTAAGAAGCTACAAGAGAAGGAATCTAAGATACTAAGACTCACCAAGCATCACATTGAAATCTCCAATTAGATGGTTGTCATAAGTCAGGAAGTCAACTGAATAAATAGTGAGCTTACAAGAAAACTAGAAGACATCGGTGAACTAAAAGAAGAAAATGAAAGATTGAAAAATGAAGTCAAAATGCAACAAAAACATAATGAAATGATCAAGAAAGCTGAAGATAGTTCTAAGAAAATAGATGAATTTTGATTAGTCAAAAAGGACTTGGACACACTACTGGTTTAGGCTACACCGAGCAGGGAAAGTCATCAAGACAAGATAAAAAGAACTATGCCTACACTAACCAATGGCCAAAGAAGCTATCATGTTATCATTGTGGAAAAATGGGCCACACAGCAAATGTTTGCAGGAGTAAAGCAAAAGGTATTCCTAAATCCACTCCTAAGTTTAATCGTTATTGTTATATCTGTAACAAGTTTGGACATCAAGCACATGAGTGCAGATCTAAGTTGAATAGGACTCCTAAGAAACCCTACATGGAGAAACATTGTCACACTTGAAACATGCATAGACACATTGCACAAGAATGCAGGACAAAGATGAAGCAAGTATGGACACTAAAAGAATAGAACAAAACCTATCAACCAAGAAGGAAAGGTAATGCATACACTTGGGATTACAACACATGGTTTAATTGCACAGTATGTGGAACGTATGGACATATTGCAACAAATTGCATGAGAAAGAATTGGAGAGGCAGATATCGCAACTGGACAAGCACTAGTATGGCATGTTTACATTGTCACAAAGTCGGTCACTTAAGTAAGGATTGCAAAGACCGAGCACCAGAGACACAAACATATGAAAATGGTAATACAATTGAGGAAATCATGAGGATAAGAAACCCAATGTGGAGAAAAGCATCAAGTGATAATGTTGGATCAAGCAATGTAGTCAGTGAAACCTCATCCATTGGATTGGGTGACATCACCACTTCCACCTAAGTCATAAAGGTATGTATGGAATTGAATTTCTAATCGGTTATATCTAACAAACAGTTCCTTATATCTAGTGATTGAATACCAAATCTGCATGAAACAAGATGCACTATGGTTTTATATGTTTTAAGCTTTGAATGTATAATGTCGGTATAAGAAAGACCGAGTATGTATTTTCTAGTTGGTAACTATTGGCAAGATTAATCGAGTTGTGGTATTAACCGAGTGATATCTTAGTGTTAACTGAGCTTTTGATCTTTTGAAGTATACACCAAGTGCAACTATCCTTACCGAGCTATGGTAGGTCAAGCATTTAATAAAAAAAGTTTGAGTAGGAATTTAAATTTTGGGTATAAATACATGGTGGACTTAGTTATTTTTCACATTGTAAAAATGGAGAATAGAGAGATTTCGAGTGAGAACTAAGTAGAAAGATTCAAGAGTGATTTGAGCATAGATTTGAAGGATTTTTGGGCTGAGAATTCACGGTTGAAGTAATTTTCATCCTCACCGAGATATTTCATTGTTATCTCTCGAAGCCCCAATTTGAAGAACAATGGCATCCTCATCAAAAGATTGTAAATCTAAGATTGGAATTGACAAGAGTGTTAACTTAATCAAGTCTGCAACCTGTAATGAGCTGAAGTATAAAGTACATCCTAAGGTTGCATTGTAAATTGATAAAATCAGAGCATTTTTTAGCATACCACCTAGGGTTTTGCTGGTCGAAGATATTCACGCATATATACACTATAAGATTGGTGAAATAGGTTATTTTGAGCTCCAACCCACCTTCCAGGAGCTAAGTGTCGATGGGAAACTAAAGGATGAGCACACACATTTGGAGGTTTAAGGTTTGGTTAATGACCTGTATTTTTTTAAGGTTTTTAAGAATGAATAGATTAAGATTGTTTTGAGTTGATTACACGAGGGAAAGTTATGGTTGGTTGAGCCTATGAAGATCACCAGGGATATAATACACACAATCACCTATTATCCCATAACCAAAAAGGTCAAAGCACTGAGGAGTGCACCAAGAACCAAGATTGAAAAAGCTACAAGATCCAAATGGGATGGTAGAGGCACGAGAATAAACACCATTGTTAATCCTAAGACTAGATTCAGAGCATATACCATTGGTACAAAATATTTTAATCTAGTAGACCTAACAATGTGCCATGTGGAATTGTGGACATAGCATATAAGATGGTAAATAAAGGATTTCAACTGGACCTCGCTAAGTTATTATTCAAGCAGTTAGAAGAAAACATGAAAATAATCAAGTCAACAAAGTCTAACACATGAAAGTTTGGTTCATTTCTACTTTGCATATTTTTCTATGTGCAAAATTTTTTCCCATCAATTGGTAATGTTGATTGGAACACTAACCAACCGGTCACTTTACAAATAAATGATTTTATTCAAAGTTTGGGATAAGATTTTGTCAGCATCATGGATGTATATTTTGAGCAATTCAAGGACCGAATGAACCAAAGAAGCATAATACTAGGATGACTGATTGAGCAGTAAAAAGATTATATATGTTTCTTAGTAGACATCGAAAACACTTTGATAAAGGTTGTTGAACCGAGAACAACATGGCTGGCACTAATGGGCTATGAAATTGGCATTGACCAAGCTTCTAGGTTAATAAAGGCTTTACTAGTTGAGCCCAAAGATCCATAGGTAACTAGGTTTGGAACCTATGAAGAGGCCAAACAAAGAATTAAAATGGATCTTGTCAGATTCAAGGTGACAAAGAAGTCTAAGAAAATGATGGAAAAATTACTAACATAATTCGGAGATGATGCAGAAGAAGACAAGGCATTTGAGGATATTCTGGTTAAAGTGGAAACTGAGGAAAATTTACTAATAGGTAATAGTGAGCATGACGAGGAGGCGATCAAGTCAAATAAAGATATTTAGTCTTCACCGGTCAAGGCCATAGGTAAGAGGAAGCAAGAAAAAGTACAGACAAGAGAAAGGACAAGGTCTACAATAGTTGCTTCTCCACCTTTGAAGAAAGGAGTGAAAATTTCTAGACCAACTCCTACAAAGACATATCAAAAGAAAAAGAGAGGTGCACAAGCCACCTCTGAGATACCAAAGAAGAGGAGGAAGTTGATAAGGGAAAATGATGACATTGATGAAGAAGATGAAGAGGAAGACCAAGATAAGTTCAAAGTACTTGCAAATAAGAATCTAATAGTTGATGAATTAGCTGAGACAATAAAGGAATCTGGCAATCTTAGCAACCCCAAGATGAGTCTATATGTACATATGTTTACCAAGGATTAGAAAAAGATAGAAGAGGTTGTCATACAAATGATGATCAAGTTTAAAAAGGCACCAGTTGAATTTTCAAAATATATACCTAAGAGTCTATATGAGAAAGTGTCTGCAAGATGGCCTTATGCCTTGCACACTAAGAAAAAGATAAGGGAACATTCACTGATATTGGCTATGCCTACATTATCAGTTCTCGAGATTGAAGAAAAGATGACACAATATTCAAAGATATTTTTAGTGAAAAGTAGAGCACTAAACATTCTAGCAAGGAAACTCAAGGATGTTGATGAAAATAGTCAACTCTTATGGACTATAATTCTTACTGCCCAAGCAAAAGCTGATAAGCTAGCATTGGTAGTAGTACCCAAGAAGAAAAACAAAAGGAAAGGTAAAGGTATACACTCAGATGATGCAGACCTGGCTACCAAGGAACCCATTGAGTTATCAGATACCAAGGTACCAGACACTACCATTGCAATTGATTTTTATCTAGAAGGCTATAGAGAAGAGTATAGGGATCCTCCCGAGCAATTGGTAATAACAGGGACAGATGATGTACTTATTGAAGACATCACAAATGGAGATCCTGATGATATCAAGGATGATGAAGATGTTAATATTATTATAGATACAACTGAAGAAATTGCACCTACCGAGGTAGCAACTAGTGTGATACCAGGTGACCTACCAATTTTGGTACAAGATGTTGAGATAATATCACAGAAGGAACCTGAAGGCTCAACCCCCAAGAAAAAAAAAGATACAATAGAGGATCGGGGAACAACAGAGGAACAAGGCACAACAAATCAAGGAATCACAAAGCCAAATGATCCTAATCAAACAAAGGCAGTATCACAAGTACCTGAGGAAAGTAAACTGACAGAGACAACACAAAAAGATACCACTACCAACACCCCTGGACAATCAACTGAGACACCGTTCATAGGGAAAATTAAAGAAGAGAGGGTGTCTACGAATCCTGAGAAGACAAATATAGAGACTAAAGCTCTAGTTCTATTTATCAAATCCCCCACACCTGAGAAGAAGAAGAAGAAGAAACATGGCAAGGATCCCATAACACTGGATGAAGTAATTGAGATACCAGAATGTGACCCTAGAACTTAGAAAATATGGGGAATTGTGCACTAGGAAGTCTGCACAAGACAAGTTGAGAAAAGAAAGAAAAAGTAAGAAAATAATTGAGGAAGTTAGAGATATATTACATCAAGTAGTTCTAGAGATCAATGTCAATGAGGATATTCCCATACTTGATCAACTTGCTTCTCTAACTAATCACATAAATTCCCCAGAAATAGATGCAAAAAAGAGAATAGAGGAAAGGGAAGAAGCAAAGATACAATTGAATCTAGCAGAGAGAATCAACCAAGAAGTGGCAGTTAACAAGGTTAAGCTATTTGAGGTAATAACCGAGTTGGAATCTATTACTCAGAAAATTATTCAAATTTTGTTTAAATTATGCACTATTGAAAATTTCACTACCGAGGTTAGTGAGAAAATTAAAAAGTTGGATGAAGAGATCAAAGCCAATACAAACTTGTCTCTAACCGAGCCAAATACTTTTCACAAGCATATTTCAAAAGTTCAAGAACCTAGGCGGTTGAGATCAAATCTAAGGAAGCAAGAAGATACAATAAGTGATCAAGTCACCGAGTTACAAGTAGTATTGCTTCCAGATCTGAAAATAATGGAGAGAATTATTGAGAAGGCAAAATCCTTTGTTGCTAATCCTAAGATTTCAGTTTTGGAAAAAAAAATTGTTATGCATGCACAAGTTGGTCTTGAGCACATTTCTCTTGACAACTTGAAAGAGGAATGGGAAAACCTCTTGGCATCACTGCAAAAAACCCAAAAGCACATTTTTGATAAGTTGTAAGTACATATTTCTATTTTTTTGGCATTAATTTCAAAAAGGGGGGAAATCATGTATATGCCACTATGTACTTCACACCACTAAGAGCATGCACAAAGGGGGAGTTTGTAAAGAAAAGAGTCGATGTATATATATATAGTCAGTATATATGGAATTAGTATATTTTTTGAGTTAATCGGTACATATACATAAGGTTTTGATACTAATGCCAAAGGGGGAGATTGTTATCTTTGTTTGAGCATTAATGGATTGTCAATAGTATCAATAAGTTATTCAGTCAGTAAAGGTTGGTATAAGGAGACAACAAGTCAACTTTGGTCAAGTAGACAAAGCCTTTACACCAAGGAAAGACAAGGCAGAACTTTAAGATCACCGAGCATTTATACACATCAAGCATTAGTAATTTACCAAACAACGAATGCACTCATTACCAAGTTATCCAAGAAATGACATAGTAATCTGGAATGGCACATATATCTATGCAAACAGTTTACACTGATCATATAAATGGTTTACCAAGATTGAGACATATTTAATATGGATGTAATCATTAAATTTTGTGATGATTCCTATGTAATGGTAGATCTATGTTATTTTTGTATACCGTTGATCTTAGGTTTTATAAGATGATGTAAACCCTAATTAGGTCAAGACAATTTGATATATATAATTGTAAAGATGTCATTATGAACATGAATCATGAAGCAGTAGCCGTACTAAGGACATCAGGAGATCAGACACAAGGTTTTATGATAGAAGGTTTATGAGAGGCAAAATCAGTTTATCAGAACACACACAAGGCTACCAAGAAGGACATAAGGACATATATATCACATTGAGGTGATATCTATTTGTTATTTTCACAAGATCTCAATTAGACAAGTATTAGTTGTCATTTTACAGATACTTTACTATTATCAATTTAACCATTGTAGTAGATCAAAATCTCTTAACAGACTGGACTTAATAGTTCTTGTTTAAATATCTTAACTGAGTACACACATACTTTGTGTTGTTTAAATCCTTTAACCAGGTAGATCTGGATGATATTTTGTTACTCCTAACAGGGTAAGATCATCAGAAGTGATCAACAATTGTAGCCTTAACTGACATACTTTATTTACTGCAGTAGTGAATAATTTGTGGGTGTCATCTCCACCATAGTTTTTACCTTCTAATAAGGGTTTTTGCGTAACCAAAATATCTAAGTCATGAGTACTTCTTTTCATGTATGGTTTATTGTTTTGTTTACATGCACTTTACATTTTCAGTGATATGAATGTATGTTTCAAACAATGGAATCAGTTGATTAGTTGAGAGCTACTATTGCAAATTGTTAAGTGTTGAAAGTTTTTGAGGGTACTGATTCACCCCTCTCCTCTCAGTACTTTATATTTCTAATCCCAACAGGATTAAAATATGAAAATTAATTATTGGTTGTTTTTACTAATCAGTATTATTATATTATGCCATGGAAAATGTAGTTTGCAACATAGATCTTCTTGTCACCTATTTTACAAGAACCTCCTATCACTTTTTGATCAGTAATTATCTTTGTCAACTTTTCAAATGATGATACTTGCTTCATGGTGGTATTAATTGTTTCTTCTAAAATGGCATATGTGATTGGTATAAGGAACTAAAATAAACAACTCATAGTTGAGAGTATTGCAAACTTGTGTGGACAAGAAACCCACTAATCAATTTATTCCCTATCTTTATATGTTGTTATAATAATATTATTTTAACCTATAGTTTATGCCCAAGGTTTACGCAGACTTTTATATTATATTTTATTGGCTGCAGGACAAACAAAACAGACTAATATTATATGTAATTGATATTAGTTGCGTGTATATAAGAAGCATGAGGAGCCTTTGTAAATAGAGAATTTCTCATTCTTATTCTAAAGAAATAAAAGATTTGTTCTATTGATCACGCTAGAGTAATCAAGTTTCTTCTATTCACCTTGTAGATTTGGAGGAAGGGCCCACTCCCAAAATGCATGGTGAAGTGTTTATTATGTTTATAATGTTTTAATATGTTTGTAATATTTTATTTTTTTTGTAATGTTTTATGTATTGTGTTATTGTGTAAACACTAGTTTGATAATATTGTCAATAAGATTCAACTTCTAGCTTAATTGTTTGTGAGACTGCAAGTTTGGTATTGCTCCATTGCATGGACCATCATTAATTATTAACATATTATCTATTCAATGTTCAAAGGTCTCTGAAGTATGTACAATGTTTTGGTGTTTCTTAGTTTTAATTTATAGATTAGTCATGGATCATTAATGGTAGTAAACCAAATCTAGTTTGTTCCTATAGTTAATTAGAATGGAATAGTTCCCATCGTCAGGAAGTGACAGTTCCTATCATCATAATTGCTTTGGTTTTCTATAGGTTTATTTTCGTGTATTCTAGATGTATTCATAATCACTCAACTCATAACTAGCACTCCTTAATGGCATATTTCCCGGACACCTTTCACAAGCTTACGCCCCCATATTGACATGTATAGACCATACTAAATTCATTATAAATTATTAAATCTTTCTTATTATGTACCCTAGTGTTAGCCTATCACTTGTGATTGGGTTGGTAACACTGTTGTGATGGGAGCCAAGAAGTTGGGGGAAAGAACAAACAATGAGGTTGAAGCTTAAGAAACACTATTGGTTGTCCAGATGGAAAAAAAATTATCAATATCAAAGCTAAATTAATTTGGAAGGTGAATCTTTATTATTAAAAATGCAATTATTAAGGGGGGAGAAATAGCATGGAAAATAAATAAATATATTAAACTATTTGAAATAACGTATTTGATTTTGAAGAATTTAAAGTCTCACGCATTCAGAGAGGGGAATATAGTGGCAGACACCTTGTTCAAGTTGGGGTGTCATTTAATGGGGGTCATACAGAGGAGTTGTGGAATGATTTCTAAAGCATCTCGATTGAGGAATATGATAGCTTGTATGATGTTAATCACATAGATCACCATGGTAAATAAAGGATTAATAATAGTAATTTGTCTTGAAACATGATATCATATTAAATACAGTGATATCATTTCATTTGATCGCCAACAAAATTGTTAAGGTCCATTTTTAGAGCCAGGGATAGAAGGCAATGTTGGATTGAGAATGGAAGACAAATTCACTTTGATCACACAAAAGAAACTGTTGGATTTCCTAGGAAAGATCTCAAAGAAGAGAATGAGAAGTGTTTTCAAAATGGAAGACCCACTTTTTGTGCAAATTGTTGAAATCATGCTTGAGGCAAAATATCTAAAATCTGAGTATCGCTACCACTGTAATATTGACATTGCTTCCATCTTCATGGTATGAGGCTTGGAGTTGGGGATGAAGGAAGATGTGTAATAAGTGATGAGGGAGTGTGTGAAGGATGAGCTAATGCATGGAATGGGTTTTGTTCTAAAAATAGTAAGACTTGGTGAAGGTTTCATTATAAGCAATGAAAATTGGCTACATGTAGGAGATATTGAACCACCACTATGTCTTTTCCTCTTGTGGAGTGCAAAGAGAAAAATGGAGGAAAGACAAGCAGAATATTAGATTGGATAGGAAACCTTCAAGGATTTCCTATGAGAGAGGGAGAAGATACAAAATGTATCTAGTGCAAAGGTGGAGCAAAAAGGAACACCCACCATTTGGCTCGAAGGACTACTAGATCAATAAGCCAAAGAAGACAAAGGAAAATTGAAGAAAAATAAATTTTATTTTGAATTTTTATATTTTTTTGCCCTCAGGTTGCCATGGACATGCACAAATTTTGCATTTTCTTAAGTAGCAGATTGTTGAATATGTCAAAAAAATTTAAATAGAAAAAAGCTATAAATTTTGTTAATTGTTTCATGAGAGTTGATAGTTGAAGATTAGACAATACTTTATTTTTTAGTTTGGGTATTAGTTGTAGTTGTTTTAATGGTTTAGTCTAGAAACTCTTTATATGTAACCATCTATATTTCTATTTATAATATAAACTTCATTATTGATAAAAAAACTAATAATGTGTTTTTACTTAGACTATTTTATTTACTACATACATGAACATTATGATAAATAGATGCATTTATATATATTATAAAAATAAGTAATAATTAAAATTTTTACCTAATAGTAAATTAATTTTTGAATTACTTTTATTTCTCTATTAATTATTTTATTTTAAAATAATAAATATATTAAAAAAATATTTTGTTAGGAATTTTTGTTTGTGTTTGCTTTTATGTTAGTTTTAGTTCAAACAATTATTTAAGATGTAAACATCAATTTTTCATTCTAATTAATAAACAAACTAAAAAGGTATCTTTTAAAGTTTTTATTGCTTATTATACTATTATGCTTGAAACGTACATAAAGTTTTGGACTACTCTATTGACCAAAATAATTGTTGATTATAAATTATTTCAAACAATAACATAAGGAAATTATACACCCTTGAGTTGCATTTAATATATTATACAAAATAATATTTAAGCTGGTAATTTTTCTTTATTTTTATTCTCAAAGATTTATTCAAATTATGAGGGCATCACTACATTTTTATATGTTACTTATATTTAGAAATGTTATTTTTATTGTCATTTTTAATATTGCAATATGGTGAATGACTATCAAATTTATTATAAAAGGAAAAAAAATTATTAACACACTCATACCTTTACATTTTACCACTATGCTACTATTGTAGAATGTCTCTCGACATTAAATGCAAATGTATTTATTTCTTACGGTTTATAGTGAAGAGATTTAACTTACTATTAAAATGTAAACGTAAAAAATGTATGGTAAAAGATAAACATTAAAAATAAATTTATTATGATGAAATTTGGATGTACATGTATACATATTTATTTTTATGTGTCTTCTTTGGTGAAATCTTAAAAATTTAAAAACATATTAATAAGTGGCATACTTTATGTGTGATTTAGTTCATCACATTATTAACACAACCTTATTCACACTCACCCTTATGTAATCACTTACTACCACCATTTTTGCCTCAAGATTCATTTTCAAGTGGCTCAAGATTGACCTAGTTCAATCCTAAGACCACATGAATGAACCTAATTATAAGGAACTTATGGTAGTATAACAACTTCCTACACTGATCTTAAGAGGAGGTTCTTGTAAAATTTTATTAGATATTTACAACAGTTATAAAAATGTAACATAAATAACATGCATACCACAACACAATGATTAATGTGGAGAAAACCCTTTTGAGAGAGAAACCCCATGCTCCAAATGATGCCCAAGTATATTATTCAAAAATTAATAACATATTACAATATACTAGCAAAGAAATAATCTCATAGGAGTATTGCCAACAAAGATCTAGAGGCAATGCATTAGCTATAAGATTCTTACAATACATCACAATGCCTCACATGTGCCTAATATATAGGAGATACAAAACATGAAGATGTCAAATGATATTAAAAAACAAGGGGCTAAAACCACTCAAAAAATGGCGCACAAAACATCTATTATTGGACCTATGACCTAATGATAAATGATCAAAATTCACAATGGCTAAGGCTACAAAGGGAGGAACCCCTTGCAATCCTCAATCCCACATGGTTGGGGGCAATGCCCTCAAACCCCTCATAGTTGAGGACAAGCCCCTGAACCCTTGTCACTCACGTATCAACATTAACTTTTTATTACAATATTGAGACACCATTTTTTAGCAACTATCTCCCACTTGTTGAACACCTTGCAAGAGAAACAAGAAGGGTACCAATGTCTTTTTTTAATCACTAGGGGATGAGAGGCCATGGACTTTGAACACCATTTGAACTTATTTGTGCTCATAGCCTTAGATAAAGAATATGCAACATTCTTCAAAGTATCTACCTTAACCATCTTCACCCTTCCATCCTTGACCATATATGTAACAAAATTATATTAAACATCAATGTGCTTGGTCCTCACATAAAAATTTGGGTTCTTATCTAGACAAATCACACTCTAAAGTTATCACAATAAATTTTCACTACTCCTTGTTTTATTCCACTATCTAAACATAGTTTTTAAATCCAAATTTCTTCTTTACAAGCATGAGTTGCTACCTGTGTGATGATATTATTCACCTTCATGAAATTAAGATCAAGTAGCAATAATTCAAGATAAATACAAAGGAAATTTACTCTAAAATGCAACTACAATCTATAACATCTCATGGATCTCTAGAAAGAAGTGGTAAGTGAGCTCTCAGCTATAAATCCTCACTAGTGACACCTCTAAAATGAGAATAATGCTTCTAAATGATTATTCTATGATGAATTCATGCTTAATCTAGCTCCATTGATAACAATGCAATGATAAAATGATAAACTCTAAATGCTCAAATGCTTCAATTGCTCTTAGAAATGATCTCAATTGACTATATAGTAACAATGCTTTTCAATTGAAATTCTAAGATGCTTATGCTTGTATGAAAATTAGTTGGATACTACTCTAAATGATAAATTAACTAAAAGAAGCTAACAAATCTATCTAATAAGCAAACTACAATGAAGAATGCAATAAACAATGAAGCCAAAATAACAATTTTACCTTCACCTACAAATGCAGCTTGTCTCCATTGCCCTCCTAACCTTGATTTCTTGAAGATGTTGAGCTCTTAGATTTCCAAATGAAGCCCTTTTCCCAAGATGTTTCCAAAGTGTGGAGATTGAGTGAAATGGATGCACAATAGCTTATGCAAATCTAATGAATGGAATGCAAATGATGGGGATGATAATGAAAATTCTTGTTTGCTTGATTGCTTGGATGCTTGAATGCTTGTTCTCAAAAATACCTATTAGCTTTCAAATGGAAAATGAGGCTCCTTTTATAGAGTTTTGGAGGATCTAGGCCTAGGTGGTAGAATCCTACGGTTGAGAATGAATGGTGGAAGATCCTAGGGCTAAAATTGACTTGGTTGAAAGAGTTGAGAGAAAGGGGGATGTACTTGGAATGTGAGAGAAAGAATAGGGATGATGTTCCTCTCACATTGACATGGAGGAGAAGAAGGTGGAAGGGAAAGACACATGTCAAGTGTCTCACAAAGACCAGAGAGAGAAAAAGGGAGAGACCTTTTCCTCATGAGGACTCTTTGCACAAGTGTCTTATGAGTCACCCTTGACCCTTAGAGGTGGCTTGAGAAGCTCCTTAGGATTAGAGAATGTCTCTTGACTTGGTTGTTGAGAGGACAAGTGGTCATGAGACCAAGTCCTATGAGGCCACATAGCCCTTAAGATTAGGACATGTGTAGGTGAGGATTAATATGAATAAATAATTAATAATAATTATTTATCTTAGCCAAGGTGATGTGTCAGGTGACTAGGTGGATGAAGTGGACTAGGGGATTTAGTCATATTTAGGTGATTGTGCATTTAATTAAATCACTTTAATAGACTTTTTAGAAGACTTAGGATATAGAATTAGACTATAGTGAATTTATTAAATAAAGTGAATAATTTACTTAATAAATAGAGGAAACAAATATTAATTAAATAATAAATATTTAATTAATTTATCAAGTCAATAGTAATTAAATAATAAATATTTAATTAATTAATGAAGCCATTTTTAGGTGTATACATTTTGCCCCTCTTTGAAATAATGTGCTGGTCACATTGTTTCAAAGAAAAATCAAGCATTTTGTTGCCCCTGCCCTAGAGAATGTTTCAGACGACCTATGGATGCCCCCTCGAGAGATTGATTGACAAAAAAGATTATTTGAATTTTGTAAAAATATTTTGGGAATTTTTATTTTGATTTTGTATGGGGTTGTTCAATCAATCTCACGAACGAATGGTAGGAAATATGGATGAAAATGGGGTAGAATGGAAGAAAAATGGTAGGTAGGGTCCACACACCAAACACATCGGGTCCACAAGCTATAAATACGGCCAAGGGGTCCACAATAGGCTCATTGT
Organism: Chamaecyparis obtusa; assembly: GCA_027943335.1. Taxonomy (NCBI): domain Eukaryota; kingdom Viridiplantae; phylum Streptophyta; class Pinopsida; order Cupressales; family Cupressaceae; genus Chamaecyparis; species Chamaecyparis obtusa. Next base: position 281,635 of record BSBK01007361.1, read on the forward strand.
GCACACTTGTCATTTGGAGATTAGAGCGTGAGAGAGAGAAGAGCAGAGCCACCAGGATGTCATTCTCCTTGTCAGATCACCGCTTCGAGAGAGTCAGACGCTTCCAGCGACCACCTGATTTAGGTGAACTGGTAGGTGACTCGATCATGCTTTGTGATTTCATGATTTGATGCATTTTAGAGTAGAATATAGCATGTTTAGGGTAGGTGAAATGATAGATTTAGATTAGGAAAATTTTTATTTTTTAGCGTGGAATGAATGCACAGTTTCGGCGCATCAATGCGCAGAAACCTGAGATGTTTGCGCATAAATTTTACGTTTCTATGCATTTGTTAAGCATGGTTGCGCATTCATACCAAACAAAAGAAAGGGCTGCGCATGTATGCATGAAAACTGTGCATTGATACTTTCGGCGCATTTGTGACGAAAAGCGGTGCATTTACTCAACAAAACTGCGCACATGTAACAAGCTGCGCAAATGTGTAGAAATGTAGCGCAAATGTGAAAGAAAATTGTGCATAGGTTAAAACCTACACAAATGTGAAATAAAGTTGCGCATGCATGTTTCAATGTTGCGCATATGTTTTTGGGTGTTAGAATTTAGTCATGATGGATAGTCAATTAGGTCAAACTTGATGTCGATAAGCTGATTTGATCTATCGGCGGTTGATTGTGATCGATTTGATCAAGATTGGTAACATTGTAGCATGTTCTCTAGTTAGCCAGTGTAAAATAGACAATTGATAAAATCATCTGTTGAAACACGTGATAAACTCGTTTGAAATTGATATGATAGGATAGATAGATTGATAAATCAGTTTATCAAAATCTGATAGGTTGATTGTTGTTGACTTGAATAGGAGGATATCACAGATGTTCTGATGTCACAAGAGAGATATCCTGTCACGCAGAACCCGAGACCAGCATTATCGGAGACAGAGAGACTGGTGATAGGAGCATCGAAACTGTACCATGTGATTTACACGCCCGAGATTTGGGTGAATCTGATCATGATGACCGCATTAGCGGAGAGATGGCACTCAGAGATGAGTACTTTCCATCTGCCGACAGGGGAGATGACAGTGACACTAGAGGATGTATATCGCATCCTCCGACTTCCCATCACAGAAGAGTTAGTGCAGTATGATCGACACGGTGGAGTCACAGAGTGCAGAGCCGTCTTTAGAGATGATGACATAGAGGATGGGGAGATTAGTAGGAGGAGATGGTCGACATGTATGACCCTCTTCTAGTGGTTCTAGCAGGTGCTATTGGGGGATTCGTATGCCCGGATTGGAGGTCACACGGATTTGCAGTTGGGTGGGGCCGGACATTACAACGGGTGATGGAGGGGACCTGATTTGCTTGGGGTGTGTGTTTATTAGCATACTTATACCATGATTTACATCAGGTGGTGTACCACGAGAGTGCATCTCTATCAGCAGGAGTGACACTGCTCCATGTGTAGACATGGGAGCACATTGCAGTGACCAGACCATTGGCGATTCAGTTTCGGGGTGTAGGGCAGCCCTATATTCATTTATACTCCTCAGTTTTGTCTCAGGCAAAATTGAGACATTTAGAGTTTTGGCGCTACACTTTTGACACACTAGACATAATGACATGGAGACCCTACCTTGGGTGTGAGCCATGGGACGATGAGTGGCAACTTGGTTTTTATTTTGAGGTGTGATGGCTGATAGGGCGGATGCCCTTTATTATTGAGAGACAGCTAGTTAGCCAGGTTCTGTGACAGTTTGGCAGGATACAGGGTATGCCCCAGGGAGTGATCGAGTTTGCACGGACACACTAGGAGAGACGAGATTGGGGGCCCATGGCATCATTTGATGTTGCGCGGTAGGAGTTTTTGGATGCACCATACCAGGCATGGTCCATGAGACAGATAGTGGTTGACCCTGGGATGACTGCAAATTTAGAGCAGTTTTTGAGAGATCATCCTGTGCCACGGATTACAGATCTAGCAGCGAGACCTCCAGAGAGAGATCCAGCAGACAGACATCGAGGGAGGCAGCGAGGTCAAGATAGGAGGGGATGAGGGAGAGGAGGAGATGGAGGAGGAGATGGAGGTGGTGGAGATGGAAGTGGAGATGGAGATAGAGATGGAGATGGTGGAGATGGTGGTGGAGATGGAGGTAGTGGAGATGGAGGGAGAGTTGGCCCACAGATGAGAGGAGGTGGAGTGAGGCAGAGGGGACAAGGATGGAGATAGTCGCCAGCACAGCTAGCATAGCCAGTTGCAGGAGTGCCATTATAGGTACCAGTCATGCAGGTACAGAGACCAGTGGCTGCAGTACAGATACCAGTTGCTACAGTACAGGCACAGGGGTAGGCATAGGTTGATGTGGCTCAGGTTGATGTGGCGCAGGGTGGCAGACAGGATGAGTCAGATGTGGAGATGCTAGATATACAGGCACAGGCTGAGCAGGCAGACATGGACATCAGGGGACAGGATCCCTATTTACATAGAGATGCTGCGGAGGAGGAGCCTGATATTGATGCACTGCTAGTTCGAATAGCAGTTATCTAGGTAGAGGCAGACTGGGTTCCAGGTCTGGAGAGATAGATTGAGAGGATGGGTAGACAGATGGATGTGCTGTGGGCAGAGAGAGATTCAGCTGTGGAGAGACTCGAGGAGTCAGAGATGCTTCTGGATGAGCTATAGAGGATTGAGGACCTAGGTCCTCATGGGGATATCATGAGAGCCATGATACATGCCGGAAGGAGATATCCTATTGGCGAGAGGCATATAGATAGGTAGTCTTGAGGGATCAGTAGATCGGGAGCTATAGAGAGAGCTCAGTTGGCATCAGATCAACTGCACATGAGCGATAGGCACTAGCTGGTAGTGGAGGGGTATCATCACGTCCTCCCAGAGCACCGACAGGGTCAGGAGGTCAGGGTGGATCCTTAGCCTTAGGGAGTGCAGCAGCACAGGGCCACATTGCATCTCGTAGACAGTGACATACAGATTCAGGAGGCAGTGGTTCATAGATTTGTGAGAGATCATTGTATACACTATTGTATCATTATGATTCATTGTATTATTATATTTTTGACTTGACAGACACATTGACTATAGACACATTGTTATTGATTTATATCATTGGACATTCAGATATTTTTGTTGTTTTATGGATTGTATGTGATGCAGTTCTATCGTGATTTACTTTGATGATTTATATACATGTGCGTACTGACATATGCAGGATGTGATGATTTACTTTAATATGCATAAAATGTTTTCCTTAGAATGCAAAATGATTTATATGTATGTTTTGATTTTGTTGATGTGTAATGGTTAATAATCATATGATGATGTCATAAATGCACGTCTTAAATTAATTTTTTAATGCTATGTGATTATCAATGCAATATTTGTAATGAACAATGTGGATAATGAATAATAAATAAATGATATAATGCAAATGATATCTAATGTAATAAATGATAATGTACCTAAGATAATTTAAATGTAGTAACGGATAACATGATAAAAGAAAATGAAATGAAATGATAGCTATGTTTTATGATCAAATTATATATAAATGAACACTCCTAATGAAGATAAATTATGTCTCTAAATGATTTAAGTGTTAAATGCAAAAATTCATAATATGTGTGGTTTTTCCGAACGTCCTCAACTTAAATAACAATGTATCTAACACAAGAAGAATAGACTAAGAAAATAGATAACCTAATAAGAAAGGTAACCTATAAATCCCTATAAAAGGAGCATTGAAATGCAAATCTAGGAAATGGTATAATGCAATGCAAAAAATGAAATAGGAAATGAGTATCTCCACAACTTCGTGTAACATCTTAGAACTTCATAATAACTGGAATTTGATTGTCATCATTGAGCTTATTATGTTGCAAGAAAATGCAAGCATCATGGTATAATTAAACCGGGATGACCTGAGCACTTTTTGCATGGAGTTTAATATTGCAAACTTGACAAGCATCTAGGTATAATTGAACCGAGATTACTTGAGTTTCATTTACGTAATAGACAAGGAATATTTCCCCCTCAATCAAGGAAAAAATATTTGGAGTCGAGGTATGCGATGGTGTATCACCATAAATAGTATTTGCAAAGCAACATGATGTTTATGTTGTTCATACTATGAAATGGATGAAGGCACTTATACACAGACACCCCAAATTATTGGATCCTTTGATTTCATCGGAAAATACCCCACAAACAACAATAAAAGAAAATACCATGCTCCATCCTAGCTATTCTAATCAATGACATATGGGAGTTTCAAACTCATGTCAAAAGATATCCCGGAATAGCATAGGAAACATGATAACAATGAAATCCAGATATGAATGCATAATCTACAACAAACCATTCTAACATGCCTGTCATGAATATACATTTCTTCTTCCAAAAAGATTGATGTGAGACATGTTGATCAATTCAAGTGATGATGTATAGTCAAGATATATAGATAAGTGGTCATGTGTTGAAGAATAGATCATAGATTCAGATTCAGCATGAAGATATCATTGTAAAAGGACATTTGATTGTGTCTGCTTGCTTGGTGAAAATAACTCCATTATGTCCTCTAAGAGTCACGACTATCATAGATCCACTTCCCAAACTAGGTCAAGGACATGCCCCCAGCTAGGTGATGGATTGACTTATTATGGATGAAGAAAGACACAACAAGACTAGGATGAAGACCTTGACAAAAGATCAAGCTATGATTGGATTTAGTTATGGATAAATACAAGGAATGGTGCATGAACTGGCCATTTTATTATGATATATACATGACGGGGATGAAGATTGACTAACCATTTTATTGTGGATATATACAATGAACGAACACACTAAAAGAAGCCTAATAGATAAAGGAGCTAACTTGTCACATATAGCGCCTGTTTCCAGGTTTTCACCATATGCTTTTATTGCAGTTTTTCTTTTGATTTTGTGATTTTTTTTTATTTTTGTCTTATTATTTTCATTTACAGAATATATATACAGCCTATATACATGCCCCTTGCATTGGGATTTCAAGGATAAAACTTCTTGAGATGGATACTGTTAAGAGGCTCATCCAAGGGATCCCCTTCAGGTGTAGATAACTGATAAGCTCCAGAACCATAGACTGCTGTGATCACAAATGGTCCTAACCAATTAGGTTCAAACTTACCCTTCTTTTCACAGTGTTGTTGATTCTTTGGATTTTCTCGAAGGACTAAGTCACCCAACTGAAAGTCTTCGATCTTTACCTTGCTATTGTACTGACGGGACAGACGCTGCTGATAAACTTTCAAATGATCATAGGCACGCTGATAGCATTCATCTAGGAGTTCCAATTCAGTCAAGTGTGCAACTCTATACTCTTCATCAGGAATTAAATCTTTAAGAGTAACACGAAGTGAAGGCAACTTGACCTCAAGGGGCAGGATTGCTTCAGATCCATAAACAAGGGAGTATGGAGTGGCTCCAGTAGGAGTACAGATGGAGGTGCGGTAAGCCCATAAGGCAGGATTAAGTTGAAGATGCCAATCACGGCCAGCGTCATTGATAGTCTTTTGTAGGATTTTAACAATTTTTTTATTTGACGCCTCAGCTTGGCCGTTTCCTTGAGGATAGTAGATGGTGGAATAGTTGTGGGTAATGTGAAATTTGGTGCACAGTTCATCCATGTCCTGATTTTGGAACTGTTTCCCATGATCAGTAATGAGATACATAGGTATACCATATCTACAGATGATGTAGTTTAAGATAAACATGAATATTTGTTTCCCTGTGGTAGTAATCAATGGAATGGCCTCAATCCATTTAGTGAAGTATTCTATGGCAGTGAGGATCCATTTGTGACCATTGGAAGATGGAGGATTGATAGCGCCCATGAGGTCGAGTCCCCACTGACTGAATGGAAAAGTAGTTGTAAAAGGATGTAACTCTTGTGCTGGAGCATGGATAAGGTTTCCATGTATCTGACATTTCTTGCATGCACTAGCAAAATGAAAGGAATCTGCTTCCATGGTAGGCCAATAATAACCTATACGCATGAGTTTCTTAGCCAAAGAGGGACCACTCGAATGTGTCCCACAAATACCTTCATGTACATCCCGTAAGGAAAGTTGAGCTTCATCATGTTGGAGACATCGTAGGACAGTACCGTCAAAACCTCGCTGATAAAGGGTGTCGGATAGTAAAATATAGCGGGAGGTTTGGCGGAGAAAAGTTCATTTTTGATTGTGGGATAGGTCGGGAGGTAAAGTGTTATCTTTGAGGTAAGAATAGATCTTTCCATAGGTTGGGGAGTCATGTCCAATCAGATGACATATAATACTCATATCAGGGTCATCATATGAAGGACAAGTCAAGGATTCCACCAAGAACTCAAAACGGGCCTTGGTATCTTCGATATCAAATAAAGAAGCAATCATTGCCATGGCATCAGTAGCCTTGTTTTCGTGCCAAGGAATCTACTCAAAAGTGATGACAGAGAAATACTTTTTAAAGTCATCCACCATACGTTTATATGGCAATAACTTATCATCTTTGGTCTGGTAATCATCATTAACCTGGTTAACAATTAGCTGAGAATCTCCGTAGACATTTATTTCAGATACATTCCATTGTAAAGCCATTTTTAACCCAATCAACAAAGCCTCATATTCTGCCACATTATTAGTGCAAGGAAATAACAACTTGAAATATTTTAGAATAGTGTATCCTTGTGGCGTGATAAAAAGTATACCAGCTCCTGAACCCTGTTGAGTGTATGAGCCATCAAAGTACAATTTCCATGTTTGCGTGGACAAAGCTAAGATATGAGCATCAGGAAACTCTGTGTGTATAGGTTGGTCATCCGTTAATGGAGCATCAGCTAGTTGATCTGTGATCACTTGACCTTTTATAGCCTTCCTATCTACATATTCAATATCAAACTCACTAAGCAGCATGACCCACTTAGCCAACCTGCCTGTCAATGTAGTCTTGCTTAACAAATACTTTAAAGGATCAATCTTTGCAATAAGCTGAGTAGAATGTGACAACATGTAATGTCACCACTTCTGTGAAGCAAAAACAATAGCCAGACATGCTCTTTCAATAGGGGAATAATTTAACTCATATCCCACTAGAGTGCGACTGATGTAGTAAATGGCTTTTTCTTTTCCTTCATGATCTTGCTGAGCGAGAAGAGCACCTAGTGAGGCTGTCATTGCCGAAATGTAGAGCAAGAGTGGCTTGCCTGGAATTAGTGACATCAGAGTTGGAGGATTCACTAGATACTGCTTGATTTTATTGAAAGCTTCCTCACACTTATCATCCCATTGGAATAAGATATTTTTATGCAGCAAATGTTGAAAAGGATGACTGCGATCTGCTAATTGAGAAACAAATCTTTGGATTGATTAAAGATGCCCCTATAAAGATCTTAGCTGACTGATGTTAGTGGGGGAAGCCATCTCCAATATTGCTTTAACCTTTTCTAGATCTACTTTGATTCCTTTAGCTGAGACAATGTACCCTAACAGTTTTCCAGATGTGACCCCAAATGCACATTTCTTTGGATTGAGTCAAATCTAATATTTTTCCATCCGGGTGAATATTTTGTCTAACACTCTCAAATGACCAACTCTATCTTTGGATTTTGCTAAAATGTCGTCAACATAATCTTCCATGATGGTATGCATCATGTCAGGGAAGATCGTGGTCATGGCTCTTTGGTAAGTTGCTCCAGCATTTTTGAGGCCAAAAGGCATTACATTCCAGCAGTATGTACCCCACGGACAAGTAAAAGTAGTTTTTTCCTGATCTTCTGGCGCAATCTTGATTTGGTTATAGCCAGAAAATCCATCCATTAATGATAACATCTCATGCCCAGCTATTAGGTCAACAATCATATCAATATTTGGCAAAGGGAAGTCATCTTTAGGACAAGCTTTATTTAGATCTCGAAAATCAATACAAATCTTGATAGACTTGTCTGGTTTTGAAACTAGGACAATATTTGAAATCCACTCAGCATAATCAATAGCCCGAATGAATCCAACATCTAGGAGATTTTTCAATTCTGCTTTCACCATTAGAGCAATGTGAGGATGCATTTTGCGGAGCTTCTGGTTAACTGGTTTTACACCTGGTTTGATAGATAAATGATGCATAATGAGATTGGGGTCCAAACCAGGCATATCAGTGTAGGACCAAGCAAAGTTGATTTGTCATTCTCTGAAGAATTTTACAAAAGCTTCTTTCTCTGATTCTGTCAAGGATGCTGCTACCTTGAGGATGCGTGGAGACTCCTCTGTTCCAATGTTAAGTGGTACTATCGGTTCTATAAGAATGGCAGATTGCTCTCGATCTAGATAGTTTGGAAGAGTGTCAATCCTTCCATCGTCAAGCACCTCAGAGAGGTTTTCACCATCAGATGCGTCTTTTCTTTTTACTATTTTTGGATCTAATACTGCCACTGAGTGGTTTTCACCATTAGATCTGCTGATTATTTTTATATTTTTATGACTGAAAGGATTGGCACTCTCTCCAAAATAGGCCACGTCATTGAGTTCTATCAAAAATTCGGACTTGTGATCCCCTGGTGGTAAATGATCCCTGATACCAAGATAGTCAATGATTGCATCATCATTATGGAAGACATCAAGTTCTGGGTGATCGGGAGAATCCCAATCAATAAGGTCAGGATGGACAAGGGGCATTGGATCATTTGGGTTGGTTTCAAAAGCAGAGATGGTATTGATGGAAAAGTTGTCAAGGTTTATGATAGTATCAGTGAGGTCTATTTCCATACTCTCATCTGAATTATCTGTCACAAGATAACGCTCACTTCACTCACGATCAACATGAGTAGTATTATGTGGGACCAATCCTAGTGAGTCACTCATTGAACTCTCACCCTCATGGTAATTGTTACTATATTGATGGACAACATCGACTCCTATTTCTTTAGTACCATCAGATAAGGAATCCCATTCATAATCATTAGAATTAGAATCATCATTATCCTCAAGTCTATCAATGATTCTTTGAGCTATCCTTTGTTTTTCTGGATCTACATACATGCCATGCTTTCTGAATTGTAAGGCAGGAGTTTTAGATGTCTCATGAAAAGGTGACATTTTTGTTTTCCCTTTTGTTTCTTGTGATCCTTCTCCCTTATATCCTAATCTTGTAGTATCTCATTGATAATTTGGATTTTGCAAAATTGGTTTTATAACACCTTCTCTTTGAAACCCTAGAGGTCTAGCACCTTGATATCCCATCTTTTGTAGCAAAGTATACCCTTTTCCATAGACATCAGGCGATATATAATCATGTTTAATATCATCTTCAATCTTCTATGTCCTAAGCCAATAATTTGCATTACGCTCAGCTGCCTCTTTGGATATTGTGCCCCCACTTATAAATGTGTTATAAACAAGTGTGGAAGTGGGTTCTGATTGTTGTTTAGTGATCAAAGACCTACCATATGATTTAGGAGATAAAGGTAACTCAGTGATGCAAAGAGCTTGACCTAAAGTATATTCTCCCATACTTCTTTCTTTGATATCTATCTTGATCCCGTCTGATTTAGAAGTTGATGCTATATTACTAGGGTCACCAGGTGTAGTTGTAGAAGATCCAGTACGATTATTGGGAACCAAAGAATCAGAAATTTGCACATTGCTACAATATTGAAAAGGATTGGAATCTCCTTTGACAGTGATCTCCTTACCATTGTGAGGAAATTTTATACATTGATGATAAGTTGATGGCACAGCTTGCATGGAATGAATCCATGGTCTTCCCAAAAGAATATTATAAGCAAGATCCATGTCCAGGACTTGACAAGAGACATCTTTGACAATAGGACTGATTCTAATTGGAAGAACAACGGACCCCTTGGATGATCGCTCTTCCTCATCATAGGCTTTTATTGTGATTTTCTTTTTTGGATCAATGACATCTTCAGAAAATCCCAATGCAAGGACCAACTTTAACGTGCAAATATTCAAGCCAGCTCCCCCATCTATTAATACTCTTTTAATCTTGTGATTCTGGACAAGGACTTTGATATGTAAAGGAGCATTATGAGGTTGGGTAATGGCTAAATCATCATTTTCAGTAAAGGACAAATAGTGTGGGGTTGTTAAATGGCCTACCATAGCTTGAAATTGATCAAGATCTAGAGTTGTTGGAACCTGGGTCTCTAAGAGAGCTTTTTCAAGGATATCTTTGTGAGATGGAGAAAGATGCAAAAGCTCTAAGATGGATATTTGGGCCGGTGTCTTTTTGAGCTGTTCCAAAATATTGTACTAGTTGGAAGTATTGGGTATGGACTTTGGAACATAAATGGACTTGTTGTGAGTAGTGTTTGGTTTAGACTGGACTCCTTGGAGAGTAACCTTGGCTTGAGCACGAGTAGTAGCATGGATTGGTTGACTCTCTGATTTTTCCTTTATGGTAATAACATTGACATAATATGCAGAAGGATGACGGTCAGAAATGTTACCAACATATATATAGGGTGTGTTATTATAATTGGCTTGGTTATCACTCTTATTGTTGGAAGAACCTCCCTTTTCATGCTCAGGAAGTGGATCTTTGAATGCCGTATGTGATTCATTTGAGACATGTCCGTCAACACTAATTTCACCGCTTTTGATTAAGTCTTGGATCACATTTTTAAGTCTTTGACACTCATTAGTTATATGTCCTTTTCCTCTATGGAATTCACAATAATCATTTCCATTCCACCAAGAAGGCTTCACTCGAGGTTCATAATCTTTCGATTTAGGAAGTGTGATGAGTTTCTTGGTGATTAACTTTCGTAATGCTGATTCGAGAGATTCCCCTAAAGGAGTAAAGTTTCTTCGGGGTGAGATAAAAGGAAATCTTGGTTTAGGTGAATCTTTGGTGGTATTTTGACTTGCCGACTGATTGTTGTATGTAGCTTGAGTAGCATTGGTCGTACTTGTGAGATTTAGAAGAGGTTTTGTTGGTTGGACATTACGATTATCAACAATTCCATCACTGACAATGTTTTTGTTTTTATTCCAATATTTTGATTTGTCATTGTTGGAATTGGAGTTATAAGTGTTGGAATTGGAATTTGAGGATCCAGCATTGTCTTTGGAATAAAGTTTTATCTCACCTTTTCGGACCATGGCTTCCTCAATCTTGATACCATTTTCTATGAGCTTATTGAAATTTGGTGGACATTGCAATTGTAACCTATAACTCATTTCTGGTGTAAGGTTATGCACAAAAATATCCATCTTTTCTTGTTCAGGAATCGTTCATGGATATTTAGAAAACAACTGACGCCATCTTTGCAAAAAAGTAAGGAAAGGTTCTCCATTCTTTTGATGTGCATTGCAAAGATCAAGCATAGTGACCTCATGTTTGATGTTATATGAATAATGAGTCACAAATTTGTCAAGAAGCTCATTGAAAGATTTGATGCCGGGGGGAAGTTTGGAGAACCATTCCATGGCTTGTCCTCCTAAACTTCACAGAAATAGTCGCATAAGATAAGTGTCATTGTGAGCGACTTCAATACAAGCAGCACAAAACTCATGAATATGGTCTTGTGGATCCGAATTCCCTTTGTATTTGTCAAATTTTGGTACCTCAAAATGAGGAGGGAATGGAATCATTGCTAAATTCTTATCAAAAGGATAAGGACATATATCATCCAAAGAATACTTCTTAGTTGATGATCCAGTTTGAATATCACGAATTTGTTGTTGAAGCATCTAGATTTGTTGTAGGGCAGGATCCAAAGATAATGTGTTTCCTTGCGAGTTTTGGGAAACATTACACTGTTGAGTATGTTGAGGATCATTGGATTGCTGATTATTTTGAAAAACATTTTGTTGTTGATCACTATGGGACGCATTGGATTGTTGATTGATTTGAGAAGCATTGGATTGTTGATTGATTTCCTTTGCTCCATGAGGATCTTGAGAACCTTTAAGGATATCTTGATTTTGTGTAGGAGTTGGTTCTCTAAGATTGGTAACATCAAAATCACTTGGTAACTTAGCTCCTTGTTGAGCAAGCATGAGGAAATACATCTCTTTATCCAAGCCTATAAGTCGTTCCATGACTTGTAAAAATTTAGGATCTTGTGCAGCATCCCTAAGTTCCTCATCAGTAGGTTCGTCATCAAATGTGAGAGGATTAGCTTTCTTAGGAGGCTGTTTGGGCCAAGGATTCTCATCATTGCTGTTATTGCCTTCCATTTTGTCTAGGGATTCTGGATTAATAGGTTGTTTGAGTTTCTGAGATCAAGTTTGAACCATAAAATAGATGAAATTGATTGCGAAAAAGAAAGATTCATGATAAAAAGATATGGAGAATGATTGGTAGAAAAGATATGATAAGTATTGAAAATTGGGGTCAAGAAACAATAATCTAAGTAAGCTTGATAGTTAAGGATGATATATCTTGATATGATAAGCTCACCAAGATCAAAGTCTGATAGATAAGGTAAATCTTCAACACCACACTGAAAATTTTAAGATTGGAAGAAAATGATTTGTTGACTCTTGAGGAAGGAATGATGATGAAAAGTGATAAAAGTGGTCAAATTAGAAATCAGAGGTCTATGTAATGTAACTATTTTTCCAGAATCTTACTGAAGACAAAAATGGGTATTTGAAAAAGTGATTTTGAAAATCCAAAAGCCTGTGAAAATGCTCTTTGTTATAAATGCGCAGTAACAAATGCGCAAGACAGTGTAATATATGCACAGTAAAATGAAACAAATGCGCAGCAAATTTTGCCAGATGCGCAGTAACTTGAATCGTATGCGCAGAAATTTTGAATGTATGCGCAGGTTGTCAAATTTTTGATGATTTTGTTGTTTTGATGATAGGAATTTTTTTTTTTGTTTTAGTTTTTCTGATGTTTTCTGGTTTTTGGCAAAGTAAAAATGCATAAACACACACACGCAAGACAAAGATGATTTTGATCTAATTTAATCTAGTATGAATGCACAAACACGCTTACAATCCTAAGATTGGCAAGGACGATATCTGCTGAATCCCCACTAGGATAATAAAATCCAGCCACACAAATCCACAGCGGCTAGCCTAGGAACTTGGAGGCACGGGCTCCTCCTTATAGTGCACTCACTTCTTAGGCACACCAAGTTCCGAATTCAATGGGTCATTACTTCCCAAAGAACTGCTATCTCTACTATGAACTGTGAGTAATGTGGGGTGTCTTCACGAGCTTGGGTGACTCCTTGAGCTAGCAGATAGAAGGTTTTTGGCCACTAAACAAAAGTTGTTAATAAGGAGATCCGTTCAGGTGGTTGTGATCAAGTCATTTTCCCAATTAAGGGGGCTCTCCTAATCCTTTCAAAGCAAGGCTTTCACCTCTACTAAGTAGGACTTTAACACACCACTGGGGTACTGGAGGAGATTTTGGTTGCCACAACGAATTCACACCTGTCTAATGTGAGACTAATCACACTACCATTTTTTATATACCGATTTGGAAGGGCTTGGCTTTAGCCTGTTACTGGTTGGGTCATTCCTTGGGGTGAGTACATCTTTTCCCACCAAAGACCGCCCTCTAAAAATTATAACAATTTCTCTTACACCCAAGATCCATGAATGGTGAGGGGAGAGGATACGTTGTTATAATTTTTGGATTACAATTATGCTATTAAGCAAAACACAATAGACACGTGAATCTATGCTAAGAAAAACACACAAAGCAAAAACATGTCGTATTTTAAGCCCAAACGAGATTATAATCTATTTTGCAAACCCCTTAGCAATCTAAAAATCAAATTGTTAGAAAAATGTTTTTAGCAATGGGGTCTTCAAAAATTACATCCTGCAAAACAGCCTAAAAAAAACTACCAGAATGAACAGACACTCGTCAAAATGTTAGCTAAAAAAAAATCTAACAAAAAAATTGAATTTTTCTACAGAAACTGATAAATGCGCTGAACAGTGTGATATATGCGCAGTAAGTATGGATGTATGCACAGGAATGATGTATGCGCGAGACAGTTTAATGAATGCACAGCCTAGTGGAATGTATGCACAGTTACTATGGATGCGCAATGAAAATAAATAAATGCGCAGGAACAGCGGACAAATGCACAGCAATTATAACAGAAAAAAAAACAAATGAAAATTTTATGCTAGAGAATGGATGCGCAGCGAAAATGAACAAATGTGCAGGAATCGTGGACGGATGCGCAGAAAGAACCTTTAAAAAAACTTGCACACGGAAAACTAAAAACTGAAAGTGAAAAGCCCAGATGGGCCCTCCTTCTAGCACCAAAAATGTTTGCAAATTAGTTGGATACTACTCTAAATGATAAATTAACTAAAAGAAGCTAAAAAATCTATCTAATAAGCAAACTACAATGAAGAATGCAATAAACAATGAAGCCAAAATAACAATTTTACCTTCACCTACAAATGCAGCTTGTCTCCATTGCCCTCCTAACCTTGATTTCTTGAAGATGTTGAGCTCTTAGATTTCCAAATGAAGCCCTTTTCCCAAGATGTTTCCAAAGTGTGGAGATTAAGTGAAATGGATGCACAATAGCTTATGCAAATCTAATGAATGGAATGCAAATGATGGGGATGCTAATGAAAATGCTTGTTTGCTTGATTGCTTGGATGCTTGATTGCTTGGATGCTTGAATGCTTGTTCTCAAAAATATCTATTAGCTTTCAAATGGAAAATGAGGATCCTTTTATAGAGTTTTGGAGGATCTAGGCCTAGGTGGCAGAATCCTACGGTTGAGAATGAATGGTGGAAGATCCTAGGGCTAAAATTGACTTGGTTGAAAGAGTTGAGAGAAAGGGGGATGTACTTGGAATGTGAGAGAAAGAATAGGGATGATGTTCCTCTCACATTGACATGGAGGAGAAGAAGGTGGAAGGGAAAGACACATGTCAAGTGTCTCACAAAGACCAGAGAGAGAAAAAGGGAGAGACCTTTTCCTCATGAGGACTCTTTGCACAAGTGTCCTATGAGTCACCCTTGACCCTTAGTGGTGGCTTGAGAAGCCCCTTAGGAATAGAGAATGTCTCTTGACTTGGTTGTTGAGAGGACAAGTGGTCATGAGACCAAGTCCTATGAGGCCACATAGCCCTTAAGAATAGGACATGTGTAGGTGAGGATAAATATGAATAAATAATTAATAATAATTATTTATCTTAGCCAAGGTGATGTGTCAGGTGACTAGGTGGATGAAGTGGACTAGGGGATTTAGTCATATTTAGGTGATTGTGCATTTAATTAAATCACTTTAATAGACTTTTTAGAAGACTTAGGATATAGAATTAGACTATAGTGAATTTATTAAATAAAGTGAATAATTTACTTAATAAATAGAGGAAACAAATAGTAATTAAATAATAAATATTTAATTAATTAATGAAGCCATTTTTAGGTGTATACAATGCTCTCCAAAATGCCTCATACTTATAGTAATTTTCCAAGGGTAGGGGGTAGAGTGAGTTGATCATGGTTATGCTTGGGTAAGGTCAATTGGCTTTGCTTTGTCCATAAATGGGGGGACAAGGAGGGGACATTCATTTAAATGGTTTCAAAAGGCTGGACCATTTCAACAAAAGTGAGTGATTTGTGTCCATTTTGTCTCCAATTTGCTTTGTTGAGGGAAATTATGATTTATTAATTAATTAAAGTAATTAAATTTAGCCATGAAGCATAAGAGGTTCATTTTGATTCTTGCTTTCAACAACTATGTCATTAATTGAATATAATCAATTTCGTAGTGTTTTTCCCCTTTTCAAGCTTTATTTAATCATTTAATCATTTTAATTGATTTTTCTTTTGATTTGAATTGCCTTTGTTCCATTTATTGATTTTTCATGCTATTTTGATGATTTGATGCACCTTTTGATTGATTTAAGCCTTTGGCCAATTTTCCATATCTACAAATGCCCCTCTTTGAGACGATGTGTGAAGAAAACTGATTCAAAGATTCCCTTGGTATGATTGTGATTCCCTATGTGATTGATTGTTGCCTCTTGATACAAAAAAAAAATTTATGGTGCCCCACTGATTTCATGATGTATGATTGCGACTTCAATTTGATACCCTTATTGCCCCCTCAGAAATTAAAACATATTAATTTCATGATTTGAAAATGATTGTCAACGTTTGATATAGCAAATATGTTTTAGTTTCCGACTATTGATGATATCCCCCGATGTATGATTATGCCCTGGTTTGATTTGATATGCTAAGAGAAGTCAATGGCTAATTTCACCTCCAAAATTAGGTCAAAAATACCTTAAATAGGTTAAGAAACCTTCTTTTACCATTCATTTTTACTTTTTACCCTTAGTGATTTTGATCTGATCCTCTAGTGATTTCAAGATGGTTGTGCCGATTCGGGAGCATAGATTTGAGAGATGCCAGAGATATGTGAGACCACCTAATTATGCACCTCCAGTAAGTCATTACGAACCTTGATTTTGCATTTATTGAGCATTTATTGCAATTTTATGTTTCATCATTGCGTTGCATTTGAGAAATCACGCCTAGGACAGAATTGATTGTCGCCTAGGTTCTTTTGTTGGAAATATTCAGGAATTAACCAGGTTACTGTTAGGATAAAACAGTAGATCTCTTGCTTTGCAACTGGATTGCTGATTGAGATTCGCTGATGTACTAATCACCTTTTGTGATGAATTTGTCTTTGCTGTTCCTTATACTGCTGAAGCCCTTTGTAATTCGCTTATCTCTGCCTTTCTTTCTTTTTCACATATATGCTTCTTACATTTTTCTTGACATTTTTACAACATTGTTTATATACAAGTCTTAAACAATTAATTGCAATTACAATTACAAAGTCGGCTTGACAAATAAACATAAGTGCTACTAAGTCGGCCCAAGTATGGTTACACGGTTCCTTCAAACTAACTCGGTGACTTTCTGATACTCGACATCCACTGCATTACTCGGCATCATCATGCACTCGGTAGAAGTGAAGGCACAGTTCATACTGACCACTCGGTAGGTTTTGAACTCGGTAAATACTGGTGACTTAGTAGACATGATGTTACTCGGTTTACACTGTCCTGCTTAGTTTGTACTAACTGCTCGGTTTGCACTGTCTGCTCGGTTTGCACCCAGAATGCAAATAAGTGTTGTCACTAGTGGCAATTCTGCTTAATGCCAACAATCTCCCCCTTTGACATTAGTGATAAAAACACTTATTGGCCAAAACTTATATACATGAATCATGCTGAGTTTTATTTTGATTTTTCAAAATTTGTCTTTGTTATAGGGCTTTATACATTGTCTCCCCCTTTCAATGTGCTAACTTTTTCTATACAAATCTTCTTCTATACATATATCTCCCTCTATACATATCTCCCCCTTTTTGGTGATAATGCCAAAGAATCATATACAAGTGATTTACAGAGAGAATCCAAAATTTGATAGAAAATCAGAATGTACCTTCATTATTAGTGCCAGGGTTCTGTCCCAACTTTCTTGCAGAATCTTGCATGTTTGGATTGCAATTTGGACTTCTGCAGAGAGTTCAATCATGTGATCTGCTATAGAGAACTGATTGTCATGAATCAATGTTTTGGAATGTTCAATGTGCTTATACATTGTATTCATGATGGGAAGGATCATGTGTTGGATGTCTAACAGTGTTGACCGGATCCTTGTGTCTTCTTTCAGTAGATCTGACTGCATATTTGATAGGTATGAGATTTTCATGTGATGAGCAGAGCTTGAACTTGGTTCAAGTTGCAGCTTCTGTATGCTAATCTTCATATCCTCATCCATTTTATCCTTAACATCCTTTGTGAACTCGGCAATATTGCACAATCTAGCCAAAAGAGAGGTAGTATTCGAATAGGTAGATTCAATGTTTGACAAAACTGAAGACAATTCTACTTGGTTAATAGCTATGTGCTGAGCAATGTGCTCAAGCACTTTATTGTTGAATCTCTTCTCGGCTCTTTCAACTAACTTTTCTATCCCAGATGAATCCTCATTGTATTTATTACCTGCTTCTGCTAATTGTAGAAAAACATGTTGGGAGGAGTCTACTTTAATACCTAATGCATCAGACAAGATGTCCTTAGCATCCTTAATGATTTGATATTCCTTGTCTCTCTCCTCTTTAAGCTTCTTTTGTTTTGCTTTCCTTTGGAGGATCTCACCTATATTTTGCATTTGGTCCGCTGATAGATTTGCAAAATCTAATGTTGGAATCTCTATCTCTTCATCTAGGTCTATATCCTCTACTATATTCTTACCCAAAAATTTTATACTCGGTAGAGCCTTAGGCTTATCTGTACTTAATGCCTTAGTAGTAGTGACAGTAGATATAGTAGGGCTGGCTATAGAGACTGGCACACTGTCTACTAGAGAGCTTAAAATATTTACACTTGTAGATTAAAAAATTGGAAAACTTACTGCTGGAAAACTTGATGATGTGCGAGACTGCAACTCGGTAGAAGAAATGGTAGTTGCTTCTGTTGTTGCTATAGATGATTGGACAAATGTTGAAGTTGTCACAACCATGCTTGAAGGTGTCTCCGGGCTGGATGTAGAAACTTTTACTGGAGAGGTAGGAAGGGATGCAATGACTTCTGCTGCTATCCTCACAGTATCATCTACCTCAGTAGCTTCTTCTTGTTCATCACTGTCATCTTCAATATCTTTTATTATGACTGTTTCAATACTCGGTTGGTGAAGGTGGTATATGTTCTTCCATGTAGCATTTGTAGCCTTCACAACTGATTCAATATTGTTGATCAGAATCAAACAAGTATTGAACCTTAGTGTCATCTTATTTTCATTTTCTTTTAATGCCTTCTTTACTTCATCATTTTTCAAGCTCGGCATTAACTGTCTCAGGGTTTGATCAAATATGTCTATCACAGTTTGCTTTGCATTGCTCCATCTCATTTTTATTGGATTTAATAGGACAGCTGGAACCTGTGGGGCTATGTCATCAGGAGAGTATTTCCACTGTCCCATCTTTTCAATAACAACATCTTCTATTTCCTTCTATTCTATTTCCGATTTGGTTTCATATTTAAAAGATTTTATGTTACTTACTCCAGATCCTGATCCGTCTCTAAAGAGTTTGATCCTTTCTTGAAAGTTTAGAGGAGGCCTTTTGAATACTATGTCTTTATCTGCCTTGTCTGCTTTACCTCTTTCATTTCTCCTTGTAAATACAGCAGTGGGAGGCTTAGGTGCCTTAGTGATGAATATCGTTCCTTTCTTCTTTGCAGGTTCTGGTTCCTCTATTTTCTCATCCTTTTCCTCTTCTTCTTCATCTTTTTCTTCTTTGTCCTCGGTTATCATTTGCATTTTGGCTATCCTCTTCTTTCCTTTGTTTACCGCCTGTGGAAGCTTTATGCTTAGTTCAATTCTCACCTTAGCTTCATCATATGTTCCAAAATATGGAGCTTTGGGATTGACAGGCTGATTAAGAAGAGCTTCAATAATATTCTTGGTTTCATCAATATTTACCTCATAAGGAAGAGGTTTTACATATACAGTCCTCGGTTTAGCTGCTTGAATATATACATTGTCACAATCAAACTTACATGGATTGTTTTTAGAAGTTTGAATGCTTTCCATGTTTTTGTTAAACTGCTTTAACAATAAGTCTGCTAGGTCAAATGTTAAGTTATTCTTGACCACTTTGTATGCTAGGTCAATAGCTTCACAGGAGACACTATTCTGTCGACTAGAACTGTAAATCTTATGGGCAATTATGTGTGTACCAAACTTCAGTTCAGCATCGGTAATGCTGCTAACTATCATGCCTCTACTGTCCCATTCAGCTAGGGTTGTTTTCTTCTCTAGTTCCGTCCGACCTAGGGTTTTGGTAGTTTTTGCTTTGTTCAACATGGGAAGACTGGTGATTTGATGAATCATCTTCTTTGTGATCTCTATGGGTTGCTCAAGCCAAATTTTTCCATCATGTACACGGCTGAGAATGTATCTAACCCATTTATCTCGAAAGTTTCGAGGTAGATGTGCAATGTGAACTAAACCTTTATCTTCTAGATGTTTGTGCTCGGGTTTCAAAATACCATCCACACACAATTCCTCACGCACAATATCTAGTTCTAGGTTCCCCATTTCATGAATTGAACAGTTGAAATGATTGCGGATATCATTAATAAGTAGTACCTTAGGAGGAATCTGAGATTGAGCTCCGTTCGGATCTAGGGCTGCTGCAATTGCGGGCACGATCTTGAAATCTGGTGCTTTCCATTCCCCTTGGACTAACATATCAGATCCTTTCTTCGTTGAGGTGTGGATGATGCCATGGTAGCTCACAGAAAATTTCTTTCACAAAAGTATTGAATCACTGGGTTGCTCTTGAAATTTTCTGCTCTCAAAGTGCTAAAGGTTCACGGTGAAGAATGAGTTCGATTACTTGCCTTTTGATTACAACTCTATCATTAATGCTCAGTACAAATTAGGGTATGAATTCTGACAGACTGTCACCCACTAAGAATTAATTGCTTGGTAAAGACTTCGCAACTCGGTGAACTTGAGAATTCATATTGCTCTGACCTCGCTCGGTAAAGACGGGTATCGACCTTGCTTGGTAAAGATTGATACCAACCTTCCTGTGATCTTACTGCATCTTGTATGCTGATTTAGATCTTTCTTTTAATTTGGTTCTAGAACTGCTTGAGATTGGTCTATGAGAATACAGTTCCAGTGCTTTCTTGGAAATTTAGTTTGAGTCGGTAGAGCCACCCATTCCATTACTTGGACTGGTTTGCTCAGTAGATTTAGGAATCCATTTTTGTCTCACCTGTTTCCTGACCTTAGTTGCTTCATTCTTCTTTCCATCTTCAACTTCACTAGCATTCATGCAGTTTCTGGCTATGTGACCGAGTTTAGTGCATTTGAAGCATCTTACGGTAGTATCTCTCTTCCTTAGATGATGTTTTATGCAATTCATGCCAATGTGTCCATATTCTCCACAGTAATGACATCTACACCAGGTGTTGTAGTCCCATCCAAACATTGCTTTCATAATTTGTTCTGCTGGATTGAATATTTTGGATCTGCACTCGGATGCCTTGTGACCTTGTTTGTTGCATTTGTGACAATTACCTCTGAATCTAGGTTTTTCCCTGCATTCATTTGCTTTGTGACCATGTTGATTGCAGTTGTAACATTTTCCATTGAATTCTTCTTTTTCATTGTTCCAACATTTATTTGAAGTATGTCTAAGTTTACCACAATGATTACAAGTAGGTTTTTGATTTCTTTGAGTACCTTGCTTAGAGGATTCGCCTTCTCCTTTGTATCCAAGTCCTGCTTTTCCTTTTTGTCTATGAAGATTTCACTCATACAGCTGATTCAAGTCTTCTTGACTTTTCAACATTCCTTCATTGATTTGTTTTTCAGCGTTTAGGTCATCCACCAATCTTAGATTGATTTCCTTTTCAGATCTTAGTTCTTCTCTTGTGCTTTCTATTTCTGATCTTAGATTCAGAATTTCCTCATTTGTATGAGAGATCTGATCAATTAGGTTTTTCTAGCTGAAGGGTTTTATTTTGGACTTCAATGTTCCTTCCATCTAATTCATCTTTCAACTTGTTTCTTTGTTCCAAGATCTCACAAAATCTTGTAGAGTGTAGCTCTTGTTCTCTTTTTAATTTTCTCACTTCTTCCTGCAGAGACCCATTCTTTTCTAGGAGTTCTTTGACAGCATTGTTTGCTTCATCTGAGCTATTTGAGGGAAAAAGATCTTCAATCTTTTCTTCAATGTAATTTTGATCATTCATCTGATTTGCAAGTTCCTTCCTTCTTCTTAGGGATTGGGAAAGATGTTCTTTTGCTTCTTCAAGTTTAGCTATGGCCATTTCCAGATCTAGCTTTTCATTTTCAATCACCTTGTTCAGTTTGAATACCTCCATTGTCTTGGATCTTTGCTCAAGCTAGTTAAGCTTTGACTTGAGAACCAATGCTACTCTGATACCAATTGTTGGAAATATTCAGGAATTAACCGGGTTACTGTTAGGATAAAACAGTAGATCTCTTGCTTTGCATCTGGATTGCTGATTGAGATTCGCTGATGTACTGATCACCTTCTGTGATGAATTTGTCTTTGTTGTTCCTTATACTGCTGAAGCCCTTTGTAATTCGCTTATCTCTGCCTTTCTTTCTTTTTCACATATATGCTTCTTACATTTTTCTTGACATTTTTACAACATTGTTTATATACAAGTCTTAAACAATTAATTGCAATTACAATTACAAAGTCAGCTTGAAAAATAAACATAAGTGCTACTAAGTCAGCCCAAGTATGGTTACACGGTTCCTTCAAACTAACTCGGTGACTTTCTGATACTCGGCGTCCACTGCATTACTCGGCATCGTCATGCACTCGGTAGAAGTGAAGGCACGGTTCATACTGACCACTCGGTAGGTTTTGAACTCGATAAATACTGGTGACTCGGTAGACATGATGTTACTCGGTTTGTACTAACTGCTCGGTTTGCACTGTCTGCTCGGTTTGCACTGTCTGCTCAGTTTGCACTGTCTACTCGGTTTGCACCCAAAATGCAAATAAGTGCTGTCACTAGTGGCAATTCTGCTTAATGCCAACATCTTTTACTGTCGCTTCCATGGTTTTTATTCTTGCCTCTGTGTAATTTGCTCTCACTTACAAAACAGTTGAGTCTTGCCTAGCAGGATAAAAATTGTCACCTCGCACTAGGGAAAAATACCCCTTTTCAAACAGGTTATCGCCTACACGAAACCTAACAATTTAACTCTCGCCTAGGGCACAATTCTTTGTCACATTGTCCAATTAACTATCACGTAGAGAAAAATCTATCACCTGGCAGAATAATAATGTCGCTAAGGGCAATAAAAAGTCACGCCTAAGATAAAATGTCACCTAGTAGCATAAAAATCACGCTTGATGTATTTTTTGCAAAATTTCTGTACTTTTTACACATGTGTTGATCATATATGATGAAAATTTTGATGACCCCTGATAAGAAAGTCAAATAATTAGTGTAGGTCTATGATTGTCAACAAAACAATGGTTTAGATATCAAGATACTAGTACTTTAAAATATGATTTGTCAATCTGATTTGAATATTAATGGATAGGATAAATCAATCAGTGTGAAAATTGATATGATTTGATACTGTCACTTCGTTCTCAGGATACAGAGAAATGAACGATGGTACTTAGTGTGATTACTTGATACTTTTGATTGACTTGAGATAATTCCTTGATACAATGTACTGATATTATTCCTTTACCTTGCCAACAGGATCACTATCCTACTTTATACGTTCATTCAGTTGCATCATGGGTTATTGACTTAGGTCAGAGACTCACAGCAGCTGAGTTCCGAGTCATTGAGAGATGTGGTTTGAGTTTCCTCCTTGATCTCCCACGGTTCTAGCTAAACCATGGATTATTGACTGCAGTGGTGGAGCGATGGCACTCCGGCCACAACACATTCCACTTGCCATACGGAGAGATGACGATCACGCCAGAGGACATGTATCGATTATTGTGGATTCCTTTCAGGGGTGAGTTGGTCTATTATGATTCTGTATATGATTCCTCTATCTACCGATGAGTATTTGGGGACAACACTATTGGAGATGGGGATACTATTACATGGCCTCAGTTTGCCTCTTTTCCCACATTACCAACAGTTTTGGGTGCATTGATTGGCAGTCTACTTCTTCCCGATCGATGAGGTCATGGTGTTTCAGTCAATTGAGGCTGGATTATAGAGGATTTACTTGCTCATCCTCGATGGTTTGATTGGGGTTATTGCATCTTGGCACAGTTATATCATGATTTACATGAGGTAGTCTATCGGGGTAGTGCATCATTGTCAGCAGGTGTTATTGTTTTGCAGTTGTGGATATGGGAGCATCTTCCCATTACTAGGCCTATTTCTGATAGGGTTCGACCTTGGGGATATCCTTACGCTTTCTTATATATAGGCATGGTCATACAAAATCATATGGGTCATTTGGATTACTGGTGATGTCAGATTGATGATCTGGATCAAGTTATATGGCATCCTTATCTCAGTTGTGATCATTGGAGAGAGGATGGTGACGAGTTACCATATATGTTTTCCCCTCGCTGGATGATTGGGCGCACTCCTACCACTATTGAGCACTTCTACTTTGGCAAAGTTTTGAGACAGTATGGGCAGATTCAGGATATGCCTCAGGGCAATGCATTATATGCTCGGGTACAGGCAGAGATCTCTTTATGGGGTCCATGTATTGATTACCAATTTGCATTAGGTCAGATTATGGGTATGACTATTTGTAGATGGGAGATACTTCTTGGTATGGTTGATGCTAGGATGTCACATGAATATGCAGATTGGTGGTCTCGCCACAGGTTTCCTCAGTTTACTGATCCAGCTAAGCCTATTCCTGGATGCCGTGATGGTGAGAGGGGTGGTAGACATCAGAGAGGTTGAGGACATAGAAATCCTCGGGTTGCTGTAGGGGGAGGTCAGGTGAGACAAGATTAGGGTCATGATAGATAGGATAGAGCACAGGATGATGCAGCTGTTAGACGGCCTAGACCAGATAGGTAGGATAGAGTGCATAGATATCAGAGAGCTCAGAGACATGCACAGATTGATGCAGCTAGGTAGATTCCTGGGAGATTAGATCCCTTGGTATAGTTACAAAGAGTGGCCTTAGCGTGGCATGATGATGATGTGGCTCATCAAGATCAGGCACAACAGGATGATGCATAGCAGGATGATGGGGCTCCATAGATGCCTCCGCTAGCTCCATAGCCAAAGGGTGCACAGGGTGATCACATGGATGGATTAGAGTGAGGTTTACAGTTTATGAGGATAGAGAGGTTTACTATGGGCACCATTTGTGTGATGATATTATTCTCCTTCATGAAATTAAGATCAAGTAGCAACAATTTAAGCTAAATACAAAGGAAATTTACTCTAAAATGCAACTACAATCTATAACATCTCATGGATCTCTACAAAGAAGTGGTAAGTGAGCTCTCAGCTGTAAATCCTCACTAGTGACACCTCTAAAATGAGAATAATGCTGCTATGATGCTTCTAAATGCTTATTCTATGATGAATTCATGCTTAATCTAGCTCCATTGATAACAATGCAATGATAAAATGATAAAATGATAAACTCTAAATGCTCAAATGCTTCAATTGCTCTTAGAAATGATCTCAATTGACTATAGTAACAATGCTTTTCAATTGAAATTCTAAGATGCTTATGCTCTCCAAAATGCCTCATACTTATAGTAATTTCCCAAGGGTAAGGGGTAGAGTGAGTTGATCATGGTTATGCTTGGGTAAGGTCAATTGGCTTTGCTTTGTCCATAAATGGGGGGACAAGGAGGGGACAATCATTTAAATGGTTTCAAAAGGCTGGACCATTTCAACAAAAGTGAGTGATTTGTGTCCATTTTGTCTCCAATTTGCTTTGTTGAGGGAAATTATGATTTATTAATTAATTAAAGTAATTAAATTTAGCCATGAAGGGTAAGAGTTTCATTTTGATTTTTGCTTTCAACAACTATGTCATTAATTAAATTTAATCAATTTCATAGTGTTTTTCCCCTTTTCAAGCTTTATTTAATCATTTAATCATTTAATTGAATTTTCCTTTGATTTGAATTGCCTTTGTTTCATTTATTGATTTTTTCATGCTATTTTGGTGATTAGATGCACCTTTTGATTGATTTAAGCCCTTGTCTAATTTTCCATGTCTACAAATGCCCCTCTTTGAGTCGATGTGTGAAGAACATTGATTCAAAGATTCTTTATGTCCTGATTGCGATTCCCTATGTGATTGATTGCTGCATCTTGATTCAAATTTTTTTTTTATGGTGCCCCACTAATTTCATGATGTATGATTGCGACTTCGATTTGATACCCTTATTGCCCCCTCAGAAATTAAAACATATTAATTTCATGATTTGAAAATGATTGTTGACGTTTGATATAGCAAATATTTTATAGTTTCTAACTATTGATGATATCCCCTGATGTATGATTATGCCCCGGTTTGATTTGATATACTAAGAGAAGTCAATGGCTAATTTCACCTCCAAAATTAGGTCAAAAATACCTTAAATAGGTTAAGAAACCTTCTTTTACCATTCATTTTTACTTTTTACCCTTAGTGATTTTGCTCTGATCCTCTAGCGATTTTGAGATGGTTGTGCTGATTCGGGAGCATAGATTCGAGAGATGTCAGAGATATGCAAGACCGCTTGATTATGCACCTCTAGTAAGTCATTACGAACCTCGATTTTGCATTTATTGAGCATTTATTAAGCATTTATTGCAATTTTATGTTTCATCATTGCGTTGCATTTGAGAAATCATGCCTAGGATAGAATTGATTGTCACCTAGGTTCTTTTACTGTTGCTTCCACAATTTTTATTCTCGCCTCTGTGTAATTTTCTCTCACTTACGAAATAGTTGAGTCTCACCTAGCAGGATAAAAACTGTTGCCTCGCACTAGGGAAAAATACCCATTTTCAAACAGGTTATCACCTACATGAAACCTAACAATTTAACTCTTGCCTAGGGTACAATTCTTTGTCACGTTGTCCAATTAACTGTCACGTAGAGAAAAATCTATCGCCTGGCAGAATAATAATGTCACTAAGGGAAATAAAAAGTCATGCCTAAGATAAAATGTCACCTGGCAGCATAAAAATCACGCCTGATGTATTTTTTGCAAAATTTCTGTACTTTTTACATATGTGTTGATCGTATCTGATGAAAAATTTGATAACCCCCTGATGAGAAAGTCAAATAATTAGTGTAGGTCTATGATTGTCAACAAAACAATGGTTTAGATATCAAGATAGTAGTACTTTAAAATATGATTTTTCAATCTGATTTGAATATTAACTGATAGGATAAATCAATCAGTGTGAAAACCGATATGATTTGATACTGTCACTTCATTTTTAAGATACAGAGAAATGAACGATGGTACTTAGTGTGATTACTTGATACTTTTGATTGACTTGAGATAATTCCTTGATACAATGTACTGATATTATTCCTTTACCTTGCCAACAGGATCACTATCCTACTTTATACATTCATTCAGTTGCATCATGGGTTATTGACTTAGGTCAGAGACTCACAGCAGCTGAGTTCTGAGTCATTGAGAGATGTGGTTTGAGTTTCCTCCTTGATCTCCCATGGTTCCAGCTAAACCATGGATTATTGACTGCAATGGTGGAGTGATGGCACTTTGACCACAACACATTCCACTTGCCATACGGAGAGATGACGATCACACCAGAGGACGTGTATCGATTATTGCAGATTCCTTGCAGGGGTGAGTTGGTCTACTATGATTCTACATATGATTCCTCTATCTGCCAATGAGTATTTGGGGACAACACTATTGGAGATGGGGATACTATTACATGGCCTCAGTTTGCCTCTTTTCCCACATTACCAGTAGTTTTGGGTGCATTGATTGGCTATCTACTTCTTCCCGACCGGTGAGGTCGTAGTTTTTCAGTTGGTTGGGGCCAGATTATAGTGGATTTACTTGCTCATCCTTGATGGTTTGATTGGGGTTCTTGTGTCTTGGCATAGTTGTATCATGATTTACATGAGGTAGTCTATCAAGGTAGTGCATCATTGTCAGCGGGTGTTATTGTTCTGCAGTTGTGGATATGGGAGCGTCTTCCCATTACTAGGGCTATTTCTGATAGGGTTTGACCTCGGGGATATCCTTACACTTTCTTATATACAAGCATGGTCATACAACATCATATGGGTCATTTGGATTATTGGCGATGTCAGATTGATGATCTAGATTAGGTTATATGGCATCCTTATCTCGGTTGTGATCATTGGAGAGAGGTTGGTTATGAGTTACCATATATGTTTTCCCCTCGTTGGATGACTAGGCGCACTCCTACCACTATTGAGCACTTCTGCTTTGGCAGAGTTTTGAGATAGTATGGGCAGATTCAGGATATGCCTCAGGGCAATGCATTATATGCTCAGGCACAGGTAGATATCTCTTTATGGGGTCCATGTATTGATTAGTAATTTGCATTAGGTTAGATTTTGGGTATGACTACTTGCAGATGGGAGATACTTCCTGGTATGGCTAATGTCAAGATGTCACATGAGTATGCAGATTGGTGGTCTTGCCATAGGTTTCCTCAGTTTACTGATCTAGCAGAGCCTATTCCTAGATGTCATGATGGTGAGAGGGGTGGTAGACATCGGAGAGGTCTAGGACATAGACATCCTTGGGTTGCTGCAGGGGGAGGTCAGGTGAGACAAGATCAGGGTCATGATAGATAGGATAGAGCACAAGATGATGTAGCTATTAGATGGGCTAGAGCAGATAGGTAGGATAGAGTGCATAGATATTAGAGAGCTCAAAGACATGCATAGATTGATGCAGCTAGGAAGATTCTTGGGAGATTAGATCCCTTGGTACAGTTACAAAGAGTGGCCTTAGCACAGCATGATGATGATGTGGCTCATCAGGATGATGCACAACAAGATGATGGGGCTCCACAGATGCCTCCGCCAGCTCCACAGCCACAGGGTGCACAAGGTGATCACATGGATGGATTAGAGTGAGGTTTACAGTCTATGAGGATAGAGATATCCACTGTTGTGGGTCGATTGGACCAGGTTGCCTCTTTATTACAATAGCTTGTATCATTCATGGTTGTTCAGAGGCAAGATGGAGTGGATACATCACAGGCTCCTCCCCCATAGGATAGTAGAGGGCCATATGGATTTGGTGCTACAGGCTCTTGATTGATATGATGATAGATTTACTCAGTGTTGTTGGTCCACCTTTCATGTTAATCTCATTTATCAAAACATTTGATAGATCACTTTGATGATACCTTGACATATTTGATGTATTGGATCCTCCTTTTGATGATGATATATGATGATATACTTCTTGATTCTCTTTGATGAGTTGATTATAAGATTATCTTTTATGCAGCTATATGATGTTTTATTTATGCATTTACTTGGATTCATGCTATGAATGTAGTATCTTACTTTATGATATATATAGATGTATGCAAAGATGTATGAATTTGGTGATGCTCTTCTATTGTTCATGTATGGATGTAAAATGTTTAATGGAAATGCACATGTATGTTCCTATGTTTTTATTTTATTTTTCAATGTATGCCAGTCTATCCTTAACTATATGAGTGCACATGATGTATGGATGATTTCTCATTGTAATATGTGGATAATGAATAATTCTCAATGCATGTATGCAAAAGATAATCTCATTTTCTTTATAGTGTTTTATCAAGAATAAACATTGTTATTGAACCCCCTTTGCAGAAATGTTTTAACTACCCAAGATTATTGATGTACCCCCTCATTCCCTTGGAAAAGTAACCATAAACACATGCATTTGATCAAACAAGACAATGCAATTAATCTAACAAGATAATGCAATTCATCTAATATGCCTTGCAATGCAACCTAAGTGTCACCAGCTTTTAGCAAATAAATGCCTTGAGGATAAATTTTCATCATTGAGCATTTTGGGACCGGAAAGTCAATACAATCACCACTGCCCACTGACATGATGATATGAATACCATTTTTTATCTCATTTTGGTAACCTCATTGTTCAACCAAGTACAACCCTCACTAGTTGGATGACCAAACTATGGGAGTCTAAATATCGGTGTCAACGGATTCAATGTTGCAAGTGGATTTTTGGTATTAAGATATAAAAGATCTAAATAGCCAAGGGATCCGTTTGTGTAAACAAAAAAAGGTCAATCCATCCGCTTATGAGATAGTCCTTGATGGTTCTTTGATGACCATGTCGTTAGACAAATTCTCATAAGGTGACGAATCTTCCTCCAAACAGTCACTCAAAGGCAATAAAATATCATATCTTTATCATGGCTAATCTAGTCGAACATCATTGAATAACTCCAAAGATATGATAAAAATTCAAGTTCATGAAGATTTTAACAAAACTTCAAGTGTTTTACCATGTTACATTACTTGGCAAAGAAAGACAACTTTTGAATGTTTTGCCATGTTTCCTCATTTTCAAAAAAAGATTTCCAAGTATTCTGATCTTTAAGATGTGTTTGTCAATTTTAATCCTGAATAATAAAGTCAATGAAGGTTCCCAGATTATGTTGTAGAATCAAATACTTAGGCTCAAGAAAATTTTCCATCTCTTCTGAAATTCTGATAAAATCTCTCTCTGTCGTGACTAATTGTAGCACTTATTGAATCCATTGGATGTCAAATTTACCATCTTCTTCTGCCCCCAAGTGATAAATGTGATCAGTTGACAAACTTAGGGCTGATAGATAATGCAACAATGCGACTGACCGGCTTTATTATGACTAAGTACAAATGACGGATGCAATGGTAGTTGTACAAATGGGATGTTGAAAATGTAATATGTACAAATGCAACCTAGGAAAGACCAACTTAAGGGAACCAAAGGCGCTTGTTTACCAAGTTTTCACCTTTAGGATGGATCAAGCTTATTTTTTTTTTCTTTTTTTTTTGCAAGCTTTTTCTCTCTTTTTTTGCTACCAAGGTGCCTATTTACTAGGTCTTCACTAGGGCACTTTCTTCTTTTTCAATTTTTTTTATTTTTTATTTTTTATTTTTTCAATGTTTTTATCTTTTTGTGCTTTTCAAATGTTTTTGGTATTTTCAAGATCTCTTTTGAACTATGTACAATAAAATAGGATGCTCTCTCATCTGATACTCTTTATACTCTTTCATCTACCTCATGTATAGAACCTTTTAAGATGAATACTATTGATAGGTTCTTGAAGTTCCTCTCCGTCACAATTTGATAACTTATAGGTTCCTATGCCAAATGAAGATATTATGATAAATGGGCCAAGCCAATTAGCCTCCCATTTGCCTTTCTTTTCCCTCTCAACCTAATTCTTTGGATTCTCTCTCAACACCAAGTCTCCTACCTGAAAAACTCTCAGTTTGATATGTTTATTATAGTTTCTTGAGATTCTATTTTGGTACACTTTTAGGTGCTCATAAGCTTGTGTTTGATGTTCTTCAAGTAACTCCAATTGTTGAAGTCTAGCAACTCTATAATCTTCATCTGTGATCAATCCTTGTAACGACACTCGTAAAGATGGGATTTCAACCTCTAATGGTAGAACTGCTTCAGTCCCATAGACTAGTGAGAATGGCGTGGCTCCGGTGGGTGTTCTTATGCTGGTTCTATAGGCCCATAATGCTGGATTAATTTGCATATGCCAATCCCTTCCTGATTTGTTGACTGACCTTTTCAAGATCTTCAATATATTCTTATTCGTGGCTTCAGCTTGCCCATTTCCCTGAGGGTAATAAATTGATGATGAATGGTGAGTGATATGAAATGTAGCACATAGTTCATCAACATCCTTATTCTTGAACTATTTTCCATTATCTGTTATTATGGCATGAGGAATACCATATTGGCAAATGATATGATTCAAGATAAACATGGAAATTTGCTTTCATGTTGCCGTTATCAATGGAACTGCTTCAACCCACTTGGTGAAATATTATGTTGCGGTTATGATATGTTTGTGCCCATTTGAAGAAGGTGGATTTATGATGCCAATTAAATCAAACCCCCATTGATAGAAAGGCCATGGTGTGACAAATGGATGTAATGCTTGTGCCGGTGCATGTATCATGTCGCCATGATATTGGCATTTTCTGTATATCTTCACAAAGTGGCAAGCATCCTTTTCCAATGTCTTCCAAAAATACCCTAAGCGAAGGATTTTACTAGCTAGATTTAACCCGCTTGAGTGCGACCTGAAAATGCCTTCATGAACCTCTCATAAAGCTAACTTAGACTCTTCTTCCTCTGAACACCTAAGTAACATCCCATCTAGACCCTTACGATACAATGTTTCGAAAAGGATTAAGTAACGGGAGGCTTGGCGTATGAAATTGCATTTTTGAGCATGGGTTTGGTCTAAGGGTAGCACTTGGTCTTTAAGGTATGTATATATAGGTCCGTACCAAGGGGAGTCATGTCCATGTAAGAGGGAAACAATTTGGGTTTCAGGAAGGTCAAATGCCAGTTTCACCAACTCTTCCACCAAGAACTCATACTTCTCATTTTGATCTGGTTTTTGTAACAAAGAAGCCAAGGTAGCCATGGCGTCAGCTGCTCTATTTTTCTCTCTAGGAATCTATTCAAAGGTGATCAATGCAAAGTATTTCTTCCTTCCATCAATCATAGTCTTATAAGGCATCAACTTTTCATCCTTAGTGTTATATTCATTATTGACTTGATTAATGATGAGTTGAGAATCTCTATAAATTTGTAGCTCTTTTATATTCCACTCCAAGGCCATTTTGATGCCTATGACTAGTGCTTCATATTCCGCTATATTATTTGTGCATGAAAACATAAGCTTGTGGGATTTGGGAATGGTGTAACCTTGAGAGCTACCAATAATATGCCGGCCCCGGAACCTCCTTGAGTATAGGATCCATCAAAGTATAAGTTCCACATTTTTGCCTCTATGTTGATAATGGGGAATCCAAAAATTCCACTTGAATAGTTTGTGTAGAAGTCGTGGGATTTTTAGCTAAATGATCTACTATCACTTGTCCTTTTATTTCCTTTCTATCGACATATTCAATGTCGAATTCACTCAATATCATCACCCATTTAGCTATTCTACCTGTTAAGGCTGTTTTACTTAACAGATACTTGAGAGGGTCTATCTTGGCAATCAACTTGACCTTATGCATCAACATATAATGTCTCAAATTTTGAGATGCAAACACCACTGCTAGACAAGCTCTTTCCATAAATGTGTAATTAAGCTCATATTTTATCAATGTTCTACTCAAATAGTAGATATCTCTTTCCTTTCCTTGTTCATCCTCTTGCACCAAAAGTACCCCTAAGGATCTTTCCGTAGAAGATATTTAGAGAAGTAATGCTTTGCCCTTGATTGGTGACATGAGAATGGGCAGATTTATCAAATAAGTCTTTAGCAATGTAAAAGCTTGATCACATTTGGCATCCCATATAAATATAGTATCTTTATGTAGCAACCTGGTGAAAGAATGACATTTTTCAGCCAATTGAGAGATAAACCTTATTATGGATTGGATTTTTCCTTGCAAGGATCTCATTTGGCTGATATTCTTAGGTATCTCCATGTCCATTATAGCTTGTACTTTCTTGGGATCCACTTCAATCCCTTTGGCAAAAACTATATAACCTAGTAACTTGCCAGATTGGACTCCGAAGGCACATTTCTTTGGGTTTAATCTAACCTTGAATTGCTCCAACCTAACAAATATCTTTTTCAAAATGTGGAGGTGTTCTTCTCTTTTGTGGGATTTTGCCAATATATCATCCACATAGTCTTCTAAAAATGTGTGCATCATGTCGTGGAAGATAGTTATCATGGCCCTTTGATATGTGGCTCCGACATTTTTAAGACCGAAGGGCATGACATTCCAACAAAAAGTGCCCCAAGGGAAAGTAAATGTTGTCTTTTCTTGGTCTTTAGGTGCAATTTTGATTTGATTATACCTGCTAAAACCATCCATTAATGAGTACATTGAGTGTCCTACCATCAAATCCACTATGGCATCTATGCTCGGAAGTGGGAAATCATCTTTGGGGAAAGCAAGATTTAGATCTCTAAAATTCATACACACATGAATGGATTTATCATGCTTTTTGACTGGTACAATGTTGGAGATCCATTCAGCATATGCTATTGCTCTTATGAACCCTACTTTCAACAATTTTTCCAATTCTGCCTTGACCAAAAGAGCTATGTGGGGGTGCATTTTTCTTAACTTTTGCTTAACAGGCTTAACCCCTGGTTGAACATTCAGATGATGCATTATAAAGTCAGGATCTAATCCAGGCATGTCAGCATATGACCATGCGAAGTTTACTTGTTGTTCTTGGAAGAATTTTATGAAGTCTTCTCTTTCTAGAGGTGTAAGTGATGTTGCCAAGTGTATGAACTTTGGATCTAATTCTATCCCAATGTTGACCTTTTTCATTGGCTCTATGAGTATAGGTGACCTTTCCTCTTCATGTTCAGGCAAAGTGTCCAATCTCTCTTCCTTTGATGCCACAATTAGGTTTTCACCAAAATAAACATCTTTTATTTTATTTTTTTTTTGTTCTAATGGTGCCACAGTTGGGTTTTCACCAATAGAAATTTTCATTTTTTTACTATTTTTTTTCATTTTTTTCTTTTGACTAAGAGATTGAACCCTTGCTATTGTCATTATGTCCGTATTGAATTCATTGGTGAAAGAGGGTTCAACTGCATTAAGGTAGTGATTCATTGCTTGGTCATTGGGAAAGTAAAGTAGGTCATTTGGTTTGGTTTGGTCCCAATCAATGAGGTCCAAATTTATCAAAAGTAAGGGTTTATTGGGTAAAATGTCATCAATAGGTGTTATGGACATGACTTCATTTGAGGGTTCGTACATTGTATCATTTAGATCTATGACGTGCGCTTCCTCAAGATGATCCATGGAAGAAGAGTCAAAGTCCCCTTCACTCGAGTCCTCGTCAACCTCTACGGGAAACAAAATGGGAAAAGCCACAAGTGGGTTAAAACTAACGTTTGAATCTCCCTCCTTTGAAGGTATCCAAAATGTTTCTATCCATGCTCCATTGGTAGGTACTTGCTCGATATTAGGCCTTTGAATAGGAGGTTCTTCACTAATTTGAGCTTCTTGCCTTGGAATTTTTGTGTAAGTATGTATAGCAATCACTTCCTTGTCATGACATGATTCATCCGATAAGGTATCCCATTCATAATCCTGAGAATCATCACTATCTCCTTTAGATTCTAAGGCATTTATGTGAGGATAAAAATCATGCATTGGGCTTGAACTTTCTCCTTTGAATTGAAAACCTACTCCAGATTTTTCATGACTTGCCCTCCAAATAGGGTCAATAGGTTCTAATAATCCCCTATTTCTTTGGCCTAAGGGTCCTCTTCCCTTGTATCCCATCTTCTGCATTATATCAAAGCCTTTTCCATATTGCTCAGTTTGTATCTTTACATGCTGAATTCTTTCCATGGGAGTGTTGGAGGTATCTTCCTCATCATGGTAAAGCCATTGAAGGATGTCATCTTCTTCCTTATCCCATGTTGCTTTGTTATCTTCCCTCACAAAATAGGAATTATACTTATGTGGAAGATATTCTTTTGATGGTTTACCATGTGATTTTCGAGATGTGGGCATGTCAAATAGAGAAATAGAATATTCCCCTATCCCTTTTGAACTAATCCTGCATTATTTTTCAAAGTTGTTCATCATTTCACTCATGTGTTGGTAACGATCTTCCTTAGCTTTTTCCTTTTCTTCTTTGGTAGGTTTATAGACTACT
Organism: Chamaecyparis obtusa; assembly: GCA_027943335.1. Taxonomy (NCBI): domain Eukaryota; kingdom Viridiplantae; phylum Streptophyta; class Pinopsida; order Cupressales; family Cupressaceae; genus Chamaecyparis; species Chamaecyparis obtusa. The sequence goes on from BSBK01007361.1 coordinate 317,055, forward strand.
GTTTCCAATTTAGGTGCTAGATATGAACTTTTCGTTGCATTTGGGCCCTCGTAGCTCACTTTTTCCTTTCCCTTAGTTGATGTAGCTAAGCTAGCTTGAGGAGGGTCTGGAATAACATTTAATGTTAGTTCTTTCATTTTAACATCTTCAATTGTGGTTTCTTGAATAATTCCTTCTCGGTTATGTGGAATGTATAACTCATGAGGAGGTTTGAGTGCATTGCAATATTGGAATGGGTTAGAGTCTCCTCCAACCGTGATTTCTTCACCCATGTATGGAAATTTTATGCATTGGTGGTACGTGGATGGGACTACTTGCATCTCGTGAATCCATGGTCTACCCAACAAAATATTATAAGTTAATTTCATGTCTAGCACTTGGCAATTGGTGTCCTTCTTGATAGGTCCCACTTGGATGGGCAATACAATCATGCCCTTAGAAGCTCTTTCAGCTTCATCATAAGCTTTAATGGTGATTTTCTTTGTAGGGTCAATGCAAGACTCAGATAGACCTAAGGATTTGACAAGACTTAATGTGCAAATGTTGAGACCAGCCCCTCCATCAATGAGGGCTCTTTTGACTCTATGCCTTTCGATTAAGACCTCTATATGCAATGGTAGATTTTGAGGATGGGTTATAGACATGTCATCTTGATCAGAAAATGAAAGACAATGAGGTGCTACAAGATGACCTACCATATGTTGAAACTTTTCTGCCTCTAAGTTAGTAGGAACATCTGTCTCTACTAGAGATTTTTCCCAAAATCTCCTTATGGTTTGGTGACAACTTCAATAATTCTAAGATAGAGATTTGTGCTGGAGTACATTGCAATTGATCAACCAAACTATAAGGCCTTGCTGTTGTAGAAGGTTTTTTGACCACAATGTTGGATTGCGGGATGTTAGTGCTTTGAGGAGCTATCCCTTGTAGGGTTATTCTAGAATTTTGCCCTCTTGTAATGACATTTGATGCTTCCTTTTGAGGTTGTTCATTGACTATTATAGCATTAACAATATGATCATAAGGTGGTGCAAAGTTGAGATTATTGGCGCTTTGCTTCTTGTTATTTGATGACTCTCCCTTATCATGTTTGTAAAAAGGTTGTTTGAATGTCGTATGATCTTCATTGTTGGGAGGTCCGTCAATGGTGATCGTGCCATTATCAATTAAATCTTGCACTACATTCTTTAGTTGCAGACATTCATTTGTTGTGTATCCTCAAATTCTATGATACTCACAATGGCTATCGGCACTCCACCAACTAGGCTTATTATTTGGCTCGTAAGGCTGAATTTTGGGTAGAGTAATGACATTATTAGCCATGAGAACCTTTAATTCCTTTTCAAGGGGTTCACCCAAGGGTGTGAAGTTATTTGGGGGGGTTGGCCTCAAATATTTATCAAATTTATTATTCCTTGAATTATCTCCTTGATTTCCATTGTTGGTGTGGTTGTTGTTGGATGGTGCATTAGAGCTCTGATTGGTATTATTCACTTGATTAGGTGTCCTTGTAAGAGCAAAGGGGACCACCTTCAAGTTTCTAGATTCAACTACTCCATCATTCACAATTCCCTTATTTTTATTCTTATAAGGACTATTACTATTGAACCAATTATTCTTCTGATTATTGCCATTGTTGCCACTGTTGGGGTTGTTCTTATTATCTTTGTACAGTTTGAGTTCTCCACTTTTGACCAACACTTCCTCCATGGTTACTCCATTTTCAATTAGATCTTGGAAGGTCTTTGGACATTGCATTCATAAGCGGTAGTTTAACTCATTACTCAAACTGTTTATGAAGATATCCATCTTCTCTTTTTCAGGCACACTTCTAAGATATCTTGCAAAAATTGTCCTCCACCTTTGTAGAAAAGTGAGGAATGCCTCTCCATCTTTTTGTTTTTTGTTGCATAACGTTATCATCATGACATCATGTTTAATGTTATATGAGTAATGAGCCATGAATTTTGAAGCTAACTCTTCGAAGGTCTTAATGCTGGAGGGTGACTTAGAAAACCACTCCATAGCCATGCCTCCTAAGCTTTGCAGAAATAATCTCATTAAATATGTTGTATCATGCATGAACTCTAAGCTCAATGCACAAAACTCCCGTAAGTGATCTTGGGGATCCGTTGTTCCTTTGTACTTGTCATATTTAGGAAACACAACATTGATTGGGAATGGCACCATAACCAAGCTTTTATCAAATGGGAATGGGCACAATGCTTCTATAGAGAAAGGCTTGGGAGTCCCACTTTACTTGATGTTATCTAATTGCATTTGAAATGCCTTGAATTGCTTGTTCACGATGTCTAAGGTACTTTCCTCAACTTCTGGTGCTTTAAGTTGGTTGACATCATAGTCACGGGGAAGCTTGAGACCTTTTTGTGCTAAGTCCATGAAATGTTTTTCTCTATCTAGGTCCATTGCCTTTTCCATGAGCTTTCTGAAATAAGGACATTGGATAGCCTCACTAACTCTTTCATCCGCAACATCTTCTGTCGTTGGTTCGGTGTTAGTTTGAGTATGAGTTTGGTTAACTCCTTGAGCATTTTGATCTACTCCTCCATTGTTGGTATTGCCTTGGTTATTAATATTGCTCTGGTTATTCATGTCATTGCCTCCACTATTGGCATTACCTTGGTTGGTGAGATCAATGCCACTATTATCCTTACCACCCAAACTACCCTGATACATCATGTTGCCTTCTTTTTCTTGTTCGGGTGACTTTTGTGGTACTCTAGGAGTAGTTTCATCTCCGGGATAAGGGAGCTCGTCTCAAATAGGTCCCGTTAGCTTGCAAGGTTTGCTTGATATAATATGATCTAGTGAGTGTAGGAATGAACCTTGGATACAAGTTAAGACTACTTGGATCTAATCCTTTGCAAAATTTTGATAGATATGTGAAACATGATTTTTGACCAGACTGTAAGTTGGATCAGCAAAAACTCGAAAAAGGGTACTCAAATTGATATTCAAAAAAAATTTATTCTTCTTGGAAGTATTCTCTGTTTGACCTTTTTGTTTTCTAGGCATGACTAAAATAATCACAGGCGTGTCTGAAACCTGTGTAAGCGTATACTAGTTTGTTGATAGGCGGCACTCTGTAGATGAACATGCGGCACTTTTCTTCCTATTAAGCGAGTTTCTAGTATTTAAAAGCATGTTTGAATCTCTGTTAGGTGGGACTTTACTGTGTCCACATGTGTTTAAACTAGTCAGAGGTGTGATTGAACACCTGATAGGCATGTTAAAATTGGTACAAGCGACACTTCTCTGACCAGGGTATAATATTTTGAATTTTTAAAAGTTTTGATCAGATATTTTTGAAAATTTCTTATTTTGAAAATTAAAAAAAAATGCAACACACACATAAATGTCTCTAAAAAATAATCTAATGTGTATATTCTCGAATGTTTTCACAAGTATAGCACAAGAATGAATTCCAAACAACCTACCTAGAGTCAAATTGGTTTGTAAACATGGCTCTACAAGGTGGCCTTTCTAATTTAACTGGGATTTAATAAATGTTCCGTTCAAATGAATTAAAATCTCTCATCCCCCAAGTATGGTAAGGGGCTTCCCACACGCACTAAGGCATGATTTTGCACAATCTGTAAGGACTACTAGAGGAAGTTCAAGAAGATTAAAATCCCTTTGTCATGCACCCCATTAAGGATGCATGCGTTTCATTTTATAGTGGGTCAGATTCTCAAGGAAAAAGCAAGTGTATCCCACTTTGGGTTGTCCCTCTCACTAGCCTTGCTAAGGCAAATTCGGGAGGCAAGCCCACTAAATCTCTAGCATGTTCATTTTGCAAGTAAGGAAAATTTGGAATTTTAAGTAAAGTTTTTGGGAGTTTGTTTCACGAAGAAGGTGAAGAGCATATCCCTAACTTTCCTTTTGATTCCCAAACACTTCAAACACTTAGTTCTTTTTCAACCTCTTGACAAGGATGTTCTTAGAATTGAAATGTGTGGTTCAATTTCCTCCCTATTAAAGCTAGATTTAAATGACAATGCCACAAGTTAAGGGAATGCAAGCTTGTTTGAGTAGAATACCTTTCCTTGTAGCTAGCAAAAGGCTAGGGGCATTTTTGAGTTACTGATTTTCATTTTTCACTTACTCACCTTGGCAATTTGCTCCAGCTCCCTCCTCCAACAAGTTAGTCCAACACAACCAATTCACAATGAGGGGAAACCAAACTTGCATGTAATCAATCAAAAGATTTCAATGAAAGAAACTTTAAGCTCAAGGTTCATAAATCCAATTTAGAGACACAAATTTCTGCTTATAAGCTTCAATCACAGCTAAATACTTCTCATATGCCTTGACATCCTCATCTAGTGTGGATTCAAGGACAACCTTTGTATGCACTTGATTCTCCTTCTTTATTTTCTTTGCCAATGTTTTTCCCTCCTTGTTGAACTTTCTTTTTGGCTTTTTCACTCTCGGATGTCTGCTCATTTACTGGTTAACAACAAACACAGAGTCAGATTTTCAAATTTATCAAATTAAAAGTGAAAATAGCAAATTAAACATAGGTGACATCATCTAGCTAGTAGGCGTGAATAAATCACTCACAGGCGTGACTTTATTGATTAGCCGCAACACTTTTCAATGCACAAGTGACATCAATAATTCACATAGGCGGTAAATTTATCCTCCTAAGCATAAATAGAACTTTAAATCTGCGGCAAATAGTCAAAGCAAAGCAACATTTAAAGCTTCTGAAGTGATAAAGATACTATCACAAGCGTAACTTTAAAGATCAAATGCAATACAAATTCATCTCCTAAGCGATAGAAAATTTAGCTTAAGCGTGACTTTAAACGTCAAATGCAATGCAAAGTGGAATTTAAAGCGACAGAAAATAAGTGATACACGATACTTCCCTGTGTTTAGGCATGATTTAAAGCCATAAAGACTGAATGCTTTGTTGTTCTGGGTGTGAGTTTCCAGCTAACAGACGTGAGATTAGCTTCCGAAGTGACACTGTAATGCTTCCAGGTGTGAATAGATCTCCCGTAGGCATGACTTTAGCAAATTCCTATAGAAAACATACGGAAACAAGACAAAAATGCATGCAAAGATGATTTAAATCACAAATTTGTTAGTATTTGAGGCTCAATGCCCCACGGTGGGTGCCATTTATGTGATGATATTATTCATCTTCATGAAATTAAGATCAAGTAGCAACAATTTAAGATAAATACAAAGGAAATTTACTCTAAAATGCAACTACAATCTATAACATCTCATGGATCTCTACAAAGAAGTGGTAAGTGAGCTCTCAGCTGTAAATCCTCACTAGTGACACCTCTAAAATGAGAATAATGCTACTATGATGCTTCTAAATGCTTATTCTATGATGAATTCATGCTTAATCTAGCTCCATTGATAACAATGCAGTGATAAAATGATAAAATGATAAACTCTAAATGCTCAAATGCTTCAATTGCTCTTAGAAATGATCTCAATTGACTATAGTAACAATGCTTTTCAATTAAAATTCTAAGATGCTTATGCTCTCCAAAATGCCTCATACTTATAGTAATTTCCCAAGGGTAAGGGGTAGAGTGAGTTGATCATGGTTATGCTTGGGTAAGGTCAATTGGCTTTTCTTTGTCCATAAATGGGGGGACAAGGAGGGGACAATCATTTAAATGGTTTCAAAAGGCTGGACCATTTCAACAAAAGTGAGTGATTTGTGTCCATTTTGTCTCCAATTTGCTTTGTTGAGGGAAATTATGATTTATTAATTAATTAAAGTAATTAAATTTAGCCATGAAGGGTAAGAGGTTCATTTTGATTCTTGCTTTCAACAACTATGTCATTAATTAAATTTAATCAATTTCGTAGTGTTTTTCCCCTTTTCAAGCTTTATTTAATCATTTAATCATTTTAATTGATTTTTCCTTTGATTTGAATTGCCTTTGTTCCATTTATTGATTTTTCATGCTATTTTGATGATTTGATGCACCTTTTGATTGATTTAAGCCTTTGGCCAATTTTCCTTGTCTACACTACCATATACTCCATTTTAGTAGCAGATAAAGAAACTACAACCTATTTCTTACTCATACAACTAATTGCACCACCAAATAATGTAAACACATAAGCACTATTAGATTTTCTACTATCAATATCACCTACCCAATTTGAATCCACGTAAATATGAATATCAAGGAAAATTTTGTCTCCTATCATACTACAATAATAAAACAAATAATACTCTGAAGTACCCTTCAAATATCTAAAGACTCTTTTAATTTCATCCCAATGAAATTTTCTAGGATTAGACATATATTTTGAATAGAAAGGTCTAGTTTAGTATAGACCATAGCATACATTAAACTTCTAAATGCACTTTGGTAATGTACTTTTCTTATGTCTTCCATCTTTGAAGGAGATGCAAGAAAATATGAAATAGACAATATTGTTCTAATTGTAAAAGAAATACATAATCCATCCTTGAATCCCACACATTAAACCTCTTTAAAATTAAGTTCACATACTTACTCTAGCCTATCTATAGCTTTTTACTTGGACTATCTCTTCTAAGTTGCATCCCAAGAATGTGCTTTTCTACACCAAGATCTTTCATTGAAAATTTAGTAGCAAGCTAAGACATTAGTTATACAATCATACCTTTCCCTTTACCAATCAAAAACATATCATAAACATATAATGCAATGTATAAAAAATAACCACCATCAAGTTTATAATAAACACAGTGATTTGATTTAGGACATCCAAATATCAAACTCAACACATACGTATCAAATTTCTAATACCACATCCTAGGACTTTGCTTGATACAATACAAATATTGCTTCAATTTACAAACCAAATTACTTTTTCCTTTTACCACATAGTTCTCTAGTTGTGTAATTTAAATATCCTCCTCCAAATTATCATTAAGGAAAGTAGTTTTCACATCTATTTTCTCAACCTCTAAACAATAAGGAGAAACAATAGAAAACAAAAAATTAATGGATGCCATTCTTGTAACAGGACAGAATATCTCACCATTATCAACACCCTCAACCTGAGAGTAGCTTTTCACAATCAAACTTTCTTTATACTTCTCAATTATTCCGTCTAAACCAATATTTTTCTTGAACACTCATTTGCAACCAATAGGTTTTCCTCCTTTAACAATGATACAACATCCCATGTATCATTCTTTATCAAAACTATCATTTTTTCATCCATATAAATTTTCTAGGGTTCTACATAATTCATATCTAATGTCTCTTCTATATATCTAGGTTCATCCATGCTAATATTCAAAGAAAAAATATATCTCCAATCATCAAGAGAACACATTTTTGGTGGTTGTCTCTACCTTGTAGACATTTGAACAAAATCTTTTGGATGTTCTTCATCCTCTTATGAAGATGCAAAGTAATATGAGCTCTCCACAACTTCTTGTCTATCTAGGGGCCTTAATTCAACTTTCTCAAGCATAGAAGCAAGTTAAGCACATCTTCTTTTTTTAGTTTGTTTATGCTGCAATGTAATAGAAGGAGGCTTAGTTTCTCTAAAAATAACACTTCTACTATGTATTACCTTTTTCACCATAAGGTCCCAAATATTATATTCATTCACACCATAATTATATCTAATGAAGATACATTTCACAACCTTGTTCTCCAACTTTTTTCACTTCTCCTTTGGCACATATGAATATGCCCCGTAGCCAAAAACTTTAAGATGTCTCAATGAAGGCTTATGACCTAACCATGCCTCCATAGGCATTTTATCAACTAGAGATAATGTAGGAGACTTGTTAATCACATAAAAAGTTAGTGGCAACAACTTCATCCCAAAATATTTGTTCTAGGCTAGCACCACTCAACATTCTCCTAGCCTTCTCTATCAATGCCATCTTCATCCTTCCTACAACTCCATTCTATTGTGGAGAATACAAAGTTTTATTTTTCCTATGAATTCCATAACCCTTACAAAATATATCAAAATTATTAGAGAAAAATTCACTTCCATTATCATTCCTCAAATATTTTATTTTTCTTCCAATTTATAATTCAACCATTTCTTTAAATTATTTAAATTGGCTTAAAAACATCAAATTTACTTTTTTCTAAAATATACCTAAGTCCTTCTTCTATAATCATCAATAAATGAAACATAATATGTGGATTTTACAATATAAGGAACATCTATAGGACCAAACACATTAGAATGGAAAATATCCAACACACCACAAGATTAATGAGAACTCAAGTAAAAATGAATGTGGTTTTTTTTTTTCATAAATACAATGCTCGCATAAATCAAAACCAAGATTAAAATCATTCAAACCTTCAATAAGGTATTTCCTTTTCAAGATCCTTAGATCCTTCTCTCCAATATATCCAAGTCTCTAGTGCCATAACATGGTCTTATTTGTAGGCAACTTTGGTTTGAAATAAAAATAACACTTAGGTACCCATAATCTAGGACAATCTACTGAAGGTGAAACCATCACCTTTTCCAATGAAGTATCCATAAAATTGGTTTTCATAGAAGTACTATTATACTCATCAATGTATGCATCTAGCTTATACACTATGCCAAACTTGACACCTCTAGAAATCACCATAGCACCTCTCACTATTTCATATCCCACATCAAAAAATATTACTTTCATACCTAAATCTATTAGTTTTCTCACATTTATCAAATTTCATCTTAGACCACGAAGATACAATAGACCATTAATATTTCTTATTCTACCATAAGAAAACCTAATTATAACTTTATCATGACCATCTATATTTAAATGATAATTATCACCTAAGTACATCTCACCTCTATCAAATTCTTCATATTCAAAAAGCCAATCTTTATTATAGGTCATATGAAAATATGCACTTTATGGTCATATGAAACTATATGAGAAATGATGAGGCATATTAATGTCTTAATTTTGATATAATTTGGACACACTCTTTGTGCTTTGACAAAACATTTCTAAACACTTGTTGTAAATATCTTGTGAACTTATGCCAGAGACAGCTAGAACCTACTAAACCTATGGGTAGTGTGGATGACATGTTTTGCTTAATATTATACATAGAATGCAATATTTCATATAACTATTTTAAGCTATGTTCTAATATCTGAGTAAAAGTAGGAATGTTATCTTGCATATGTGTTCCAGATGTTGCTAACTTTTTAGGAGAATGAGGAGCGACACAAAGAGTGGTGATTACTGCATTTAAGGAGGATAATGGAGACCGGTCATGGCAAAGAAAGCATAGTTTAGTTCCGTTGGATAAGTCATGCCTACAAAGGAGTTGTTGTTCCAAAGAATATAGGGGATACAACTTGCTATATTTCTTGAAAGTTGTTATTTTGTTGCTTGGCAGTAAATGTACTATGTCATGGTTGATCTTCCGCATTCTTTTCTGGTGATGTTTGTTCAAGAATTTTTATGTTATTTTTTTAATAAGCATCCAATCCTCTATATATAATAGATTTGGATAGTCTTAGTAAGCTAATGAGAAAATAGTTAATGCTGATTTAGATTCAGAAGCTACTCTTTCTATTCTTCATGAATTATTCAGTTTCTATGTCATCAAAGAAGGATTTTAATGGAAGAAATATTTTGAAGTACTTGTTGTGTTCATAGTTAATTGAAGCCAACCAAGGGGGCCCACTTGGGAGGTGGAATAGATTTAGGTAGAACAGATTCATTTCTTGGAATTTCCTATTTTCAGATAGATTTACTATATTAGTCCTACAACATTATTACTATGAAAGTTCCTACAGCACTTGCAGAAAATGATCATAGTGGACATTTGGAGTTGTTAATTAGTTTAGGTTCATTTTTAAGCTTCCTGCAATTATCTGTTGTTAGCCAAGGTGTGTTTACTATTTTGTAGCAGCAATATAGATTCTTCTAATGCATTTTACTTTCCTACAGCATAGGTGTTATGAATTCTAAAGGAATTTAGTGCACAAACTGTGCTAACCCATTTCAAGTCCTATGTCCCTGGGTTGACAATTCAACTGTATTTCATGATGGAATAGGTAATCCTTAGAATAGATATATTATCCTTGAAAGAGAGACAATGGCATGATTATCTTCATCTATTATGAAACTGTACATTTTTGGCACCGTTGCCGAGGATGGTGTCAAGCTAGGAACCTTCATGAGTCATTTATTTTCAGATTAGTTTGTTAGCTAGGAACTACAAAGTTGTGGGCTTGATTAACAAGTCACCAATTTCTTGCATGCATTGAATAAGGAGAGATGTCCATGGTAGATTCCTTCCTAAGGAACCTGTGAAACCAAAATAAGAATTCGAAGAACCTGAACTGCCATTTCTTGACGCAAGCCTAGAGTTTACTGCATCATCTTCTTCAGTAGAAGAAGACATCTAGAAAACATTTGACCTCCATCCATTTGAGGAAATATTGGCCAACTTCCATACTAACCCCACTTCAGGACCGCCTATTGTCCAGAATCCCCCAACAATTACCAACTTCCAGCCATAGTTTCAATATCCCATACCTCCAGCTATGGTAGCTCCCACATTTCCATTTCCAATACCAAGTCTCATCAATAATCCCAATCTCAAAAATATACCTGCATCAGCATTACCAAAGTTTTATGGTCTCATCATAGAGATACTTTTCTATTCAAATTTGATATCCTGTGCTGGAGCTTTGACTATAATAATGACAGTCACAAGCTAAAATTATTCCTAGCCACACTAAAAGAGTCAGCTTTAAAATAGTTTATGGGCTTGGGGGCAAATGTAGTAGCAAATTGGGATGATATGAGATGCCTATTTCGTAACAAGTATAAGGAATATTGCAATGGAAATGATTCAAAAGGTGATGACATTTTTAGAATGTCACAATGGAAGATGAAACATTAGAAGATTATATATATCACTTCCTGTTCAACTTACAAAAGAACCCACAACATACCCTGCAGGAGGAGTCCCAAAAGCTGATTTTTCTCAGAGGAGTAAATGAGAACTATCTTGAAGCATTGGATTTGATGGTAGGAGGAGATATATCCTAATCTTCATGGGATGACCTTTAGAAGATTTTCCAGAACTACTCTAGGTCAGCAGTAAAGAAAGGAAGGGGATTTCGCTCAGCAATAGCCAAGGGAAGTGGCTCTAGTATTTCAAAGATGGAAATTTCAAATTTGTTGTCTGATTTCAAGAAAGACATCATCAATGATGTCACCACACATTTGGATACAATGGCTGGTAAGAACAAACATGCAGAAGCTGAGGAGCAGTTAGCTGAGCACTGCCCACACTGCTGGAAACAAAAGAAATATTGTCATTGCAAATTAGTCACTAATGTGGAAAACCAGCATCTTCCAACTGAGTACCTAAAGATAGAAGGAGAAGATGAGAAAGTATTTTTTATTGCTCAATGTTGGCCATGGGCCCCACATCAAGGTATGCCTCAAGACCCTTTACAAAATTCAAATCCATATAGTAATCAATGGCAAAATCGTAGTGTCCAAGGTCCTCCATAATATAATCAACCTAGTTGGAACAATGCTTGGAAAAATAATCCACAAAGTCAATGGTATCCTCCACAATAGCTTTAATGGCCACAGTTCCCAAACCAATGGCACCCACCCCAAGGGAATTGGCAGTCTACAAACCAATGGAGAGGACCTCAGCAATGGTCTAACAATACCAGATACCCACCTTTACCACCTCTAGCAAATACACCTGCACTAATGCCACCACCTACAATTTCTGGACCTTAAAAATAGACTCAGTTGCCTGCACAACCTCATCCAAATCCAAATAACCAGCAGCCACAACAACCAATGTATGCTGCTGATGCTCAATAGTATCATGCTTATGCTCTAAATGTCACAGATATACATTTTAGATCTGGTACAACCTTACCAACACCTGAACCACCTCTTATAACTAAAATACCAAATCCTCTTGCAGCATCAGCACCAGCAACTTCTCTGCCACAAGCGGTTGACCCAACCAATGTAACTAGTTTAGTTCAAACTCAAACTGCAATTGAACCTCCTTTTCCACAAAAGCTCATACAAAGTAAACCTGCACAAATAGAGGAACAATCCTTTGACATCATTGACCAGCTGAAGAACATGCATGTCCAAATTCCTTTGTTCCAAGCTATTAAAGATGTTCCTATTTATGGCAAAGCTATCAGAGAAGCATGTCTTAAAAAGCCTGGGAGGAAGAAAAAGGACCCAACCACAGTCCATGTTATAGGACAATTGGCTGACATCATGTTAGGAAAATTGGTTATTCCTAAATATTCTAATCTGGGGAGTCCAGTTGTGAATGTGATTATAAATGGTCAGTTAGTTAAAAATGCCTTGATTGATCTTGGTGCTGCTATAAATGTAATGACCAAGGATACTATGAAAAAGATGAACATAGAAGGATTATGAGCTACCCCAACAATTTTACAACTCGCCGATAGTTCTACTATCACTCCTGATGGAATGATAGAGGACATAGTAGTAGCCCTAGATTCTCTAGAGTACCCTGTAGATTTTATGATTATATCCCCAAAAGTCAACTTAGCTAGTTACCCTGTCATTTTAGGATGACCATGGTTAGCTACAGTTGATGTAAATATAAGTTGTAGGTTAGGAAACATGACCATATTGGATGGATAGGCAACAAAGAAATTTGTCCTGTATCCTCCAACACAACCCCAACTAGATTTAAGCACACCTATATGGCCAAATTTAGGGGATGGAGAGGAAGAGTTAAACTCTATAGTACAGCTTATGATGTTACATAGACAATCTTTTCTAAAGTTGCAAGAGGAGGATTCAATAATTCATAGTATTCTTAATAATACTTGTGTGGTAGAAAAGGATGTATCTGACAGCTCTGTGTTGGAACTAACTACATATGAAGAATATACTGAGAATTATTTTCTACCTAAGGAGCTAGACATTATCCATCAGCTTTTACCATGTGAACTAGATACAAGTCCCATCTCTGAAGCTGCTATGGTTAATCTCACAACTACTTTTGAGTTTTCAAAAGGTCATAATCTCCATGTCAATAACAAACTACCTCCCAAATAGCTGAAACAGTTAACAGAGCTTCTTCAAAAACATGAAAAGGCTTTTGCATGGGACTATGGAGATATGAAAGGGTTAAGCCCCACATTATGCACTCATAGAATATATATCAATGAAGGGTGCCTGCCACTCCGTCAACCCCAGAAGTGGATTAATCCAACACTTAGGGAAATAGTTAAAACTAAACTACAAAAATTGCTTGATGCTGGTTTCATATACCCTATATCTGATAGTTGATGGGTCTCACCTCTGGTTATAGTACCAAAAAAGGGAGGGAAATGGAAGATTTGTGTAGATTATAGAGAATTGAGTAAGGCAACGAAGAAGGATCATTTTCCTTTACCATTTATTGATCAACTTCTGGATACTCTGGTTGGTAAGAAATTATTTTCTTTTCTTGATGGATATAGTGGTTATAATTAGATAAGTATAGCTCCAAAGGATCAAGATAAGACTACATTTACATGCCCATGGGGTACTTTTGCATACTCTGTGTTGCCATTTGGCCTATGTAATGCTCCAGCAACATTTCAAAGAGCTGTAATTAGTATTTTTGTTGACATATCACATGACTATATGGAAATATATATGGATGATTTTACATCATTTGGAGTGACCTTTGAGGAGGCTTTGATGAATCTTGAAAAGGTTCTTGTCCGATGCAAAGAACATAATCTGTCACTTAATAGTGAGAAATGTTTCATGCTTATGCAGGAAGGGGTAGTGCTTGGTCATTTTATATTAGCCACAGGGATACAAGTGGACCCAGCCAAGATAGAGGTAATCCTAACATTGCCCACACCTACTAAACCAAAGGATGTAAGATCTTTTTTAGGTCATGCTGGCTATTATAGGCATTTCATTCAAAATTTTAGTCAAATAGTTAGTCCTTTGTATACACTGCTGACTAAAGAAGTTGAATTCATTTGGACACTAGCATATAATGAATCCTTCTTGTAGCTTAAGAAACTCCTCACCATAGCACCAGTTCTTAAGGGACCACATTGGTCTATTCCATTTCATATCCATATTGATGCATCAGACTATGTTGTAGGTGTTGTCTTAGGACAAAATCCTGCTAACCTTGAAAATGCAATCTATTATATTAGTAAAAGCCTCCATGGCCCTGAACTAAACTACATAGTAACTAAGAAGGAACTTTTAGCTATAGTTTATGCATTGAACAAATTCTAACACTATGTAACTAGCTATCCTATTTTTGTTGATACTGACCACTCCGTCATAAAGTACTTAATGAACAAACCTATTGTAACTGGCAGATTGGCAAGATGGCTCTTGTTATTGCAGGAGTTTGATATAACTATTGTCGATAAGCCAGGCAAGGCCAATGTAGTTGCTGACTATTTGTCTAGACTTCAACTTGCTAATGAAGATCCAACTCCAATTGAAGATACATTTCCAGATGAGCATTTGTTCCACATAGCAACCCATACACCATGGTATGTAGATATAGCAAACTATCTTGCTACAAATAAAATGCCCCCACACTTCTCCCAAAAAGATAGGAAGAAGCTTGCAGAGAAAAGTTTTCAATATTCATGGATAGATAACAATCTCTTCTATACTGGACCAGATCAAATCATGAAGAGATGTGTCAGGGAAGATGAAATATATGGCATACTACATGCCTATCATGATGAACCATGTGGAGGCCATTTTGCAGGAAAATGAACAGCATTAAAGATACTTACAACTGGATACTATTGGCCAACATTACATAAGGATGCATCAACTTATACAACCAAGTGTGACAAATGCCAGAGAATGGGCCGGCCAACAAGATCAAATGAGATGCCATTCAATCCATAGGTTTTTGTAACACCCTTTAACAAGTGGGGTATGGACTTCATAGGGCCAATTGAACCACCATCAAATGGAAAATCTTACATCTTGGTATGTACAGATTATTTAACAAAATGGGTGGAAGTCAAGGCGATGAAAAATGCAAGAGATGAAAAGTAGCTAAATTCTTATATGAAGAAATATTCACATGCTACGGAGTTCCCAGAGAACTTGTAATAGATCAAGGAGCCTAGTTCACATCAAATTTGATCACTGAACTTATGAAAGAATACAACATAAGGCACCAAAAATCCAACCCTTATCACCCTTAGGAAAATGGGCAAGAAGAGGTCACCAACAGAGAAATTGAGGCCATTCTGACCAAGATAGTGCAAATACATAAGAGGGATTGGAGCAGCAGATTAACTGAAGCCATCTGGGCTTATCGAACTACATGGAAGACAACAACTGGATTCACCCCATTTGAACTTGTGTATGGCAAAGCAGCAATGTTTCCCATTGAATTTGAACATAAAATATTATGCACTACTCTAGAATTGAACATCAACCTTCCTGTAGCACAAGAAGAGAGACTTCTCCACTTGAACTCACTGGATGAAATGAGAAAGATAGCTTTGGAAAGAACAGAGATCATTCAGAAACAACAGAAGAAGTGGCATGATGCACATATCAGGAATAAACACTTCCAAGTGGGAGATTGGGATCTTTTATATGATTCTCGATTCAAGGAGATTATACAAAAATTGTAGACTCGGTGGCTAGGGCCTTATGAAATTTAGTATCACTAATACATTTGGGGTGAAATTGCGACGACCATTTGCGACGGTAGGCAAATGTCATGCGGTTTTGCCCTTTTTTTTTCAAATATAGCCCGACACCATCGCAATTTGCGACGACAATACATTTGTCACTGTCGCAATTGCGACGTTGTCGGGATATAAGCACAAATTAAAAAGGAACGTTGTCATGTGTGTTTTCAACAGTGCCGTAACCCTCCGTGAAATCACATCAGGATATAAGGGCAAAAAAAATAAGAACATTGTCATTTGTGTTTTCAACAGTGCCATAACCCTCCGCGAAATCACATCGGGATATAAGGGCAAAAAAAACAAGAACGTTGTCATTTGTGTTTTCAACAGCGCCGTAACCCTCCACGAAATCACAGCTACAATTTCTGAGTACGTTGGGTTTATTTTTCTTTTGTCATTATTATGTAATCTGGTATTCAGCTATTAGAGAGCTAAAATACCCAGAAATGAGGACATATCTATGTTGAATTTATTGTTAGCGGCTTTGGTTATTTAGAAGTTTAATTTTATTTGTTCATCTTTCAAGCACAAACGTTTTGTGGACCGTAACGTCTTCATTGTTTCGGGTATGCAGTGAAACAGCCCTAACTTGCAATTGCGATGTTGTCGGGATATAAGGGCAAAAAAAAAAAAGGAACGTTGTCATTTGTGTTTTCAACAGCACCGTAACCCTCCGCGAAATCACATCGGGATATAAGGGCAAAAAAAACAAGAACGTTGTCATTTGTGTTTTCAACAGTGCCGAGAGAGATTCCCTCCGCGAAATCACAGCTACAATTTCTGAGTACGTTGGGTTTATTTTTCTTTTGTCATTATTATGTAATCTGGTATTCAGCTGTTAGAGAGCTAAAATACCCAGAAATGAGGACATATCTGTGTTGAATTTATTGTTAGCGGCTTTGATTATTTAGAAGTTTAATTTTATTTGTTCATCTTTCAAGCACAAACATTTTGTGGACTGTAATGTCTTCATTGTTTCGGGTATGCAATGAAACAGCCCTAACTTGCGACTACCTTCACGGTACTTGTGTACATTATCATGTTGTCTTTACAGTGACTGTCCTCATTCAAGTGGCAATTACACAAGGGACAGTCACTGTGAGATGTCCTCATTTGTGACAAGGACAGTCACACTTAGGACATCTCATAGTGATATTCCCTTGTGTAATTTCCACTTGAATGTATTTCTATTGAACCACATTAATGCTTTTCTTCTTCAACAAATGAGGACAGTCACTGTAAAGACAACATGATAATGTACACAATTACTAAAAAATGATCTTGTTAATTGATGTAACACTTTGTCTTGCTCACTCCCTATCCTTCACTAGGGTCTCTTTAGGCCAATGTTTTGACTTGATAGGGTACTTAACTATCCCTACACTCTTTAGGTATCTCTACCCAAGATCCCACTCCTTCAACTAGTGCACACCAACAAGAAATACAACGAACTCTGCTCAATACCAATCTAGCTACTAGGACACTCCTAGTCTTGTCTTCACAAATTGAAACACATTCAACTAGAACTTTACTCCATGGAGAGGCTGGCCACTAGGACCTCTATTGGTTTCAATATTACTCCTTCACCTATACTTTTCATTAGTACTTCAATCCGGTTCATCAAACCATGCCAATTGCACCCAAAAATAGGCTGCTAGCAATTAGGCCTTTGTCAAGCCTTTTTGTTTATATTAAGCCACCTAAAGGGCTTAGGATTCAGATGCCCTTTATTGAGAACTCCAAGATATCTAAGGTCTTCTCCTCCTAGATTTTTTGTACACCAACTGCTACAGCCATGCCTGAAAACAAGTATTTTGACACAACTTGGACAGTCTGACTAAGAGTTTGTTTTCTTAGCAGCCAAAGAAACTCACCCAATCTTCTAATTTGACTTGGGGCTTCTTTAGATGTGTGTCTACCTCTCCATGAGATTTTAGTTGAAGCAACCAATGCATTCAACTTGTTGTAATCTTCTTGTAATGATTTGTCATCCCTAACTGTGCTCAACTGACTCACCTAGGACATCATTGCAAACATAGAAAATGAGCTTCCCAGGGCCCCTCCTTCCAAACATATAGTACATGGAGTCTCCTCACCCATTCCAAGAGCCCATACAAAATTGACAATGGAATGATGAGCTAAGACTCCATTTGTTCAACCTGCCTGGTTCAAACCAATGATAGGGTACTTAACAAAAGAATTAACAAACTAGTTGGAATGCTTCAAAACTCAAAAAAAACACAACACAGAATAAAAAAACAACTTGTACTAACTTTTCCAATAGACACTGCGAGCTATCTAATCCATTAATCAACTGAAAACAAAGAAACAAAAAAACTCAAGAATTCACTAAAACCGTGTTACTCTACAAATCTTCTTAATTCCAAATGTTTTTCCCCCTAACCTTTTGCACAGATCGATGGAGGCCTCTTATAGTTGATCTGATGCCTAATTCAATGGTTTCATATAGTTACATAACCATCTTACTCGAAAATGCTCCCTTGCACAAATGTTGTCAATGTTGTGAATGACAACATTGACAACTTGTTACAACCTTTGGGATTTTGGTTCAAAACTTATTGTTCAAACACCATAAGACCCTAACCATGACTTAGTTAGGCTATTTAGACCTCACATAGGCCACTTCTACACTTCTTTGCCCAATTTGACCCCTAAATGCTTCATTCCCACTTTTGCCACAATATTGGTAACTTGGGTACAAATTGGCACTTGCCTTCACAAAGGTCACACATGAGGACATCTCACAGTGATCGATTTTCCCTTGTGTAATTGCCACTTGAATGTATTGCTATTGAACCACATTAATACTTTTCTTCTTCAACAAATGAGGACAGAACCTCTAAAGACAACATGATAATGTACACTCACTGTAAGGACAGTCACAAATGAGGACATCTCACAGTGACTGTCCCTTGTGTAATTTCCGCTTGAATGTATTGCTATTGAACCACATTAATGCTTTTCTTCTTCAAAAAATGAGGACAGTCACTCTAAAGACAACATGATAATGTACACTCACTGTAAGGATAGTCACAAATGAGGACATCTCACAGTGACTGTCCCTTGTGTAATTGCTGCTTGAATTACACAAGGGACAGTCATTGTGAGATGTCCTCATTTGTGACAAGGACAGTCACACATGAGGACATCTCACAGTGATTGTCCCTTGTGTAATTTCCACTTGAATGTATTGCTATTGAACCACATTAATGCTTTTCTTCTTCAACAAATGAGGACAGTCACTCTAAAGACAACATGATAATGTACACTCACTGTAAGGATAGTCACAAATGAGGACATCTCACAGTGATTGTCCCTTGTGTAATTTCCGCTTGAATTACATAAGGGACAGTCATTGTGAGATGTCCTCATTTGTGACAAGGATAGTCACACATGAGGACATCTCACAGTGATTGTCCCTTGTGTAATTGTCACTTGAATGTATTGCTATTGAACCACATTAATGCTTTTCTTCTTCAACAAATGAGGACAGTCACTCTAAAGACAACATGATAATGTACACTCACTGTAAGGATAGTCACAAATGAGGACATCTCACAGTGACTGTCCCTTGTGTAATTGCCGCTTGAATTACACAAGGGATAGTCATTGTGAGATGTCCTCATTTGTGACAAGGACAGTCACACATGAGGACATCTCACAGTGATTGTCTGTAATGTCCCCTTTTTGGCTAACTTGGAAAACAGGAACAATTACTCCACTTCTCAGACTTACTCTATCAGATACTTACAATTAAACTAAGTAATGGAGGTTACTTAAGATATCAACCGCTATTTCAGATTCAATCACAATATGTGTGCAAGATGATATTGATACCAATATGTTTAATAGCACTGTCGGATATAATGATATGAAATATGCTATGAATATGATGTTTCCTATCACTTATAGTGATAGTATAATGATGGTATGTCTGATATAAACAATATCGATATACAATCAATAAGTATTGCTTACAGCAATGTATTTGCTGTGTCTGATATGATGATGTAATTATGCAAATCTGTAATATCGCTATGAGTGATATGTTGCTATTTCAGATTCTAAATTATATGCTTGCAACTTCAAATATTGATGTTGTTTTTGACTATCCTTTCTATCTGTGCAATCATGGTGTTGTCTCTGATCTGCAATGATAAACTTGAAACCAAACTGCCAAAGGCAGATGCTCTATTGAGTATATCCAAATATGGATAAGTAAATAAAGTTCTAATGATGCCTTGAGTGACTGACGAGAATGCATTCTTATATTGTCTTTAACAAATGAAGAGATGCTATGAATGAGACGTGTCTTGTTTCTTCCTCCATGTCCCTTTGTTAATCACACCTTTCCATAATCCGATAGTTCACATAATATTATTTCATTATTTTCTGATCATAGATAACTCCCAGATTGACTCAATATCAAATCTTTTTATGAAGGTAATCTTCCCTAATTGGTAGTGCAACCAGTAGTTAACATCCATTGTGTTTGTATTAGTTTGGTCTAACTATCATTAGTATTTAGTCAATCGATATTAACTCTTGCCTTATCCCATATTGTTATGATGATATCCAATCTTTCTACTCTGATATAAGTCGATATCATTTTCTGATAATTGTCCATTTATTGGTTGATTGCTGGTAATGGAGTTTGATCTTCAAATTGACTTCCATTCTTGTTAATACTTAAGGATACATTGTACTTATTATCCATGACTGATGCCTCATTCATCAATAGCTTGTGATATAATCACTGATGCTTTTGTGTTTCTACAAGATGTGGTTTATCTCAGACAATCGATAATCTTTCAATCCTTTAGTTGATATCCTCCTATGTGGTGTCTATTGATATAGATAGTAGAATTCAATCTAGTTTATGTTATTGTCATGATAACATAGGAAGTGATGGTGCATATTTGCTAGCGGGTCTTCATGTTTGATATTGCTTTATCGGATATGTCATTGTCTAAACTTGTGCAATTAATGATTATTTATAATATATGAATGGTTATCCTTCTTGCTTATCAATACATCTTCTGAAACACATAGCGACCTATCCCTTATTCATATCATGTTGATCTTGACTTCATAGTATTTGGTTCATTAATCATCCTCTCATGGTATCGATGTGTAATGACTAGTGATTGTTGTATCACTTCTTCATTCCTCATCGTGATAGATAATGCAAATGTTTAATGTAGATGTATATTGATTACAGATATTCGATATTGCTTTAAACGTTATTATTATTATTATTATTATTAATGTTATTGTTATTATTAAATATTATAATTAATGATGTTAGTAATATTAATAATATTATAATAAATATTATTATAGTGATAACATATTGTTTTATATTGAGAGGTTTATTAATATTATTTATATATTAAAATTATTATATCAATAATTGATTTAATATTATTACTTAATATATTATTATAATATAATATATATAATTTATTAATAATTATTTATTATTAATTTATATTATAATTATAATCATAATTATATTATTTATTAATATTTTAATATTATTTAATTAACATATTACTTATTATGCTAACTATATATTATTATTATCTTTTGATAATAATTATATATTATTGTTATATACCGTTAATAATAGATTATTATATATCATCTAATCATTTTATTATTATACTAAGTTCAATATGTCATGGCTCATGACATTGTCCCTTGTGTAATTGCCACTTGAATGTATTGCTATTGAACCACATTAATGCTTTTCTTCTTCAACAAATGAGGACAGTCACTCTAAAGACAACATGATAATGTACACTCATTGTAAGGACAGTCACAAATGAGGACATCTCACAGTGACTGTCCCTTGTGTAATTGCCACTTGAATTACACAAGGGACAGTCATTGTGAGATGTCCTCATTTGTGACAAGGACAGTCACACATGAGGACATCTCACAGTGATTGTCCCTTGTGTAATTGCCACTTGAATGTATTGCTATTGAACCACATTAATGCTTTTCTTCTTCAACAAATGAGGACAGTCACTCTAAAGACACCATGATAATGTACACTCACTGTAAGGACAGTCACAAATGAGGACATCTCATAGTGACTGTCCCTTGTGTAATTGCCACTTGAATGTATTGCTATTCAGCCACATTAATGCTTTTCTTCTTCAACAAATGAGGATAGTCACTCTAAGGACAACATGATAATGTACACTCACTGTAAGTGTACATTATCATGTTGTATTACAAATGGACCTTATGTTGGTCGGGATATAAGTGCAAAAAAAAAAAGGAACGTTGTCATTTGTGTTTTCAACAGTGCCGAGAGAGATTCCCTCCGCGAAATCAAGCGGGTTATCATTTGTGTTTTGAACAAAGCGGGTTGTCATTTTGGTTTTGAACAGCACCGAGAGAGATTCCCTCCGCGAAATCAAGCGGGTTGTCATTTGTGTTTTCAACAGCGCCGAGAGAGATTCCCTCCGCAAAATCACAGCTACAATTTCTGAGTACGTTGGGTTTATTTTTCTTTTGTCATTATTTAATCTGGTATTCAGCTGTTAGAGAGCTAAAATACCCAGAAATGAGGACATATCTGTGTTGAATTTATTGTTAGCGGCTTTGGTTATTTAGAATGCTTCCCCACAATACTTAATTACACAAGGGACAGTCACTGTGAGATGTCCTCATTTGTGACAAGGACAGTCACACATGAGGACATCTCACAGTGACTGTCCCTTGTGTAATTGCCACTTGAATGTATTTCTATTCAACCACATTTATGGGCCCGTTTGGACCATGACACACAGTAGCATCTACAGAGAAGAATATACAACATGAGGGCAGCCACTGTAAAGACAACATGATAATGTACACTCATTGTATGTGTACATTATCATGTTGTCTTTACAGTGACTGACCTCATTCAAGTGGCAATTACACAAGGGACAGTCACTGTGAGATGTCCTCATTTGTGACAAGGACAGTCACACATGAGGATATCTCACAGTGACTGTCCCTTGTGTAAGCCACTTGAATGTATTGCTATTCAACCACATTTATAGGCCCGTTTGGACCACGACACACAGTAGCATCTACAGAGAAGAATATCCCAGGTGTAACAAGTTGTAAGAATATACCAACAGTTCTAAGAAGTTCCCTAGCACATAGTAGCATCTTCTAATTGTCTATACCACTTCACAAGGTATTGTTTGCACACATTGTTTTTGGTTCTTTTGATGACCCTTGTTTTGAAATTGCTATTAGGCCTTGTAGCTTATATGTTTTGATTGCTGGAGAGCTTCTAAAGCTAAGCAAGAAGACCATTGCACGAGTTATAGCCGCGCGCTCAGGTTTGAAAATTGTATATTTTTTAATCTAATGTATATTTTAACTAGACTTTTAGCTTATTTTTGCTGTATATTTTAATCTAAAGGGAATCATGGATGTGAACTTGAAAGAATTTTGTACTTAGTTCTTATGGAGAGAATAGTAGTAGTTTACGGTCTAATATCAAATAGAGTTTTCCAATTACAGAAAGTTAATGAATTCTAATAGCTTATATTTTTTGATTGCTGGAGAGCTTCTAGAGCTAAGCAAGAAGACCATTGCACGAGTTATAGCCGCGCGCTCAGGTTTGAAAATTGTATATATTTTAATCTAATGTATATTTTAATCCTTTTGCCATGTCATGTAATATGTCTTGCCTTGTAGCTTATATGTTTTGAAATTGTTGTTAGGCCTTGTAGCTTATATGTTTTGATTGCTAGAGAGCTTCTAGAGCTAAGCAAGAAGACCATTGCACTAGTCGTAGCCGCGCGCTCAGGCATGAAAATTGTATATTTTTTAATCTAATGTATATTTTAACTAGACTTTTAAAATATTAAAGGATTTAACTAGGTCTAAGAAGATTTGTGTACTTTTGACAATTTTGCTTAGTCACTGAAAGTTGTAGACCGAAGTTTTCATAGCCCAATTTTTGCTTCCTGCGAAGAACGATCATGTCAGATAATATAAGTGAAGAACAAAATAGGGAGACAATCGCTAGATTGTGGTCTAACTTGAAAAGAAAAGGTGATGGAAAATGTTATTGTCCCTGCAAAATTTGTAAGGGCTTAAACTGTAGAAGATTGCTAATCAAAACAGTTAAGAGACATTGTAGGGAGAATGGTCACATTGAAGGGGGGCATGACTATCATCCACTGGTAAGTTGTTCATTATATCATTTTAACAATTTATATACATATGAAATCACTTGATGATGAGTTGAAGATCATGGTTTATTTATGTTAATCAATTTTATATAGGTTGATCTCCCCAGGGAAGTACACGATATGGAGGAACATGGGGGTGCGAATATCCAAGGTGAAGATAATGATCCCATGGAAGATGATGATCATGCGCTAGAAAACACAATTGAAGATGATGGTATAAATACATTGATCCATGACACATTTAGTCCAAGCGGATCTGATCATGATGATGATGATAGCCTTGATGTACCTCTACTTGAGAAGGCATACGAGCCCCTATACAAAGACTCCCAAACAACTCTTCTCTCTGCTGTATTGTTGTTGTTGAACTTGAAGGTTATGAATGGTTTATCCAACATAACAATGTCACGTATGTTAAGGTATGTCATATATGTCTTTATAGTTAACAAAGGGTGAATAATGTACCACTAATATTGTTTATATTAACAACTTATATTTTTTGTTGTAGATTGATAGGCGAGTTTTTGTTACCACCATCAAATATTCTACCTCGCTCATATCGAGAATTATTTGCTATTATGAAAGATATTGGAATGGAGTATCAAGCAATACATGCTTGTCCCAATGATCATATTATATATTATAAAGAACATGAATTTGCAACACAATGCCCTGTATGTCATACGAGTAGATATCGAACAGATCGAATAACAAAAAAGGTGCCTCACAAGGTTCTTCGTTACATCCCCATTATTCCACGGATGCGAAAATTATTCAGGTGTACTAGCTTGGCACAATTTATGGATTACCATGCACGCAATAGAAGTCGAGATGACATTATTCGAATCCCTGCGGATGGTTCGGCATTTATGCACATAGAGGGAAAGTGGCAACACTTCAAAGAAGAACCTCGTAATCTCAGGCTTTCATTGGCAGCGGATGGTGTCAATCCATTTGGAGAGATGAGATCTGTTTGCTCGGTGTGGCCTGTTTTTGTTATCAACAATAACATTCCTCCGTGGATGTCAATAAAGAGGGAGCACATTATGTTGGCAATGATTGTTCCAGGTATTTTATCATTTGATAGTTATTAATTTACATGTACTTACAAATCTTACAGTAAAATGGTCACAATAATTATGTAATGTTACTGTTCATTCAAGTAGGTAAATATCAAGTTAAAGATATGAATGTATATATTGAGCCTCTTATTGACGAGTTGGTGGAGTTATGGAATGGTGTCACTATGTATGACGTGTCTAGACCAATAGGACAAAGACAATTTCAATTCCATGCAATACTTGTATGGACAATACATGATGCCCCAGGGCTAACACATTTTTGTGGTATGTTATAGTGAATTCAAGTTGCGCATGATAATTCTAATTATAAAAATCAACATATTTAATAATCCAATTATATCATTATCTTGTAGGTCTTCAAACAAAGGGAAAATTTGCATGTCCAGTTTGTGGTCCAAAGATGAAATCTCGTCATTCAAAAAGTTTAGGAAAGCATGTGTTTGATGAGTACAGACACTTCCTCCACAGGAATCATAAGTATCGAAGTATGGAAAAACATCTTTTCAATGGGAAAGAAGAGACTACATCAAAGCCACGAAGAATGACACCTCGCCTATGGAAGTTGGAATATAATAGAATTAATCGTCGAGGTAATGTCGTTCCACTTAATGGTCTATGTTTGTAATTTATATATTTCTATTGTGATTTTTGTTTACTAATTATGTAATTGATGATCGTGAAGGTCGTCAAGGCACTACTGACAACCTTCCAAAGGGACTAAAAAGCTATCCCAGACAATTTAGTAGGTTGCCCTACTACGAGGACCTACAAATTGTGCATTTTTTTGATCTTATGCATGTTGGAAAGAATATAACAGAGACATTGTGGAAAATACTGGATGGAAGGCGTGACAAAGAAAAAATTGTCAAAATTTGTAATGACATTCATGAATCCAATCATGCACTGAAGAATTTCATTCACTCAAATAGCAATAGAGATCAGATTAATATAAGTGCCCTTCCTTGGTTATTAACGGAGCAGCAAAGTGATGCCATAAAAGAAGTCATATGAAAAATTTGATTTCCCACAGGATTTGCTGGGAACATAAGCAATCTCATATCAAAGAAAAGTGAATTTGGGCCAGGGCTCAAAATGCATGATTGGCATACTTTCATTAAGGTAAGTTATGTTCTTCTGTATTTACAATATATTCATAAACTACGTGTACTATTCATTATGTTATGTTAGAAAATAATGAAATGATTGGTTTATAATTACTGCAGTACGTGCTACCTCTATCTCTCCCAGAGCACTTCAACAATAACATCAAACAAGTGATATATGATCTTGGAAAATACATGAGGTAAGCAGTAATATCTGTTCAATTTTTTGTATATATTTATTATATTCGCGATTTGTTTTTCTTGCTATGTAATCTATTGTATATTATTTTGTAAAGTCTCGTATTTATATATTTTTTGTGACTTGAATCTCTTAATGTAGGTGGTTGTCATCTAAAGAAATCCATAAAGAAGATATAAACTATTGGAAGAGAAGAATTCCTCATTTATTGTGTGAAATGCAAAAGTGTCTACCTCCAACTTTTTTCAATGCACAAGAACACTACCTCATACACCAAGTTGAGGAGATTGAATTGTGTGGACCTGCACACACTAGGTCAATGTGGATGGTTGAGAGGCACTTGAAATCTTTGAAGGCTTTGGTTCGACAAAGAGCACATCCTGAGGGTTCTATGGTAGAGGGATACATGGTATATCAGACTATGGTGTACATTACTGAATATCTTCCTAAGTTTGCTTCAAATATCCATGTAGATCGCATTTGGGATCTTGACCCTTTTAAAAAATTCAAAGGGGAGTACTTGATGGGGAAAGGTAGATTGAGGAAAGTGACAGGTAATAAATTATAAGATGTTATTGTAATAAATTATTTCTTAATCTTCAAAATAAATCGGTTGTAAGTCATCTATTTTTTTTTTGTACAGTTGCTCGAGAGTGGGATGCACTACATTTGTATATTGCAAACAATCTTGATTGGATGACGGTATGGATTGAACGATGTCAACATTCTGGTCACACATTAACATGGGAAGGTGTATCTTCATTGGTTAAAGAAGCTCATCGTAATGGAGATTCTAATGTTACGCAAAGGGAAATAGATTTAGCATATGGTTTAAGAGATTTCCAGGTACGTACAAAATTATTAATCACCCGTATGTTTATCAACTCACGATATAATAATTTTGACATGTTTCACATATTATTGCAGATTAAACACCACAAGGGTATGTTCTGTAATGGTCAAAAATTTCGCGTCAAAGTGTTGGATGACACGAAGAAAACTTGTGATTCTGGAATAACTGCAGTCTTTCAAGTGACTAATATTTCATCTAGAAATGACTTAGATCCTCAAGAGTCTAAAAATCAATACTATGGCATTTTGGATGATATACTTGAGTGCGACTTTAGTTCCTTCAAATTAGTACTCTTCGTTGTCAAATGGTACAGGCTACGACTTAATCCAAATGATCCTAATAGAACTGTTATTGAACATGATAATGGATTTACAATGGTTAATACAAGGTCGTTTGAGCCAGTTGGGGATGAGCCCTATGTTCTTCCAAGCCAATGTGAGCAGGTATTTTACTCAGAGGTTTCACATAAACCGGGTTGGTCATTTGTTGTTAGACATGAACCGAGAGGAAGGCCGATAAAGTATAATGCGATGGAAGAAGAAGATACTGAAGAAGTAGAAGATGATGTAGATGATGATCACGATCGACAATTATTGGATGATGTTCCTGAGACAAATTTTCATGAAGAAGAAGAAGAAGATGATGCTGCTACTGATGATGATGATGAAGATGATGTTGATGTTGATGATGATGATGTTGATGATGACGACAACGACAACAATGACGACGACGACGACGATGATGATGACGATGATGACGAGGATGATGATGATGATGATGATGATGATGATGATGATGATGATGATGATGAGGATGATGATGATGAAATTTAAAGGTATGCCATCAATCCTTAATGTATTTAATATTCATTTCTTGATAGAAATATATTTGTCTTAAATGGTTACATAGTTTATTCATTATCTATTTAAAAGCTATAAGTGTTATAATGTGTACGTTTTAATGTTTTTAATTTTTATGTGATGCTTATGATGTGATTATGCTCACGATAATTGAATTACATTTGCAAGAAATTGAACCCCTTTCAAGAGCATCCCGCACAGTCTCATGGATCCACAGGTATAAGTCAATACACCTTATAGAAAGTCTATTTAATACACTTATCAATAGTAAGATTGATGTCTTCTAAGATCTCTCCCATTTGCAGGTACCAGCAAATAGGTATTTGTCAGAAGTGTCTTCCTTGAGTGAGGGAAATATAGGAATAGAAGAGGAAAGTGAGACATGCAGTTTATCTAGAATAGGGAGATTAACTAGAGGTCAAAGGACTAGAAGGAAATTCAATAAACACATGAAATTTTTCCTTGCTCAAGGGGGGTCATGTTCTTATGATGATGAGATGAAAGGTGACATCGAGGTGCTCTTGAGGTACCAACATCTACAGAAACATTGGGTACCCAAGGAACTTCCTCCAATAAACACTGATTTTTGTGTTAATGAGAGGATATATCACATAGCACCATCATCATTACATGGTTTGGGCCTATTTTCTATGGATGGCATAAAGGTGTCTTACAACAAAGTTTCTGAATTGATGGAGTATGTTGGACCATGTTACGATTACAAAAGTTGGATGCATATTGTTCAATATAAAAAAAGTATGCGTAGGTATGCACTCTCGGCAAATTATATACAACAGCAAGACAATAATCAAAGTAAAAGTGTGGCTATATACATTGATGGAAGGCCAAAAGCAACAGGGAATATTGCGGGTTTTATAAATAGTACACGA
Organism: Chamaecyparis obtusa; assembly: GCA_027943335.1. Classification (NCBI taxonomy): domain Eukaryota; kingdom Viridiplantae; phylum Streptophyta; class Pinopsida; order Cupressales; family Cupressaceae; genus Chamaecyparis; species Chamaecyparis obtusa. The sequence goes on from BSBK01007361.1 coordinate 345,975, forward strand.
CCTGGGTCAATTATAAAGCAACCCAATTGCATATTTGAGGCACGCGAGGGAAATCGTGTATTCATCTGTGCGATAAAATCAATACGTGCAGGGGAAGAGCTACTTATTGATTACAATTTGAACCGCATAGATACAAACGAGGCTACTATCATGGGGGTGGTACATACTATTAAACCAACTTCTAATCAATGACTCCAACATACCATTTAGTTATTAAATTTTTGGCTAACATTTTTATACTTGATCTTTGACACAGGGGCACAATATGGAGCAACCGCCTGAAGGTGATGGTGACGATATTCCTAGCTCATCTACACATGAGCAGGTAAAACTCATTGTAATTGTGCAAACTAGATAGAAGAAAAATGTTATTTTTTTTAATGTTATTTTCTTCATTGTTTTGGAGTAATTTTGATAATACTAATACTATTGTTGTCACAGAGGGCCGGTGGTCAGAGAGAGGGAAAGCAACCTGCAGTCCCTCAGGAGTCCCCCCTTGTGGACCCTTTTTTTATTGATTTAGCAGAGACCGATGACCCGATCGGTTCCATTAAAAAGCTGCTAAAGAAAATTGGGAAAGAACTTCTACGTTTGGTATCCATACATCCTCAGACTCAGGAAATAAAAGACAGGGCAGCTGAGTTGTTGCGCACTTCTGAAAACTTTAAAGTAAGTATTAATGAAATTTTTAATTATTACAAGAGTTCAATAATGGTTTTTATGTTATGCTCTTTTATGACATTAATTAAAATATGGATGCATTGTCTTTACAGAGTTATTTGCGTAATTTTGAACCCCATTCCCATGATGAGGCCGGTATTGCAAGTGGTTCAGGTAGATCACATGTTCCATTCCCCACTTGTGTTTTCCACTGAATATATATAGGAATGATCATAATCATTGACAATACATGCTCGAACAATCTTTTTTTTTAATGCTCTAACAATCTTGTCCGTGCTAGTCCACGCGTTCTATATTTATGCATGCTCTAACAATTTTATTCTTCAGCTCCTTTCCATGATGATATGACAACGCCGCCTCCATCCAGGACAGCCACAAATGTCTTGCCGACTGCCATGTCAACAACACACAGCTTAAATGCACCAACTGTTGCACCATCTACTGGTACACAAATCCCTCTTCTTCTCTCTTTTGTTATGTGTTTAAGTGTTATGTGTTTACGATGTAGATCCCTTGATTGTGTTTGTGCCATGGGTGCTCTGTACCAATTTATTTCCCTTGAAGTATTATTTCTTGGAGGCATTTGATAATGGTTTTCATTTTTTGCAATAGGAGATGCAACAAGTCCCGATGCAACATCATTTCCTGGATGTTCCCGTGTTCCTAGTACGGGAACGGTGAAGGATTGCGTATTGATCATCAGCGACGATGAAGGCGTTCCCTTAAAAGTATCCAAACTTCCAGGTACTTTAAAGTTATTATTATTCTATAGTGATATAATAGTAATTTAGTTTTTGATCACTCTTCATCGACTAATGATCCCATGATTATTTTGTAGGGAATGATATTTTTTGGCGAAAACTTGGTGACGAGTGTTTGCGGATATTCGGGCCCACCATACGTACATGGTGGAACATCATATCCTAACTAAAACCCCAAACCACTATTTTGATTTCATATCATTGCTAGAATAGTTTTCCTTTTCATCAATTTCTTGAACTATATTAAAGGTAGCTTCTCTTCATTTATGAGTCTAACATGTTTTTTTTTACTTAAAAGGTGGAATAAACAAGATAAAAAGTTGAAGGATGATCTTGTACATAGTATGACCCAGCTTTTTGGACCTTGTGCATTCGAGAGAAACAAGCTCCTTGAAAGAGCTGGTTTATGTTTGAAGTATATTAGGGACCAGTACAGGAAATATTTAGAGGTTAACCCAAGGCACGAGCGTCCACCCTGTGTTCTTGAGGCTGAGTGGCAGGGTTTGATTTTGGATGGAAAGTATAAAGCCGACATGAAAAAAGGAATTACGCTAGTAGAGAGTAGAGCAAGGTATGTGATACTTTTGAGAATGTAATTATGTACTAATTAACCTCTAAATTTTTCCTATACTGGTCTCTAACATATTTCAAACTTTTCATAAATTTCCTGACACATCAAAGGCAACAAAGGAAAGATTAGAAAAGCACGGGACACACAAGCTCAACTCTGGTGGTTTTTCCAAACTTCAAGCACGAGTTGTAAGTATTAGTAAATGAAAACTTGTATCAATTTTTTTATATATTGCAAGGAAATTTTTTTTGATCAAACAATGCAAGTAAAATTCACCATACCAAGAAAAAATGTAGGGGTCAGAGTTCAATAGATGCCTCATAGAAGAGGACAAGAGAATTGGCTTCCAACAAGACTATAGAGCCGTGGCTGAACGGCTACGGGCTGAAATCAGTGTGCAAGGTTCAAATAATGATGCATCTGAGCCACAGGTAAATAAGCTAAATGAAATTTATTTCAAATTGAATACTTTACCAATTAGTCTATTTGATGTTAAGTTCTAATATAAAGTGAGTATATCTATTTTAAGAAAGCAATGATAACAATGTGTAGGATATTGGAATGCAGCCTGACAATCCTTCTACACAATCTATGTATAATGAAGGTTCGCATGATGTGCATCCTAGTGGTGGAGGTATACATTTGCTATTAAAATTTTTATATGTAATTACAATTGGTGTTTGGATTAATGTAACATTTTGTATAGCAACTGTAGAGGATCGAGGGGTCGGTGCTCATGAGCATGTTGAGGTTGAGTCTAGACAAAATGATGTTGCCAGATCAGGTAATTAAAGAGCGCCACAGTTATGTTCTTTAAAATAATTAAATACTTGTAACAATTATAATTAAATATTTTAAATTTAACTCTTTTATTTGTTATTGTAGAGGACCCCCCTTTGCAGCAGCATAGGAATTTGAGATCATCAAGAACAAAGAACAAAACAACTGATGAGGGGGGTATTGATGATAACACTGATGCTCCTCTTAGAGCTTACATAGAAAAAAAAATTAGAAAGAGAAAAAAGAAATGATTGTCATCTAAATACCTTAATTGATAATGACTGAATTTTATGTCTCAATGAATTTAATTATGTGCTAATGAATGTTCATGAATTATGTGTTTATTTTCATATTGATGAATGTTGTGTGTTAACGAATCTAATGTGTTAATGAATGTTATCATGTGATATTGATTGAATGTTACATTTTATTAATAATTGAAAGAATGAATGAATGTTAGATGTTAACAGGGAATGTAGAGTGATGTTAGGGGGAGGGGGGTGGGGCCAAATGAGCTTCCACCTTCACGTGGTTGGCCCTGTTTAGTAGAGAATATTAAACTATATTCTCGAAACAAAGTGAAGCTCAATAAGATACTAAATGAGTCAAAATGGTTATCAAGGTCCTCTATCCATAAGATACTTGTAGTCAAAATGGTTATTAATAAGATACTTGTAGTCAAAATGGTTATCTAGGTCCTCTATCCATTCCATAAGTTCTTCACCATTCAAACTTCCTCCATAAAAAGGAATGTGCTCTAGGTTAGTCATGAAGCCTAGCATGGACTCTCTGTCAGATAGAGCCACTATTTCAGAGCCTTTTCTGTGCATTTCCTTCAAGCACTGTACAGTGTACGGATGTGAAAGGGAGGGTAGACCAGTGTGGAAGTTAGAGTATTTATATCTTATGCTTTGAGAGTTTATTTGGTAGATTCAAGACACCTTATATCAAAGTTATTCCTTTTTCTTATCTGTTGTTCTGTCAAACCCTCATTTTTTGGGTTATTGCATTCAAATGGCCTTAACTTGCAAATAAACCATAGGATATCCTCTGTTCTTTGTAAAATGCAAGTTAAGGGGGTTTATTTTCATATTTTAAAAGCTTTGGAACAGGATACTAAGCCAGATAATTTCAAGAGCAAGCCCTAGGTCAAGAATCTCAATGTTCTTGACTAGGAGTTGATGGATTATGCAAGATCAGAGGGTAGCGGCAAGTAAAGGACCTCAAACCTTGTTGAATCTAGATCTTTAGAGCATGGTGGACATCTTCAAACTCTGATCTTGGTTTCATGCACCCATTTTCAATGCCTTGTTTTGGAACCCACACGCAAAGGCATGCATTAGGTCTGCGGACTCAATAAGGACATTGATATGCTGGAGTGGAGTCAAGGTCTGGGAGTTGGAGGATTGTTAGAACATCAAAAAGGGTACTCAAAAAACATATAAGTTCATAAGGTCCTTTGTCAAATTGAAGAGTTATTGCTGCAGAACAGGTTTTGGAGACCTACTAGAGTCACTAGGTCTATTTGGACCCGTTTGGACCACGACACACAGTAGCATCTACAGAGAAGAAGTTTGGTATGCAATGGTCTTGAAACCTCCTGAGAAATTCTTGGTATGCATTTGTGTGGTGCAAAAGCTTCGTTGAAAGAGAAAAAGAAGAAAAGAATAGAAATGATTTTTTTTCTTTTTATGTCATATACTGTAACCAGCTACTTATAACTTGCAAAAATTATTATAACCATTTGAAATTGAAACTTAGTTTAATGTGAAACTGAGAACTACTTTATTAGAGCTTTCTGTGATTTAGATTCAGACATCAAGAACATTGTTTGCCTAATATTGTGATTAATGTTTATTTATTAATATCTCATACTGACAAACAATTGATAATTGTAGGGAAAACGTCATTGGGGGTCTTTGAGGATCCACCAGAAGCCAAGGAGAAAATGTATTCAAATGCTAAAGATGGTGTAACAGTCCTTACAGCTGTTGAACCTTGCTGTGTAGATCATCTCTGATTCTCCAAGTTCAACAGTACTGTGGTATTCCTTTGGATACTTCTAATGGTAAATTTCAGACATCAAGTTCCTTTCGTATGAAACTACTACATTTGTAATCTGTAGTTTTAAACTTTTAGTTTATAAATGTTCATCAGCTTTAGTTCGTATGCTGCCATTTCAAGTATGATTAATGAAGTTACCTTTATCACAGGATGAAAGTGAGCAGTCAGCATACTGGTACGGAGCTGGCAGCATTGATACGGTGACTAGGGCATTGTTTAATGGTGGTATTGTGTTTTCCCATATTTAGGGCATCGGCCTTTTGAAGCATTGCCTTCATCTTTCTTAAGTCTGAGTTTTAAGTTTGTTTATCTCTCTCGGCGCTGTTGAAAATACAAATGACAACGTTCTTGTTTGTTTTGCCCTTATATCCCGATGTGATTTCGCGGAGGGTTACGGCGCTGTTGAAAACACAAATGAAAACACAAATCCCTTGTGTAATTGCCACTTGAAGGAGGACAGTCACTGTAAAGACAACATGATAATGTACACTTACAGTGAGTGTACATTATCATGTTGTCTTTAGAGTGACTATCCTCATTTGTTGAAGAAGAAAAGCATTAATGTGGCTGAATAGCAATACATTCAAGTGGCAATCACACAAGGGACAGTCACTGTGAGATGTCCTCATTTGTGACTGTCCTTACAGTGAGTGTACATTATCATGTTGTCTTTAGAGTGACTGTCCTCATTTGTTGAAGAAGAAAAGCATTAATGTGGTTCAATAGCAATACATTCAAGTGGCAATTACACAAGGGACAATCGATCACTGTGAGATGTCCTCATGTGTGACTATCCTTGTCACAAATGAGGACATCTCACAATGACTGTCCCTTGTGTAATTCAAGTGGCAATTACACAAGGGACAGTCACTGTGAGATGTCCTCATTTGTGACTGTCCTTACAATGAGTGTACATTATCATGTTGTCTTTAGAGTGACTGTCCTCATTTGTTGAAGAAGAAAAGCATTAATGTGGTTCAATCGCAATACATTCAAGTGGAAATTACACAAGGGACAATCGATCACTGTGAGATGTCCTCATGTGTGACTATCCTTGTCACAAATGAGGACATCTCACAATGACTGTCCCTTCTGTAATTGCCACTTGAATGAGGACAGTCACTGTAAAGACAACATGATAATGTACACATACAATGAGTGTACATTATCATGTTGTCTTTACAGTGGCTGCCCTCATGTTGTATATTCTTCTCTGTAGATGCTACTATGTGCTAGGGAACTTCTTAGAACTGTTGGTATATTCTTACAACTTGTTACACCTGGGATATTCTTTTCTGTAGATGCTATTGTGTGCCGTGGTCCAAACAGGCCCATAAATGTGGTTGAATAGCAATACATTCAAGTGGCAATTACACAAGGGACAGTCACTGTGAGATTTCCTCATGTGTGACTGTCCTTGTCACAAATGAGGACATCTCACAGTGACTGTCCCTTGTGTAATTGCCACTTGAAGGAAAAAAGCATTAATGTGGTTCAATAGCAATGTATTCAAGCGGCAATTACACAAGGGATAATCACTCTGAGATTTCCTCATTTGTGACCATCCTTACAGTGAGTGTACATTATCATGTTGTCTTTATAGTGACTGTCCTCATTTGTTGAAGGAAAAAAGCATTAATGTGGTTCAATAGTGATGTAGAGTAGTCAGGGCTTTTAGAATATACAAATATACATCCTTAACTCTCATTCCACCAAGGAAGAAGGAATTCCAATGGTTGAAACGTGAGTTAAGGTCTTTACATCAGTCAAACCCTGAAAATGAGGGTTTGTAAACAATGCACAGAAAATTTGAAATAACTTAGATATAAAACAAAGAGAATCAATCAAACCAACTTCCAAAGCATCAGATGTCACTATTACAACTTCCAGGAAAATTTTATCATCCAACCACCATCCGTACAGCCGTACAGAGTTCATTTTTCACCAGAAATGCACTAAAACAGGGTTATTTTTATTTTTTATGAAAGCAAAATGATTACAATACTGGTTCTCTCTCTGTCTTCGACCATTTGAAGCCTAAAATAGGCTCTCCAAATGTTGGTTCAACCATCTAGGTGGTTAGAATAGTTTATCCAACAAATGTCAACTTTGCTAAGCAACTTTTAAAGTTGCATTACAACTTTGCAAACAACTTTGCCGAGAAGGTTAAAAATGTGTTGTGAAACTTTAGGAACCTTATTAAAGTTATTTTGGACCTTCAAACTTCTTAAAAACATCTAAAAGACACCTAATAAACACTTACTATGCTCATTTCATCCAAGGACTCAAAAGATGCCCAAGGTTTATAAGTCACCAAGGGGTCTTGTGTCCAACAAGTGGATGTTTATAAGGAGATAAAATCAATCCTTAATATTTATTACAAACCAAGAAAACATCTAAAACTCCTATTCTAATTTATTGTCATTCAAAAAGACTCTGATTTGTCATTCAAAAAGACTCTGATTTGTCAATCAAAAGGACCTTTCACCAGTCAATCCTTCAAAGCTCCAAGGTGAAAATCTTATGTTCCAATTGATAGGATTTGACTCCTTGGCTTCATGGCAACTTCCTTCAATCATGGTGTCTTTGGCTTGCATTAGGGATGCCCCTGCATCAAATAGCAATGCATTCAAGTGGCAATTACACAAGGGACAGTACATGCCCATTAAATTTGGTGTTTTGTTATCCAGCATGACAATGGAGACAACATACTCTGTGTCAATTTTACTGATCAAATTTCCCTCCGCCAGGCAAAGCAACAATCTGGGTATGATAAGGTGAAATTTTGTAGTCCTTTTGGGTATGATAACAGTTCCAGTTTCCAATAAGATGGTTCATTTTTATAATCTAGCTTCAATTTCTCTTGTGAAAATCTTTTTTTCATTTTATGGGTGGTAAAATATAATTATTATGCTAGAGGTGTGTACTTATGGATGATAATGAAACAAAATGATAAGATTTAAGACTCTTGTTTTTTTTTTAAATAGCAATTTAAGTTTCCTTCTATTATAAATTACTGTTTTTCTATTTTTTAATGTATCTTTCCAAATCTTTTATATCAATTTTATTTATGAAATATAAATATATTAATAATGTTTTAGTGTTTTTAGGATTAGTTTATATCAATTCTATGTATCATCATTCGTCATTCAATTGTCAGTATTATTAATTTAGACTGTGCAATTGTAGAACTACTCGAATATGGGTTGGATGGATACTCAAGCAGGGGAACCCTCCTCAAATATCTCAAGCAGTGAACTTGGAAAAATGTGTCCTGAAGGAACCCTTTCCATCAGAGAGATAAAAGTACAAACAAGTAAAAGAAGCAGGCTCTGCAAATATGTTTTTGAGAAGAAAAATGATAGATTATTCGAGTATGGTTCATGAGGTATATCTAAAAAGACATTTTTTTTCTTATTATAATAAAAGAGGAAGTTGTGAATGTCAAAGTTGAGTGAAACAAAAATTATTTTCATCAAATTTTGTTAGGCTTGCTTTTGGGAATAGTTTCTTACAATATTGCTATTAAGATTTTTATTGTGTAGTTTTTAGATTAGGTTTATAAAATTATATTTCATGAGTAGTGATTCATATTAATCAATTAACGATACTTTTGGAAGGTATTTTCAATGTGTCAAATTTTGATATTTTTACAAGAATTAGATTGTGTAATTTTTTTAATTAAAGTCATTGACTCATATTTCATAAATAATAGTTCTCATGAATCCATCTCTTATAAGATTGAATAGTCTATTTAGGAAGTATTTCTGATAGTATGTCAAATTATGATATTACTATTACCATTAGATTGCATGGCTTTGAAGTCAACCTCGTTGACCCATATTCTTCTCTGTAGATGCTACTATGTGCTAGGGAACTTCTTAGAACTGTTGGTATATTCTTACAACTTGTTACACCTGGGATATTCTTCTCTGTAGATGCTACTATGTGCCGCGGTCCAAACGGGCCCATAAATGTGGTTGAATAGCAATACATTCAAGTGGCAATTACACAAGGGACAGTCACTGTGAGATGTCCTCATGTGTGACTGTCCTTGTCACAAATGAGGACATCTCACAGTGACTGTCCCTTGTGTAATTTCCACTTGAATGAGGACAGTCACTGTAAAGACAACATGATAATGTACACATACAATGAGTGTACATTATCATGTTGTCTTTACAGTGGCTGCCCTCATGTTGTATATTCTTCTCTATAGATGCTACTATGTGCTAGGGAACTTCTTAGAACTGTTGGTATATTCTTACAACTTGTTACACCTGGGATATTCTTCTCTGTAGATGCTACTGTGTGCTGTGGTCCAAACGGGCCCATAAATGTGGTTGAATAGCAATACATTCAAGTGGAAATTACACAAGGGATAGTCACTGTGAGATGTCCTCATGTGTGACTGTCCTTGTCACAAATGAGGACATCTCACAGTGACTGTCCCTTGTGTAATTGCCACTTGAATGAGGACAGTCACTGTAAAGACAACATGATAATGTACACAAGTACCGTGAAGGTAGTTGCAAGTTACGGCTGTTTCATTGCATACCCGAAACAATGAAGATGTTACGGTCCACAAAACATTTGTGCTTGAAAGATGAACAAATAAAATTAAACTTGTAAATAACCAAAGCCGCTAACAATAAATTCAACATAGATATGTCCTCATTTCTAGGTATTTTAGCTCTGTAACAGTTAAATACCAGATTACATAATAATGACAAAAGAAAAATAAACCCAACGTACTCAGAAATTGTAGCTGTGATTTCGCGGAGGGAATCTCTCTCGGCACTGTTGAAAATAAAAATGACAACGTTTCTCTACATTATCATGTTGCCTTTACAGTGACTGTCCCTTGTGTAATTGCCACTTGAAGGAGGACAGTCACTGTAAAGACAACATGATAATGTACACTTACAGCCCATGTACATTATCATGTTGTCTTTAGAGTGACTATCCTCATTTGTTGAAGAAGAAAAGCATTAATGTGGCTGAATAGCAATACATTCAAGTGGCAATCACACAAGGGACAGTCACTGTGAGATGTCCTCATTTGTGACTGTCCTTACAGTGAGTGTACATTATCATGTTGTCTTTAGAGTGACTGTCCTCATTTGTTGAAGAAGAAAAGCATTAATGTGGTTCAATAGCAATACATTCAAGTGGCAATTACACAAGGGACAATTGATCACTGTGAGATGTCCTCATGTGTGACTATCCTTGTCACAAATGAGGACATCTCACAATGACTGTCCCTTGTGTAATTCAAGTGGCAATTACACAAGGGACAGTCACTGTGAGATGTCCTCAATTGTGACTGTCCTTACAATGAGTGTACATTATCATGTTGTCTTTAGAGTGACTGTCCTCATTTGTTGAAGAAGAAAAGCATTAATGTGGTTCAATAGCAATACATTCAAGTGGCAATTACACAAGGGACAATCGATCACTATGAGATGTCCTCATGTGTGACTATCCTTGTCACAAATGAGGACATCTCACAATGACTGTCCCTTCTGTAATTGCCACTTGAATGAGGACAGTCACTGTAAAGACAACATGATAATGTACACATACAATGAGTGTACATTATCATGTTGTCTTTACAGTGGCTGCCCTCATGTTGTATATTCTTCTCTGTAGATGCTACTATGTGCTAGGGAACTTCGTAGAACTGTTGGTATATTCTTACAACTTGTTACACCTGGGATATTCTTCTCTGTAGATGCTACTATGTGCTGTGGTCCAAACGGGCCCATAAATGTGGTTGAATAGCTTGCAACTACCTTCACGGTACTTGTGTACATTATCATGTTGTCTTTACAGTGACTGTCCTCATTCAAGTGGCAATTACATAAGGGACAGTCACTGTGAGATGTCCTCATTTGTGACAAGGACAGTCACACATGAGGACATCTCACAGTGACTGTCCTCATTCAAGTGGCAATTACACAAGGGACAGTCACTGTGAGATGTCCTCATGTGTGACTGTCCTTGTCACAAATGAGGACATCTCACAGTGACTGTCCCTTGTGTAATTGCCACTTGAATGAGGACAGTCACTGTAAAGACAACATGATAATGTACACAAGTACCGTGAAGGTAGTTGCAAGTTACGGCTATTTCATTGCATACCTGAAACAATGAAGATGTTTCGGTCCACAAAACGTTTGTGCTTGAAAGATGAACAAATAAAATTAAACTTCTAAATAACCAAAGCCGCTAACAATAAATTCAACACAGATATGTCCTCATTTCTGGGTATTTTAGCTCTGTAACAGCTGAATACCAGATTACATAATAATGACAAAAGAAAAATAAACCCAACATACTCAAAAATTGTAGCTGTGATTTCATGGAGGGAATCTCTCTCAGCATTGTTGAAAATACAAATGACAACGTTTCTCTACATTATCATGTTGCCTTTACAGTGACTGTCCCTTGTGTAATTTCCACTTGAAGGAGGACAGTCACTGTAAAGACAACATGATAATGTACACTTACAGCCTGTGTACATTATCATGTTGTCTTTAGAGTGACTATCCTCATTTGTTGAAGAAGAAAAGCATTAATGTGGCTGAATATCAATACATTCAAGTGGCAATCACACAAGGGACAGTCACTATGAGATGTCCTCATTTGTGACTGTCCTTACAGTGAGTGTACATTATCATGTTGTCTTTAGAGTGACTGTCCTCATTTGTTGAAGGAAAAAAGCATTAATGTGGTTCATTAGCAATGTATTCCCAGCATCTGTACCTGCATCTCTCTTATATACTACAAGTTACTTGCCATCAGAAATTGCAGTTCCCTCACGTGACATTGATGGTGAAGTGTTCTTTTCAAAACCATCATCTGTGGTTACCAATGCTCCTGTTTTAGGCAATAAGTTTGTTGCATTCCATGAGCCATTGGTCAAGTTTCTTCTACGAGCTTCTGATGCCTCAAAATCTAAGCAGCGCCTACGCATGCCTCGTTGTGGTTGATTATCATTCTGTACATGAATTATAATGAGTAATTAGTTTTGGGCCTTGGAATCTTGTATGTAACATGCATAGGAATTTCATGGCTAAATGAATCTATTTTAAAAGCATCAACTTTTCTTACATGATGCTGGATACATAAGTAGAACAAGCGTATATCAAATTGGAAGCAATCAGAACTCCACAATGACATATTATTTAGAGTACTCTTCAGTTTAAGTAATAATGCATATATTGACACTGTAAAGACAACATGATAATGTACACTCACTGTAAAGACAACATGATAATGTACACTCACTGTAAGGATAGTCACAAATGAGGACATCTCACAGTGACTGTCCCTAGTGTAATTGCTACTTGAATGTATTGCTATTCAGCCACATTAATGCTTTTCTTCTTCAACAAATGAGGATAGTCACTGTAAAGACAACATGATAATGTACACTCACTGTGAGTGTACATTATCATGTTGTCTTTAGAGTGACTATCCTCATTTATTGAAGAATAAAAGCATTAATGTGGCTGAATAGCAATACATTCAAGTGGCAATTACACTAGGGACAGTCACTGTGAGATGTCCTCATTTGTGACTGTCCTTACAGTGAGTGTACATTATCATGTTGTCTTTACAGTGGCTGTCCTCATTTGTTGAAAGAAAAAAGCATTAATGTGGTTCATTAGCAATGTATTAAATAAAAAAAAAAAATTTAATCCACCCACGGGCGTCGCAATTGTGACGGCAACCCGTCGCAATGCGATGCAGGCACCCGTCGCAATTGCTTGGGAGGTCCGTCGCGATTGGAACGGCCCTCCGAAGCCATGCAACAAGGGAGTGACTCCCATGCCGCTAACAAATCTTAGTCACATTGCGACGGGATATGTGTCGCAATTGCGACGGCTACCCATAGACATCGCAATTTGCGACTAAAAAATAGCGACGTCTATGGGTGTTGCTATTGCGACACATAGCTGTCGCAATTGTGACACATAGCCGTCGCAAAATGCCCCCAAATGTATTAGTGTATGTATTCGACAATGGAGCAGTCTAGCTAACAACCATTGATCTAGTCCAGTTCAAACTACTTGTAAATGGCCACTGATTGTGCCTCTATCATAAACCACAGACCAAGGCTGAGTTCCTACAGTAGTTCCAACCAAGAAATTTACCAACTCCTACGGACACAGTTCCTACAGTGGAGGGTGCAAGCCTTCTTCCTACAGTCGTACCATAACAAGCCTTCAACGAGAACCCATAATAAAACCTCACTCCATATGAGGTCCATTCTTTCATTCATTTTTCATTTTCTTCTTATCAACTCATCTCATTTCTTTGTCTACCATCCACTCACACTCCATGTCACCCACAAATTCAGTTTTCTTTTACTGCTTTCAATAAAACATGTCATCAGCACCTTTTCTACGATCACCAGACTTCACCAACTCATCAACTTGCATGTGGATGTACGATCTAAACTTTTTAGGTACAACATTTTTTACTTTTTCCTCATTTTTAGTGCATAGGTTTCAATAATTATATATAATACTACATTAAATGTATCATATAAGCTTTAAGCCAATTTTCCATTCCTGTGCAAAAATTTTTAAGTGTGGACACTTGTCAAAATTTCATGGGGGTAGGGAAAGTGTATTTATTTCCAAGTGTCATCTCCACATCACCCTAGTCATGTCCACGTTATATGTTGTACTTTGGCTATGGTCTATTTTTAATTTTAAAATCTTTATTGAATCTGTCGTACCTTTTCATTACAATTTTGGGAAAGATTTCTTGAGTTTGACATGACTTAAAAGGACTATCATTTATACGAGAACAGTTCTAGTTAAAACCTTGATGTCCTTGATAATTAATGGCATCATTATTTTACATGCCAAACATAATAGAGCCATGTTAAGAGAATGTGGTATTGGCATTTCTCAGAAAGATCAATTTGAATTTTGAGAAGAAGGTATATGCAGAGAGTTAAGGGGGTAAAAATTATCAGGGTGGTGAGAATAGAGAAATTTAAAACTAGGCATTTTGAAGATGGGAGGACAGTTGCAGAGACATGAGCCGGTTATCCATGGTATTCTACTAGTAGATGTGGAAGCAGCCCATAGTTTTAACGCTTGTGGATGGCTTGGCTACTTCCTATAGTTAACAGAGTTCAATGAAGAAGTAGCAATGGAGTTTATGAGGACATTCGATGAAGGAGAAGCCACAGTATGGGGATTAAAAGTGGTTGCTATTGAGGAGCGGATAGAAAAATTCATAGGACTACAGTTAATGGAGAGCATTATCCAAATGAATATGACACCAGGTCATCATGGGCACAGTTTTCTCGGCTGGGTGACCGTCCATTGGAAATCTCAAAGCAAGGGTGTAAGAGACTCTCTCTTCCAGTGTTGTATCCAAAATTGGTGAACCATATCATCAGGTATTTGACCTGTGAAGGAAAATTTTCAAACCTACATGTTCATAATTTTAAGCTTCTTAGTTGTGTAAGGCATAACATTCAAGTTAACGTCCCCAATTTCCTTTATAATATGTTGTGTATTAGTGTTGAAAAAACTCAAAAAGGAAATGAAAATTCTATTTCTCATCATACCCTGGTTAAACTTTTAGTTGAAAGGTCTCTTAGGGATTCTTCCCCTGTATCATGGGTAGAATTTGTTGAATTTAAAACCTTGTAGCCTCAAGCCAACCCTATCTAGCAAAATTTAGGGAATGAGGAAGAGATTGTGGGGCCTAGTCAGAATCCAGCTGAAATAGAGAAAGAACCAGCATTACCCCCTACTGATAAATTTGTTGGGCCTATTTTAGAGGGCGATATACCTAGCTCTTCCATAGACAAAGGCAAACATAAGTTTGATGAAGAGAGCCCTAATTTTAAAAGGAAAGCCCAAAACCCTTCTGTTCAAGTGGCAAAGAGAAAAAGGTCTACTCCTACAACAACTATTCCCGCAGTGTCTACCCCAACACCATCTAAACCAAAATGGACCCGCAAAGCAATAGAGGTTGATGAGGTTCATGTATGTCAAAGCCCTCACATGCGAGGTCAAGTATCAAAACCTCATGCAGAATCAAAGGTCAAGAATATTCCAGTTGACTCTCCTATATAGTTGGAACCCCAAAATGTGGAAACATGTGAAAATGAGCCTGGCAGTGAAATGCCACAGGGTGATCAAGAAATGTGTGAGTCAAATCTTGCTATAGTCATAGAAAATGCCCCCGAAAGTGTTCAACCTACTTCTCCACAGGTCCCTGTATACTCTAATGTTTCTGTCATACCTTATAGATCCTCCTGGTACACCCATTATTTCCAGCAAGTTGCTAAGGAATGAAAGAAGAAAGCTATGGCCCAAGAATTCCCTTCATCTACAATTCAATCTATATTATTTGGCTTGTACAATCACTTCATTTTTCAAAAGACCTTGTGGAAACAAGAACAAGACCAAATGCAGAAGATAATATTTGATAAAGATGAGGAAATTGAATCCCTCAAGGAGCAGCTTGAGAAATACAAACAACAAATGAATAAGGCCTTAAGGTTAGCTGGCCAAGTCATGGCCTATAGACCGCCACCAATGGTGTATTCCATTTTTTTGAAGGAACAATTTCTGTTATTTCAACTAATGATGACAATAAGGAATATTGATTGTGAATTTAAAACTGCTCAAGATTTTTACAATGTGTATCAGACTCTACCCTCATGGCATAAGAATTTGTTGTGTGAACTATATCTGCATAATTTCATAATTCCACATGAAATAGAGTGGAATCCTCTACTTTACATAGGAGATGTTCACCTTAGGGCTTTAATGTCCTAGATGCACAATGAGACAAACTATGACAGGTAGTTAAATGTCTACAGAGATCTTGAAAAATTTGAGCCTTTTCCACTACGGGCTAAATCACATAAGCCTGATGATCTTCTAAAAGATTGGTTTGGACTAACTTATGGGAAACCAAAACCAGAGGTCAGGGTCAAAGTGTTTGCAGAAAGAGAAAAGCTTTACAAAGATTACCAGACACTCCCAAACTTTACACAGCAAAGAGCTTTTTCAGGGATTAGGAACTGGTGGAACCGACTGCCAGATCCCTTCAAAAAGGTAGAACCACATAGCCCTATCAATTATGAGGTAGTTGTTCATAGAGTGGCCAAATACATACAATTGGGACAACATATCAGAAAGGAACTATGGATTCCCTTGTCCTTTCAACCTCCTACACTTCTTTGGCCTCTTTATGATAATAATGCTACTAAACTAGACCTGTTGGTTGAGGAGCACAGAGGTGAACACTAGGAGCACACTAGAGGATTCTTCTACACCTTCAGAAGTGGGAAGAAAGGAAGAACCATAGTCAGCAACTTTAGAGCTATGGAAAAGAAGTATAATGCTTGAGGACAAGCATTTGAATAGTGGGGGGTAGATGATGAGGCATATTAATGTCTTAATTTTGATATAATTTGGACACACTCTTTGTGCTTTGACAAAACATTTCTAAACACTTGTTGTAAATATCTTTTGAACTTATGCCAAAGACAGCTAGAACCTACTAAACCTATGGGTAGTTTGTATGACATGTTTTTCTTAATATTATACATAGAATGTAGTATTTCATATAACTATTTTAAGCTATGTTCTAATATCTGAGTAAAAGTAGGAATGTTATCTTGCATATGTGTTCTGGATGTTGCTAAATTTTTAGGAGAATGAGGAGCAATGCAAAGAGTGGTGATTACTACATTTAAGGAGGAGGATAATGGAGACTGGTCATGGCAAAGAAAGTACAGTTCAATTCCGTTGGATAAACCGCGCCTGCAAAGGAGTTGTTGTTCTAGAGAATATAAGGGATACAACTTGCTATATTTCTTGAAAGTTGTTATTCTATTGCTTGGCAATAAATGTACTATGTCATGGTTGATCTTCCACCTTCTTTTCTAGTGATGTTTGTTCAAGACTTTTTATGTTATGTTTTTAATAAGCATCCAATCCTCTATATATAATGAATTTAAATCGTCTTAGTAAGCTAATGAGAAAATAGATAATGCTGATTTAGATTCAGAAGTTACTCTTTATGTTCTTCATGAATTATTCAGTTTCTATGTAATCAAAGAAGGATTTTAATGGAAGAAAGATTTTGAAGTACTTGTTGTGTTCATAGTTAATTGAAGCCAACCAAGGGGGCCCACTTGGGAGGTGGAATAGATTTAGGTAGAATAGATTCATTTCTTGTAGTTTCCTATTTTCAGATAGATTTACTGTATTAGTCCTACAGCATTATTACTGTGAAAGTTCCTGCAGGACTTGCAGAAAATGATTATAGTGGATGTTCTAAGTTGTTAATTAGTTTAGGTTCATTTTTAAGCTCCCTACAATTATCTGTTGTTAGCCAAGGTGTGTTTACTATTTTGTAGCAGTAGTATAGATTTATCCAATGCATTTTACTTTCTTGCAACATAGGTGTTATGACTTCTAAAGGAACTTAGTGCACAAACTGTACTGACCCATTTCAAGTCCTACGTCCTTGGGTTGAAAATTCAAGTGTATTTCATGATGGAATAGGTAATCCTTAGAATAGATATATTATCCTTGAAAGAGAGGCAATGGTGTGATTATCTTCATCTATTGTGAAACTGTACAAGAAAAAATTCTACAAGTCATAATTTGATTAGACCCTTTTCTTTATGGTCCATAGAAACATATTTAACAATCTCATCTAGATCTTCAACTCTTATGACATTATCATCAAAAAACATATCACAAATCTCGATCTATTAATAGATCCTCCATCTTCAACTTTCACATTTCAAAATTATTTCTAGAAATTCTCTCCACCTCGATTTTCCCTAATAAACTTGTCATTTGAAAACTCCTACAAATAATATCACAAAATATCTTCTACACAAGATCCTTCTCAAATCTTGATTAGTTAAAAAAATCCCAAAAAGCCATAACAAAAACCAAATCTAATCAAACATTGATACCACTTATAAGGAAATTAAGGTAGCAGAACAAATTCCCACACTAACTTTGAGGGAGGGTAATATAAAAATTTTCTCTAGTCTTTACAATAGTTATAAAAACTTAAAAGAAATAGCATAAATAACATGCATACTACAACATAGTGATTTACATGGGGAAAACCCTTTCGAGAGAAAAATATCACACTCCAAAAACTACCCAATATATTATTCAAGAATTAATAATAGATTAAAATATAATTGCATAGAAAAATTCTCTCCAAATTATCACCAAATGAAGATCTAAAGGTAACTAAATAGCTATAAGACTCCATCTCACACAGATATGTTAGAATGATTTAGAACAACAAAGAGGGGGGGGGAATCAAATGTTCTCGGGTCTAAATGTACTAATTGAACTTTCTAGCACTTCAACAAACTCATATCTAATCATCAATTCAACTCAGTCTCTATAGCATATATCATAAACATATAACATGTAGTCCACTATCCAAAAGTAATTAACTTGTAGAATAATAAAGCTTTCAACAACATCCTCATCAAAATTATTCACACAAGTATAACACCAGGATTTATAGTGGAAACCCAATTTGGGAAAAACCTCTTTGTAACATGCTACTGATTTTCACTCTTCTGAAGTGAGCTCTATGAAAAGCCAACCCTATTAAAGTTTTACATACACACTATTAGGTGTGACCCTATTAAAGGATTTAAAACACTCTATCAAAAGTGGTCTGGTTAGAGGATCTAAGAACACTCCATTAGAATGTTACCTTGATTAAAGGATTTATACAATGACTGTTAGGTCAACCTTGATTAAAGGATTTAGATTGATACAATGGTTAGAAAGTAACAGTAATTCTTGATCTAAAAAACATACAAATCACTTTGAAAATACATATCCACTTCATACATATATGTTGATTACTGATTAATCTCCATTTCCATCTCCATCTCTGATCTGCTCAGAATTTGCTTCAAGCAATCACAACTCTATTAAGCTCCTTCACAATTTCACCTTTAGCCTTCTGCTTAGACTTATTAGTCAATAACATCAACCTCTTCTTCATCCTTCTGTAACCTCACAATTAGGTTTTACTTTATACCTCTTTGATTAGGTAGATCAATCTTTTTTTGCTTAATCTCCTTCGTAGATCTTAGGTTTAGGTCAGATTCATTGAATCCTTTCATCATTATGTTCTTCATCTTTTCCTTCTAGATACATCTCCAAACCTCTCTTTGAATCCATAAGAAAATGATTTACCATGCATTAAATGCTCCATACAATTCATTAATAATGTCAACACATTTTACATATCCCAAGAATTCAACTGTCAGCTGAGATTCTCAATTCTTTCTTCAAATGTAAATTACTGACACTTGGTCGATATTGTGTTCATCTCCTTGATCATCACTACAAATTGTCTTCCTTGACAAACATTGTCTTTGCTCGATAGTTTCCTGTCACTTGATAATTACTAATGTTTGGTCAACACTAGATTTACTCGCATATACTAGTGCTAAGTTGACACTAACATCACTCGGCTTAAACTAGATTTCTTTACTTTTTCTCAGTTAAGCCTACATTTCCAATCTTTCTTCTTACTTAGATAAACAACTCATTACCTTGTCAATGTGCCAACTGATCAAGTACCCATTGAAGTATCACATAACTCAACCTTTCCTTAGTTCCTATTGTTATCTCCTTTTCCAAATCCTCTTCATCAATCAAAAGATATGGTATTATCCTAGATAGAAAATATCTTACTAGTTAAGGTTTAACATCAATGACAATATAAAAATTGTTTCAATTGTAGTTTCCAATAATCTCCCTCTTTGGCATTGATGGAAACACCACAAGGATAACACATGATTTACCAAACAATCCAAAAATCTTTGTGCATCAAACTCTTATTAATATCCTTAGCTTCGTTCTAATTCACAAATTTTTCCTTGCCTGATCACTTGCTCAATTACTCCCTATGAATATTTTATGTATCTCTCCCTCGAGTTTCATTGAATCTTCTTCCTCAGTTTTGTATCACTCCATTTGTTTTCATTGAATCTTATCCCTCTTTGACAACAATGCCAAAGCTTGTATCTATCACTTATATCTCTATTATGTAGGTGTCTTCATGTCAATTATGTATGCTATATACTCCCTTTGTCATCTTGCTTATGACTGATTAATATCTCTGCTTTACTTCTCACAACTCTAGGCAACTCATAAAGTGTGACCTTTTCTACATCAATTTGTCAAATATTCTGATTAGCACATTTGATGCAGTGCTCCTATTTTACTAGGTAGCCTAAATTAGGGGAATCAACCCTGGTTTACCTCTAAGATATTCATGAGCATCCTTAGGTAAGGCTTTTGTGAATATATCTGCTAATTGTTCCATTGTATTCACATAATCCAATCTCACTTCTTTATCTTGAACTAGCTCTCTCAAGTAATGATACTTGATAGTAATATGCTTAGTCGACTTAGTGTGCATCACTAGATTCTTTGATATATTAATATCACTTGTGTTATCACAAAAAATAACAATCGGCTCAGTGATTTCCTCTTCCATACCTTTTAACAATTGCTTGATCCACACTAAATTTAAGCAATTCACTATTGTTGCTACATACTCAACTTCTGTTGTAGATTGGGAAATGCAGTTTTGTTTCTTGCTTGTTTAGGAGACTAATCTCTTTCCTAGAAAGAATGCTCCACCACTTGTACTTTTTTTGTCATGAATATTTTCAGCCCAATCTACATTAGTGTAAACTCTCAGTTCAAACTTGTCATTCTTCTTGTAATATAATCCATAATCTTATGTACCCTTCAGATATCTCGGTATTCTTTTCACTACCATCATATGATTTTCCTTAGGATTGGCAGAAAATCTTGCCACAATCCCAACTACTAGGGCAATATCCAGTCTCTTGTGAACAACATATTGTAGCTTTCCAATCATAGATCTATACAAGGTTTGATTCACTTCAGCGGTATCATCAGTTTTAGATAGTTTCTATCCAGTAGCCATAGATGTACTTACTGGTATGGAGTCTTCCATACCAAAAGTTTTCAGTATCTCCTTGATATATTTAGATTGAGTAATGTAGATACATTTCTTCATCTGATAGACTTGCAAACCAACAAAGAATTTGATCCCACCAAACATAGACATTTCAAATTTAGTTTTCATATCATTTGAAAATTTCTGACATAAGGCATCTTGTCCTCCAAATATGATATCATCAACAAAGATTTCAACTAACAAAATCCCTTTACCTTTCTTAGTCTTCATATATAGATTATTGTTGCTATTTGTCCTTGCAAATCCAATCTTTATCAAATAATTATGCAGTCTCTTATACCATGCTCTGGGGGCTTGTTTCAATCCATACAATGCCTTCTGTAACTTGCAAACCATATTCTTCTTTCTTGGGTCAACAAATCCTTCTGGTTGTTCAATGTATACTTCTTCTTCTAATATCCCATTTAGAAATGCAGATTTGATATGCTTTGAATCCTTTATAAGCTGCATATGCAAGTAGAGTCCTTACTCCTTATAATCTTGCTATAGGGGAAAATGTTTCCCCATAGTCAATTCCTTCTTCTTGTGCATACCCCTTACATACTAATATGGCCTTGTCTTCTGGTCTCGGCACTAGAGTTCAGGTATTGTTCTTTTTGATCTGCTTTATTTATTCATTCATGGCTTGTATCCAGTCATCATTCTCTAAAGCATCTTTTACTATTTTAGGCTGAAACTCACATAGTAAGCATGTATGATCTTTCAACTTACTTCTTTTCATGATTCCAGACTCTTTATCTCCAATGATTTGTTCAAGCTTGTGATATCTTCTTACATACTATGCGCATATAGGTTCACATTTCCTTTCTTCTTATCTTGATTTTCAGGTTCATCATGTAAATTATCTGCTTCTTCTAATTTCTCAGAAACATCCTCCTGATGCTCGACAACATCCTCCTGATGCTTGACATTACCTATTCGTGACTCTGCATCTAGTTCAAGTGTACAGGTGTATTACTTGCCTCTCCTTCTTCCATGTATATAAAAGATCTGTGATCTTTAGGTTCTTGCTTGCACTCCAATTCATTCTTTTCTTTTTTGATTTGTACTCAGTTTAAGGTATAAATAGTTGTACTTACAGCTTCTCTCTAGAACTTTTGTGTAACATTCTTTTGTATCATCAGTGTTCTAGCACAATCCATAATTGACCTGTTTATTCTTTCTACTATACCATTCTATGGAGGTGTTCTCGGTGTAGACATTTGTCTCTTTAGTCCTCTATCATTGTAGGATAGATTGAACTCATTTGATATAAACTCTCCACCTCTCTCATATCTCAAACATTTCAATCTTCTACCTATTTCTTTTTCAAATTTTTCCAAGTACCACTTAAACAACTAAAATGCATCATATTTTTCTTTCAAAAACATTACAGTCATCATCCTATAATAGTCATCAACAAATAGAATGAAATACTTATCACCACAATAACTTTGTACACCCATAGGTCCACAAAGGTTAGTATGAACCAATTCCAAAATATTTTCAGAAGTATATGTCTTGCTCTTAAAACTATACTTTGTCATTTTTCCCAATTGACATTGTTTGCACATCACATTATCAGGTTTCTTCAATCTCGACAAACCTCTAACTTTCTTCTTTTTACTAATGTTTACCAGATTGTCAAAATTCACATGACACAGTTATACCATAACCATACATCATCAAATTGTGCAAACAAACATGTTTCTTCAGATAGGTCTAGATAGAACAAGTTACCTCTTGTCTGTTCTCCACTTTCAATTAGTTCACCAGTGGCATCAAATATTTTAGCAATCTTGTGATGAAATTCCACTCGGTAATGAGTTTTGTTCAATTGTGCAACACTCAAAAAGTTATAGGTAAGACCTTCAACCCAAAAATAATTTTCACGTGTGATCTTTTCAGTCAATCTAGTTGATCCTTTACCTCTCACAGGACATGGTGCATCATTACCAAACTTAACACTTCTACCTTTGTAATGATCTAGGGTTTCAAACTTACTTTTATCACCAATCATGTGATGTTAGCAACCACTATCAATAATCCATTTATCACCTTTACTCACATAAGAAATAAGTGCAGTTTTCTCATCTTCATCGGAATCATCTTTCATAGCAACATAAACAACTTCTATATCACATTCATCAGATTCACTAGTATCATTGTCAGTTTCTTCTTCAGCAATATAGAAAGATTTCTTACCTTTATCTTTTTAGTCTCTGTACCTTTGGTGATCTCTTTCATTTTTCTTGTCTTTGTACTTGCTTTCCCTTCTCTCATCCTTGTCAATCATGTCAGGGTATATTGCTAAAATATGGCCAACTTTATTACATGAAAAATAGATTATAGGAAGTTTGCCTTTATATTTCCCTTTTCCTCTTTTTAGCCTTCTAGCCATAAGTTCCTCAAGATCATCTAGTTCCTCATCAGAAGTGTCATTATCACTGTCATTGTCACTATCACTTTTCACACACTTTCCTTTTCCCTTCTTAGACTTATGCAGAACCATTTGTGACTTGAATACAAATTCAACATTAGGAAAAATGTAGTTATCATAGTTAGACAACTCAAAAGTAGTAAGCTTCCCAATGAGACTTTCTAGAGTTAGAACATTACCACTAGGGTTACATCTTGATTCTTGTATTGCTGAAATTATGATAGCATATATAGGAAGAAAAGTTCTCAATACTTTACCAGTAATAGTTTCATCATCAATGTTTCCATTAGCTCCTTTGATAACATTCACTACTTCCTTAATTCTACCACAATATTGAGCAATATTTTCACCTTCTTGCTTTTTCATTTCATCAAACTTACCTCTCAGGCTTTCAGATTTGTCTCTCTACACATTTGTATCTCCACCATAGATAGTTGCATGAGTGTCCCACATTTTCTTTACATTTGTGCAATCCTTGATGTCTTCAAATTTAGGATAACTTAGGGCAGATCCAATCTCCAACATTTCTTGATTGTGTTCTTGTTTTTCTTTCATCTCCTCGGCAGTCAAAGGTGCAACATGTATAACATACTCATTTTACACATAGTACTTCACTGGATCACCAATACCAGGTAGATGCAATTTCATCAGACTCTACCATGCAGGGAAGTTCTCTTTGTTC